>VDFB02256132.1:240416045-240929961 GCA_007258455.2 Sequoia sempervirens | reverse complement strand
GAATAAGTGGTTGATATATTTACTAAGCCTCTTCCCACCAAATAGTTTGAATACTTGAGGCAGAAGCTGGGAGTGGTTTCTCCCACTAAATATCACTAAACTCTAGTGATAGGGCATGTATCTAGGGGGATTTTCATTGATCATTCATTTGACCCTGGTTAAGAACTATGTGATTGTCATGTAAAATCAAAGTGATGTAGGAACATCGAGAAGATTCCAATCAATTGGGACTATGAACATTGTATTCCAAAGTACCTGAGAGAGTGACATTGAACAATACCACATTTGCATGACAAAGGCTACAAAGCTCTAGGATTAGTATCTAGACATATCCATCTACAACATATCCAAAATTCAAAGAATTTAGTTTTGATTCTGTAGAGATATTGCTAGCAAAAGATTATCTATTTTCATAGACTAGATTTGATAAGTGTACTGCAAATAAGGAGACTGTTGATTGGTGAAGTGGTTTCTATGCTTCTGTGTAGAAATCTAATTGGTGAGATGCATGGGATTGCATCAGTTCAGTGGTGCCAAAAGGCTACCCATCAGGGGGAGTAGCCAGATATTACTGACATGGGTTCTAGATCAAAGTAGCAGAGTGAAAATATTCGCCCCTTCTCATTGATGTCAAAGGGGGAGAGACATCATGTGAAAAAACTTAGGGGGAGAGAGACTGCAGGAAAACTTGTGTAGGTAGTCTAATCATAAAAAATAAAGGAAAGTGTAGGAATGCAAGTCATGTGAAAGAGAGAATATTGCAAGGACAAAAAAGTGTAGGAAAATTTGTGTAGGCAATCTAATCATGAAAAATAAAGGTGAATGTTGGAATGGAATGGATGTTTTCTTTGATATTTCTTCACATCATGTGTTTCCATCAATGACAAAGGGGGATATTGTTGCAAATATGTGTCTAACCGGTGTTGTCATTGATGTCAACATATTTGTGTTGTCATTAGTGTCAACTCTACTCCAATATGTTATCCACAATTCTTTTGTATTGATCCTATACTAGTGTGGAAGTGAAATGTTGTTTAAGGACACCATTGGGTGATATATCCTAGATTATAGCTTATGGTTTGATTAAGAGTGAAAGTTGTGATCATCGGTTTGTGAACTTATCTGACAGAGTTGGTTATCTATGGACTAGGAGAAATGTATCTACTCCACATTCATCCACTAGTATGCTTCAGGTCTTGTGGATTTGGAAGAAGGTTTATAATATTTTTATCTTTGTCCCTTCAAAAGTGTGCATGTTTTGGGGCTTCGGTATGAAGATTTGAGTGAACCTCCGGTAAGAATGGTTTAGTAGCTTGCTTCACATTTCTTGTTGAACCGTAGGAAAAAATTATTTCTTGCTTGATTTGGGGAATCATTGATGATAAATTGGACTTAATGAGGCCTTGATTTAGTGTTTTGAGGTTCTTTACACATCCAAACTAGGTCTTGGACCCTTAAAAAATGCATTTATTGATGTCTTGTGAAGGTGTTGTGAAGTGTTGTAACACATTTCTACACATTTCTATTCTCTTTTCATTATAATTCATCTAAAAATAACGTTTTTATCCCTTATCAAGTCCTATTATAAAGTGTTGTAAAATCTTGTAACAAGAGTTCATGATTTTCTAGGCTTTTTATCATAATTTACACCTTTCTTATGCTTTATATGACCCCTTTATGCACTCATAAGACTTAATTAAAAGTGTATTTTTTAATGTAAACCTTAAAAATAACATTAAATGCAACTTAATTCTCGACACCCACTTACAAACGTAGGATGGTACCCATTTGGCTTGAAATTCAAAAATAATTCAAAAAAAAAAATTTGGGTTTTTATTCAAAAAGACCTTATGTCAACCTATGATGATGTATTATTTGGTAATTAGGGTATAATAGTGTATAAATAAGAGTTCTTCCATTCATTTCAACCCCCATTAATCCCCTAACTCATTCCAACATCTCTTAATGTTCATTCATCATACATCTCTATCAAGTCAAGCAAGTTAGGGTTTCATCATTGTAAGTCATCAAGATAGCTTCCTCAGACATTCAAGGGAAGATTCTTCATGTTTTGTTGTAGGAATTCAAGATCAATCATCATGGAAAGGTATTAATCTCTCCATTTCATGTTCATACTTCATTTTATTTCTTTATTTGGTTGAATTACCTAAAAGGGGTTTGACCAAGGAAAATCCTCATTCCCTAACATCTAACCTTTCTCTTTCTTGTCATGTGTTTTTGTAGATTTAGACATCTTGGAGGCTTGGAAATCATTGAATATTTCATTGCACAGGTTTTCGAGTTATCTCTTCATTGGATATGTCAAAATACCCACAAAAAGTGACTTTTAGGACCGAATGGAATAGTTTCAAAACTAGACACCTGGAGAAGCTCAGAAAGTGCATAATGAAAGCTCTTGTTTCCACCTTTGAATCTTCAAAAATTCAAAAGTGGAATCATTTACCATGGGTAGCAAAAGGGTCCCACTTCTAGGCCTATTTTTGGATTTCTACATTTTTGGACACCCATTTGTCTGAAACGGGCTCTAGAACATTTTTACACAACAGGGACTGATTCGCCAAGAATGGTGAATGAGTCCCACCACGCATAAAAATTAGGATCAACAACATTCTAGATGTCATTTCAATCCTTTATCCATAACTTAGGTGCACACTTTAGGTTTCATCCTTTTCTATTTAGTTTTGTTCACATTTCTAGTCCATTTTTGCATAGCACAATGTCTTTTCAAACAAGTTGCATTCTTTAGTTTCCATTCAATAATCAATAGCTTTCATTAGTTTCCAACATTTCAATCATTACATTTAGAAATAATTTCATCATACATACCTTAGATTGAGTGAACCACCTAGATTTTGGGTGTGGGATCTATCTCTTTCCATTAGGTGAAAGACCCTAATTGATCGAAAGAGACATAGCATTCTACACCCATAAAATATTTGGTTCATTTTGATTAACCTACTTTTTGAATACTTCTCTTTTCTGATTTGGAGTCTGTGCTACAAAGAAATGGCCCCTTGTCATTTTCATGGCCTTTTAGGTCTTGTTTCATGGTGTTGGAACTATGTTGCTCTGATTTTATGTTGTAACATGGCTTGAACATGCTTATTTAGGTACTAAAACTGAAAGAATTACATCTTGTGAAGGTGTTGTGAAGTGTTGTAAGGAATTTCTACATTCTTCTAGACTCTATGATAGGAGGTTGGATGAATTAATCACCCATTCATGCTCTAGGTCTCTGTTTGAATACCTATAAGGTGTTCCCACTCCACCAATTTCCTGATGGAGTAGGACCTTCTAGTGCTTAGATCCCCTGGGTATTGCCTGGCCAACCCCTTACAACTATCAACACACAAATTCTTTTCTACCAAGTAAAAATCTTTGGTGCAAACGGTAACTCTATCCAGCCCATAATCCACCCTAAAGGCTACAAACCTCCAAATTAAAGAATTAAAATTTGTAAGAGTGTAGAGTAAAAGTCAAAAGACTTAACCCCTCCTACTATGGTTCTGAAGCTCCACCACTCCATTTTTTGGTCGCCCACCAAACCCTCATTAGGGTCTTTAAAAGACACTAGCCCCAGGAGCCCCCACCACTAGGCCTTCCTCGCCTCATAAAAACAGGTTGATTTCTCTAAATATTCCAAAAGAACCCCTAATATTTCTTTGGAAATTCTGGTTCATGTGACATCTCTCATTGATGATTTTGAGGTCTTGCCCTAACTGCCATACAAAGCCTTAGCTTGAAAATGGGCAAATACTAGGGTTTCTTAACCCATTTTCTAGTTGCCCTCAAACTGTCAAGTCTTTCACTGACCAAATGAGTTGGTGGAGTTTCCTCTTGATTACCAGACCTTGGAAAGACTCCCACCTACCTTCTCCAAAAGAAAGTTAGTCAAGAATTTGTCACCCCTGCAAATTATGTCCTCTACACTTAAGTCTTCCTAGCCGGGCACTTCCCTTGCTCGCCTAGGGCAAGACTTCCACAGTGGCTCCTGTGCTTCCACAAACCCTAAATCCTACCATATACACACACATGGAGTCTAGTCACTGTTCCCAAAGGGTCATACAATTTGTACGGTGGGAAAGTGAACTAATACTCCATTTTCTCAAAATTGTCTGGGTCAGACCAACAACAGTGTGAAAACAAACTATTTACAAACAGTGATTGAAATTGAATAAATAAGACTAATAAATGGCACACAATGCTTGAGGAATCACTACACTACGTCCTACACAAAACATAGAGCCATGGTTAATCCATTAAAAGCTCACTTCAAAGCAAAAATTAGAAAAATCACTCAAAACACACTGTTTTCTTCAATTCACAAACTTCAAAACAATACAAAATGCTTCCAACCTTGCTCTCAGGTCGAGGCACACCCTATATAGGTCAAAAAAATTAGTTATGCCTCCCCTTGGTCAGACATGTCAGTTACATTGTGGCAAAGTTGCAAAATGCACCATTTTGCAACTTTTGCCAATTTCTAGTAAACTGAGTAAGATGAGTTTCTAAACTCATCCACCCTTCCTCAATTTCTATCCTAGAGATCAAACATATCCCTAAGCTATCTCCTCTACTCAATGGTCAACATGACCTTCATGGTAACACATCAAAAACAAAAATTCATCCTAGATTTCCTAATTGCCTAGTGTAACTGCCTAGTGTTTCCTAGGTGCTCCTGCACCATTCTCCCCCTCTCTGCACAAACACTAAGGAATGTGAGGAGAGATCAATGACACATCAATGCCCCACTTCTTAATCTGAGTTTCATCCACCCATGTAGCCTCTGAGTCTGGTTTGTCCCTCCATTTGATGAGATGTTCCAAGTATTCCTTATGCCAAGTAGACTTCTTCACCCTTGACTCCAAGATTCTCTCTGCTTGTAGCTTATCTTGAGTAGGTAAGGCTATGTTGCTCACATCCTTGAAGATATCCCTGCTGTTCTGATCCATGTCAATGATTGTTCCCTTATATCTGATCAGATTAGCTACATTGAACACTGGAGATATGCCTAAATCTATAGGTAATTCCACCTTGTAGGCATTCTTCCCATATTTGGCTAATACCTTACATGGTCCCACTCTTTTCATCTGTAATTTGGTTGATATCCCCTTCTGCAACCTAGATTTTTTGAGGTGGACCATAACATAGTCTCCTACTACAAATTGTAGATCCTTTCTAGATAAATCCACCTTCTCTTTCAACTTTTGAGTTGCCTTAGTGACTGTCTTCTTCACCTGCTCCTGAATCTCCCTCATGGTCTGAGAGAAATCCTCTGCATGTCCATTCCTATGCTCCATAGCTCCTAGATCCTTGAACTCACACACACCTCTTAGGTGCATTCCATACACTATTTCAAAAGGACTCTTCCTTGTAGTCCTATTCACACTATCATTGTATGCATACTCAGCCTATGATATGACCAAATCCCATGTCTGTCCATACTCTTTGGTTAGGCATCTTAGAAGGTTACCTAACACCCTATTAACCACCTCTGTTTGCCCATCGGTTTGAGGATGGTAAGTTGATCCAAAAGACGGGTTGGTACCTAATCTGCTCCATAGAGTCTTCCAAAAATGACTCATGAACTTCACATCCCTGTCCGATACAATGCTAAAAGGAAATCCATGGATCCTTACAATTTCCTTGAAGAAAAGGTGAGCAATGTAGCTAGCATCATGTGTGGTCTTGCAAGGGATAAAGTGACTCATCTTGCTGAATCTATCTACCACCACATAGACACTATCAAACCCTATCTTAGTCTTAGGGAGTCCTACCACAAAGTCCATGCTAATACATTCCCATGGTCTATTGGGAATGGGTAGAGGTTGATACAAACCTACATTGCTAGCTCCCCCTTTGGCTTTCATACAAACTACACACTCCTCCACATACCTCCTGACATCCCTTGGCAACTTGGGCCAATAGTATAACCTTTGCACTAGTTCCATTGTCTTGTTGATGCAAAAATGACCACTAAGACTACCATTATGCTTCTCATGGATGAGATTCTCTCTCATTGATCCTCTTGGAACACACAACTGATTTCCCTTGAATAACAATCCAATTTGCAATGTATACTCTGATTATTGACTATGAAAGTGATTCTCAAAGTCAGAACATACCTTGTATGCTTCCAAGAAGTCTTCATCTTCACCATAGCGATCCTTGAAAATGTCTATTCCAATGCTCTTTATTGGTATTTCTTGCACTATCAGCAACCTCCTACTTAATGCATCTACCACCTTATTCAACTGTCCCTTCTTGTGCTTGATGGTAAATGTGAAGCTTGGAGGTATTCCATCCATTTCAAGTGCCTATTACTCAACTTTTCCTATGTATTAATGTAGCTAAGTGTCTGGTTATCAGTAAACACTACAAACTCTTTTGGTAGGAGATAATGCCTCCACTTCCTAAGTGACTACACTAGAGCATATAGTTCTAGGTCATAGGTAGAATACTTTGTCTTAGCTTCATTGAGCTTTTCACTAAAGAAAGCTATAGGCCTGCCTTCTTGGCTTAGCACTCCTCCTACTGCAATTCCACTAGCATCACATTCCATAGTGAATAACTTATCAAAACTAGGTAACAAAAGAATAGGTTGACTTGCCACTTCTTGTTTTAGTTTCTCAAAACCTTTCTTAGCTTCTTGATTCCACTTAAACTTGGTCTTTAAGCCACCTTTGATTGTATCTAGGACTAGTGCACATATGCCACTAAAGTTTCTTATAAAATTTCTATAAAACTGAGCTAACCCATGAAAACTTCTTACCTCTATCCCTATGGTTGGTGTAGGCCAGTTTAGGATAGCTTCCACCTTGCTTGGATCCATTTTTAATGATCCTTGGGATACTACAAACCCCAAATACACAAGCTCTTATTTAAACAACTCACATTTCTCTAGGTTGATGGCTAACTTCTCCTCTTGCAACATTTTAAGTACCATCTCCACATGCTTTAGATGTTCTTTTGTTGTCTTGCTAAAGATGAGTATGTCATCAAGATATACCACCACAAATATCCCTGTAAAGTCTTTGAGCACTTCATTCATGAGCCTCATGAATGTGCTAGGGGCATTAGAGAGGCCAAATGGCATAACTCTCCACTCATACAACCCATCAGTTGTCTTAAAGGATGTCTTCCACTCATCTCCATCCTTGATTATGATCTGGTGGTATCCACTTTTGAGATCCAACTTGGTGTAGTACTGAGCTCCTCCAAGACAATCCATCAAGTCCTCAATCCTAGGAATAGGAAACCTATACCTTATTGTGATTCTATTTATAGCTCTAGAATCAGTGCATAACCTCCACTTACCACCTTTCTTGGATGCTAAGACCATTGGTACTGCACATGGGCTAATGCTCTTCCTAATTAATCCTTGGTCTAACAACTCCTACACTTTTCTAGCTACTTCTAGGTTTTGATCTAGTGTAAGCTTGTAAGCTACTTTGTTTGGAAATGAAGTCCTTGGTATGAAATAAATCTGATGACTGATGGATCTCTTTGGAGGTAAGGTTTCTGGTGTTCCATCACTGACTATGTCCTTATACTTCTCAAGCAACTTCTGGACTGCTCTAGGTATGATTATTTTCTTTGCTTTGTCTTCTTCCTTGGGTTGCACCATAACAAAATATCCTTCATCTCCTTGATGTAGAGTGTTAAGGAACTCCTTGCCACTACTTAATAAGACACTAGGGGTCTTTGACTATCCTTCTCCCTCATCTGACAGTGACTGCAACTTGAATGTCTTTCCATCATTTTTGAATGAGATAGTATTTTCCTTTCCATCATAGATGGCACCTCTATCATAATGTCATGGTTTTCCCAATAGAAGATTGCATGCATCCATGGTCAACACATCACAAATCAACTTGTCTTTGTACCCTCCAATGGAGAACTCCACTATTGTCTGCCCATTCACAAGAACGCTCTGCCCTTTGTTCAACCATGTCACCTTGTAAGGATTAGTGTGGGGTACCTTCTCCAACTTCAACTTCCTCATTGCCTCCTCAGGGATTATGTTATTAGTAGACCTTGAGTCCACTATAACCTTGTACACCTTTCCCAATATTTTGCATCTTGCCCTAAATAAGGCTCTCCTTTGCTTTGGCTCTTCTTTGACTGGTTGTCTGATTAGAACCCTGCTAAACATCAAGTTATCCCCCATTTCTAACTCAATGTGACTAACCTTTGGTGACTTGACACTCATAGTGTCTTCTTGAGCATATGCTACTCTGTTTTTTGTATTTGAAGAAGATTCTTTCTTTGGGAACCTATAAGCTGGATGTCCTACTTGACCATAGTTATAACATTTCATATTGGAAAAGTATGAGCTATTTCTATGTGCTCCTCTCCCTCTATTTGAATCCCCGTGAGGTCCTCTACCTCTTCCATAGCCTCTGCTAGAAGTTGTTTCACTTCCATGCTCAGTAAGTTTTGACTCTCCTTGATTTCTTTGTTTAGTCCCTCTACCTTGGTATCCACCTCTATGTCCTCTTTGATCTCTGCCTTTACCTCTACTCTTAGAATCCTGGTCTTGTTTCCTCTTAGTCCTCTCTTCAATATTTATATCCAATTGATAGCATTGGTGCACTATTTTGGGACTTAGAAGAGTCATCTCCTCTTGAATGTTCCACTTCAAGCCATTAAGATACCTAGCCACCTTGAGACTTTCATCCTTTGTAACATTAGACTGCATACAAAGTTTTTAAACTCCTCAGTATAAGAGTTCACATCTTTGTCTCTTTTCCTCAAGCTCTATATTTTCTTGTATAACTGAATCTCATAATCATCTGGCATGTATGCTTCCCTCACTTTGGCAACCATTCCCTTCCAAATGGAAATAGGTTTCTTGCCTTCCTTTTCCCTCTCTGTCTGAATGAACTTCCACCATGTCAAGGCAGAACCTCTTAATCTTGATTTATCCACCTTTACCTTCTATGCTTCAGTGACTCCATCACATTCAAAATGGTTTTCCATTCCCTCTATCCAATCCATGACTAGATCAGCTTCCATTTTCCCACTAAATAGTGGTATGCCTTTAAGTGCTTTTCCACTCAAAGCCTTCAATGCTTTCAAGAAAGGCTCTTCTTTCAAAACAAGGTCAAGTTCAGGGATCTTGTCTTCCTCTGTAACCTCTTCTTTTTTTGGTATCCTTCCTTTGATCTACACATCATTCAATGCTTGCTCAAGTTGGTCTATTCTTCCCCTCAATAGCCTATTTTCTTCCTCCTGTCCTTCGACCATCTTGGCCAATTCTGCATTTTTCACCATGATGGTAGAACCGCTAGACTCAATCTCAGACATACAATAGTCAATCCCAAATATTTTACTACTCTGATACCAATTTGATAGGGAGGTTGGATGAAACAATCATTGTTTCATGTACTAGGTCTTGCTTGGAAGACTCCTAGGGTGTGTTCACTCCACCACTTGAAACCTATAGGACCTCTCCTTCTTAGGGTCCCCTGGATTCTCCTTGCCAACCCAACTATCAACTTAGACTCTTCCTACCAAGTCAAGACTTGGTGCAATCTTGCAACTCTAACCTTAGCCCTTAATTCACCCTAAAGGCTATAATACCACCAAAGCTTGAATTTTGATTTTCAGAGGTGTTTCTATTCATTGTAATCCATCCAATTTTGGTTCTTGAGGGTCCTCCTAGCTCCATGTCTTGGTCACTTTCACCAAACCCTCATTTAGGTCTTAAAGGCTACTAGCCATAGGAGCCCCAATTAGGTCTCCTTCTCCGAGAAAACTGGTTATTACTCAAAAATTTCCAAAGAAAACCTCAATCTTTCTTTGAGGTTCTTGGTTCATATGAACACCTCTCAAATATTTTTGAGGTCTTGGGTTTTTATCTATTGTTCAAGGCCTCAACTTGAAAATGGGCATAAACTAGGGTTTTTAAACCCTTTTCTGGCTACTTCCAAACTACTAAGTATTCCTCACACCAGATGGACTAATGGAGATTCCTCTTGATTACCAAGTCTTGGCAAGACTCAAATCTGCCTTCTCCAAAAGGAAATTCAACTAGAATCTATCACCCCTGCAAGTTATGTGCTCTGCACTTAAGTCTTCCTAGCTGGGCACCTTCTTGGCTCGCCTAGGGCAAGACTTTGCCAACAACTCCTATCTTTTCTAAAACCCTAAAACCTACCATATGTACATACATGGAGTCTAGTCACTATTCCCAAAGGGCCATACAATTTTTATGGTGGAAAAGTGAACTAATACTTTATTTTCTCAAAATTGTCTAGTTCAGACCAACAACAGGGTGAAAAAAAACTATTTACAAACAGTGATTGAAATTGAATAAGGAAGACTAATAAATGGAACACAATGTTTGAGAAATCACTACACTACATCCGACACAAAACATAGTGCCATGGTTAATCCATTAAAAGTTCACTTCAAAATAAAAAATAGAAAATTCACTCAAACACGTTGTTTTCTTCAATTCACAAACTTCAAGGCAATACAAAAATGCTTCCAACCTTGCTCTTAGGTTGAGGTACACCCTATATAGGTTAACAAAATAAGTTATGCCTCCCCTTGGTCAGACATGTCAGTTACATTGTGGCAAAGTTGCAAAATGCACCATTTTGCAACTTTTGCCAATTTCTAGTAAACTAAGTAAGATGAGTTTCTAAACTCATCCACCCTTCCTCAATTTCTATCCTAGCAATCAAACATATCCCTAAGATATCTCCTCTACTCAATGGTCAATATGACCTTCATGTTAACACATCAAAAACAAAAATTCATCCTAGATTTCCTAATTTCCTAGTGTAACTGCCTAGTGTTTCTTAGGTGTTCCTGCACCACTTATATGTGAAAAACACAAAAACATAGCTTAATTTCATCTTAACCTTAGTTTCACCACTACCTTTGATCATTAGCTTGGAATCATTTAGTCTCCATTTCATTATACTTGATCATTAATTAATCCACCTTTGGTATCCTTTGCATCCATTACCTTCATTTAGCTTCATCCTTTGGTCTTAAGGTCACCATTATCCTTTGGTATTCAAGAAAATCACAAAAAAAAAGTTCAGTTCCATAGCCATTTTACATTGTCATCCAAAGGTCACAATTTTTATATGGCCCTCGATAAGTTTTCCTTATCCATCCTAATCCAAATTCAAGACCATGTCTTCACTTTACATTGACCTTCTTTGTAGTCAAGATAAATACCAATCCATCCTCAATCATCATTACCAATCACCTGTTGTCCCAAGTCAACCATCTATCTACCCATATTACAAAAAATCCATAAGGTCTAATTCTCCATCCATCTATCCTCCTTATCAAGAACCAATTAACACAATCCACACCATTAATCACCAATGAACATCCATTAATCATCCTTATCCTAACCTTGACAAGGGAAACCAACCTTCCACTAGTCCATTCCAATCCTCCACATATTATCCTAATCTACCATCCACTAATCCATTGACATCCAATCCATCCCAAACTACAATACGATCCAATAAAATCACATTCATTAATTCTCTCCAAGGAAAACTAGTAAAATAAATTATTCAGCTCCTAAATGAAAACAAAGTTAGGAAATCCAATCACATTGCCAATCCTATACGATCCAACAATTTTTCACCATCATATCCTCCATTGCTTACCAATACCAAAAAATATCTAGCTATTGAAACTCCATTGTTACCTTGAAAAATTATTGAGTCTATCAATGAAAATCATATCATTTCCCAAAATAGCATTTCATTTCCTAAACCTTGGGATATACGTCTAAAGAAAAGACCAAAGCATGATTAAATGAACTCTATGATAAATCAAGATCAAATTATCCAAAAATTACCTATAGATGCTCATGATATGAAATTTAATCCAATATCTAATCAAGACCCAATTCCCAATCATGTCATCCAAGTGAACTTTTGATTTTTGGTTCCTATTTACTTCTCTAGCTCTTCTAGGGGTTTTTACCTAAAAGGAGAGAGCTTAGGCCAAAAATGATAAGGGTTCATTCAAATTATGTTATGTGTGATGTTGTATGAACTAAATGAAGTGATATAAATGCAATTAAGTGATTTAAATGAATGATTATGAATGAAAAACTAAGATTTAAAATATGCTGGAAAACACACTGTGATATGCAAACAATGAACTAAAAGATGAATGAAATGCAAAACAGAAAGAAATGCAATGAAACAGAGTGCACCTAGGAAATATTTGAGGAATCTAGAATGTATTGAATGCTTTCTTAAGTTACTAAAAAATCCATAGTGGGACTCATTTTCCCAGGGTGGCGAATTAGTCCTACTACTGGTGAAAAAGTGTCAGCAACAGGTTTCTGACTGTCATGATCCGAAATCTAACAAAATATAGATTTCTAGTATTAAGGTGGGACTCATTTTCCACTAGTGGAAAATCATTCCTCTCCCAAAATTTTGAGAAATCAAGAGACAACTCTGAAAAACTAGATCTGGAAATGTCTACTTGCCAGGTTGTCAAAGTCATTTATGTAGGAAACAGACATAAAACCTTCTCCAAGCTTGAAATAGAGTTGATTTGACTTGAAGCACCTAGTATACTTGTTAACCAGTCTTGAATCACCTAAATGCTTGTAAAATCTGCATACAAAGGTCTACAAACACACACGGAACTAGGGTAAAATGGTTGAGGGTTAGCAAATAGGTGTTTTCCTTGGTCAAACCCCACTTTGGTAATCAAACCCTTAATGAAATAATGAAATGCAAGATAATGATAAACTAACAACATGCAAATGCTATCAACTTACCAAACCCTTGATGATGCAAATCTGAAGTGATGTCAATGGATGCTCCAAAGTCCTTGAATAATGCTTGATAAGATGTTGTAAGATGCTTGAATGCTTGAGATGATGTGTGAATGGATTCTTGAATGAATGGGGGTTAGAATAGATTTAAAAAAACTTATTTATACAATCTTGTGCCTTAGTAACCCATTCATACCTCATCATAGGTTGGCATCAAGTGATCTTGAATAAAAACCCGAAAGGAAATTTTAAAAAATTTGAATTTGGAGCCAAGGTGGACTCATTCTCCACCCATGGCAAATGGATCCCACCTAGGACCTAAACATGGGTGTCAAGAATTATCATGTATTTAATGCTATTTGTCAGGTTAACACTCAAATATACACTTAATTAAATTATATGAGGGAATAAAGGGGTCAAATAAAGCATGAGAAAGGGGTAAATAGTTAAGTTATGCCTAGAAAAGCATGAAAACTTGTTACAAGACTTTACAACACTTCAAAATAGGACTTGATTAATGATGAAAAGGTGATTTTTAGGTCAATTATAATAAATAGAGTCTAGAAAAGTGTAGAAATGTTTTACAACACTTCACAACACCTTCATAAGATGTCATTATTTGAATTTGAGTACCTAAATATGCATGTTCAAGACATGTTACATCATAAAATTAGAGAAAAATAGATCAAACACCATGAAACAAGACCTAAAAGGCCATGAAAATGAAAGGGGCCATTTTTCTATGGCACATTTAGCCCCCACTTTAGTGAGAGGATGAACATGCTTCAAACTCACACTAAAGTAGCCATGAACATTGAGAGGAGGGTTCAAATGCACTTTGTTCACAAGATGGAATGACAACGATCAAGAGGGATGATCAAGGCCCCAAGATGAAGATATAATTGCAAATTGAGCATAAGAACAAAGGAACACACAAGTGAAAGAGAGAATCAGATGAAGCTTTGATCATCTGTCCAACTAATTATGGATTAGATCTAGGCTAAAAGAGAATGTATACTCACTTTGCGGTGACATAACTCATGATGGTCCATCTGGTGAGAAGGCCCAAATATACTCACTCTTGGGCCATGAAACTTTTGATCATCCGTAGGGTGAGAAAGCCAAAAATGTAAGATACATATGCTAGTTGGTATGCACTCACAAACACAAAGGTGGATATGGGGATAATTCATGCCACTAGGTGGGATTCCCGCTCAACCATATCAAAGTTATAGCTCCTAATAACTTTAGCAAGGAGCCATAAGTAAAAATTTTAGTTCATGCTTCATGAGACAAGAAAAAGCATTTTATGCTTAGAACTCATGAATAGAAAGCAAGGTATCACAGGCATGCAAGTTGTGTTATGTAAGGTGGGAAAAATGAAAAATGTAAAATGCAAAAATGTAAAATGTAAAATGTGAAATATGTTCAGAGTCTTGTTAAGTTCATGTAAGGTCAGTCACTTAGGGAACATTGTGCCTAATGTCTCTGAGAGAGGACCAATCAAAGAATAGTATATTCACAACTTAGGGGATGCAATGTGTCACATCAAGCCACCAAGAGGAATGTAATATGCTAAGATATATCACACTTATGAAGGAAATCACACCCAATTTCATCCATAAAGTGACAAATGCATCATATGAATGACAAGGCTACACTAGGAACCAAGAATGCAATTGAATTATGGTAATGTATGCCTCCCACTTTAAAGGAATTGTGACACACCATTCTATGAGAAATTACTTTAAAGTAGCAAAGGGAAGAAAATGCAAAAGGAAAACAAAACATGAGAGCCAACATGGAAAGCCCTATGCTAATTCATATGTTTTGAAGTTAGGCTGTGTCATGTTAACACAAATCAAAAATAAGGAAAGATCACACCAAACACATAAGGGATCTATGGATTTGGGGTCAACATGTTCATTGCTGCAATGTTTTGATTAAAAAGCTCAGAACTATCATCATTCCCCAAAGTACATAGAGCTGGAAGTAAGACAAAAAGAGAGTGAAAACAAAAGAAAAAGAAAGTTTGTTTTGGGTCAACATGGAAGAGACATTACGGTATCAATGATTTGTATCATCCCCAAAAGGAAAAAAAACAAGCCAAAAGAAAATGAAAAGGTGAAAGAAAAAGAAAATATTTTGTGTCAACATGAAGGAGACATTTTAGTCTCAATGCCTTGCGTCGTCCCAGAAAGGAAAACACAAGAAAAATACAAAGTAAAATGAAGAAGGATCCAATTGGGTCAACATGGAAGAGACATAGGGCGTCTCTTTGCTTTGTGTCATCCCCAAAAGGAAAACACAAAACAAAAATGAAAAAGTGAAAATGCACGACATATAGAAGAATAGAGATACAAATAGAAGAAGTGTACAAAGAGAGGGAAACATCAAACACGTGTTATGTGAGAACACGATACACACACAAAAGAAAAATAAAAATAAAAGAAACATGCAAAAGGCTAGTACGACAAATGCAAGTGAATCATCTAACAAGTCATCTGCCTCCCAATCATGTTTAGTGTAATGTTAGGGTGGCTGACTATCCAAAGGAAGAATTGCAAGTTTTGAACTAGGAGTCATACCAGGTTCTTCACTAGGTTGAGAGGATTTATCATTTAAGCTCATTGTAGATGAAAATAAAGATTTTAGGTCATTTTTCACTTCTTCATCTATTTTGGAAATCTCTACATCATCATCATCATCATCAAGATTAATCACAATGAGAGGATGAAGGGTGATGTATAAGGATGGATGTATCAAAAGTTGTGGTTGTTGGATTATTTCATTTTGTTGTGAAGGTTGCACTGGACTATCTTGTGGCAGGTCAGGAGAAGGAGCATAGTCATCTATTATTTTTGTCAAAGGAAGAGGTGGATTTTCATTATTTTCTTCCATTCATGACTGACGAGCGAGGAGACGACGACAACACCTATATTCCCTAGCACTGTGGTTTCATTTAATTTTGTTTTAAAGTTGTTGAGGTGTAAGAGAAGATTAAGTCATCATAGGTTCTACTTTTGAAGAGGAAAGAATAGAAGAAACCGAAGAGGATGGGTCAATCACTTTCTCTTTGGCTTTATATACTTGTTTAATGTAAGGAGGCATGATAGGAATTGTTTCATTTTCTCGTGGTTGTTTAAACGATGGTGGGGAAGTGTCTAAGGGTGGTTGGTCAGGAGGTTGTATGGTTTGGTCAATGTTAGACTCAAGTTGAAGCATGGTTTCATCTATGATAGGAGGTGTGGAAATGGACAGAGATGTGTTACAAAGAGACAATTTGGCTATGCGTTCAGCTTTGAAATTTTGGTAGGTTATGAAAAAGAAGTCCTTCCAAGGGATGATGGGTTCCATTGGTTCAGGCCAAAAGGCTTCTAAGGAAAAATTACCTTTAGAGGATAAGGGATGGTAAATTACCTTTACCACTATGGTGTATGGTAAATATTTCATTGCCATGTGGAAACTTCAAACACTTGTGAACCACTAATGGGACCACTTTCATTGATCAAAGCCAAGGGTGGCCTAGCCGTAAATGAAATTGGTTGGATTGTGGAATAATTGAAAATGTTACATCTAAAGTTTTAGGTCCTATCTATAAGGAGAGTACAATCGATCTGATCATAGGGCATGCAAAACTAGTATGTGTCTTAATCCATGCTATTGGTTTATTATAATCATCTTGATATAGCTCATGTAATACTAGAAACTCCTCTGTGATAACATTCTTGTGACAAGTGAGATCTATTAATATCCCATTGGCGGTATTATCATAGATTCTTCTAGCTATGTAAAGAGGACCATCACGAAGCTTTTGCAGTATGTCTTTAGTAGAAAAAGTGATATCAAGAGATTTATTGTTTTGGCCCTTATGAGGGATAACATCTATCACACCTACAAGTTTATCCATAGGACTAACTTGGGTAATAGTTGGAGTTATATTAGGTTGTTCACTATCTGTATCAACATTCATTATATCAGTGTTTGAAGGTTCACTAGCCTTGACAAAGGAAATATTGTGTTTAGGCATGGGGTTGGTGAAAATTTGTAAATTCTGGTTAGGGGGTGCAACAGCCTAATTGCCTTGATCATTAACACCTGCAATGGACAAATTCTCTGAATCAATGAGGTCTTGAACTAAATGTTTTAGATGCTTGTAGTGTTCAGTATCATGTCCATTTTGGCAATTAAAATGATAATAAGCATTAGGTTTGAAGGTGGGTGGTAATGGCTAGTTTGGATCAAGTGGTTTAATGGGTGGAAAAGTGAGCATGTGTTGTTGAAGTAGGGTATGTGTAGGATCATGAGGGGCCAAAAAGTGCGCAATATTATGGGTATTTGTAGGGTATGTGGCTGACGATTTTTTTTACCTAAAATTGATGAAACAAAAGGGTTTTAGAGGAGATTCTCAGATTTCCACCAATATAAATTATTCTTTAATTTGAATTTAATCAATAATTATTATTTATTTTCTATTAGAATTACAACTAAAGTCCTAATCGATAGGTTGATTCAAAAAAATATCTATAACTTTCAAATGGTATCACATTTTTTAAATCCAAAACATATGTCACATTCTATGCTTCACATACTATAGGATTAAAAAAAGAAAAATTAAATTTCATGAAGTTTTGACCAAGTTAAGGTGGTCAGACATACGAGTTTTTATATTTTTTAAAAGTTGTAATAAAAAATTCATAATTAATTATTTACTTGGAAAAAAATTACAAAAAAAATATGCATCACATCTGGACATTAGTCCTCTACTTATATATAAAATCTTATAAAAAAATATTATCATTTTATTATGGTTAGGGTGGTCTCAGACACCTACTTCTTATTTTTTCTCCGAAATTTAAATACTACGCATTGAAATTTCAAATTTTCACCAAATAGATTTTATTTATTTTTAAATAAACCTAGTAGTTTGGAAACTAAATTTAATTTTCTACAGATTCTATTCTTACATATTTTTGAAATAATATAGATAACTTATTCAAATTTTTACGTCAAGTTGCCTAACACTAATTTTTCTAAATTTTTTGCCACTTAAGGGCCTATTTTTTCCATGATGGTCTTGTACATACCTAGTAATTGGTTCATTGTGTTATGAAGGGTATCAGGTAAGGGAGTAAATTGTCTCTTCGGGTCCCCATAGGTATAAGGCACTGCTACTTTAACAACTGCCACTTGATTTGAAACTGGTTGAGTTGGTTGTAGTTGTGGTTGAGGAGGCGGATTGAACTACAAAAATCATTTATTTGGTTTGCAAAAATTTTGATTTTTGGTTTGATTGTTGCATTTAGGCTTATCATCTTGATTAGAAGTGGACTTTGAATCACGACTTGTAACCAATTTATGCTATTCACACAAGGTGGTACATAAATGCATAAATGAAGGGAATTTCACCATACTTAGTTTATCCTAAAAGTTTTTGTGCAAGTTTTCAATAAGCATCTTTTGCAAATGTGCATCAGGAATCTTAACATCAATTTGAGCATACAAGGATTGGTATCGTGAAATGAAATAAGTTACTTTTTCATCTATGTTTTTTCTACATCGCATGAAGTCAACCATCATATTTTTAAGGGTCATCTAGACTTGAAAGTGACTTATGAAAGCATCCACCAATTCATTGAAGGAGAGGATGGAATGATAGGGAAAGTTGGAAAATCACTCTAATGTAGTATCTTTCAAGGTCCTTTGAAAAAATTTGGCTAATAATTTATCATCAAGGAAAAAATCACTACAGAAAGTTGTATAAGCATTAACATGGTTGATAGGGTCTCCTTTACCTACATATTTATCAAACTGAGGCTTTTGTATCCCTTGTAGCATCAGGGTATGTAATATTTCTAAAGATAAGGGGCTGCTACGGACATGATGTGTGGGTGGAGTGGTTTGACCTTGGCTAATGGTGAAAATTTGGTATTACATGGAAGAAATAGTGTTAAGGAGTTGTGTAAGAATAGGGCTGGGGTAAGTGGTCTGAGGTGGAAGGGAAAATAGTGGAGTGTATGTGATGTTAGGGGAAGTGAAAGGAATACTAAGAGGGGTGAAGGTAATGGAAGGGACTTGTGATGCCACAAGAGAAATAGGAATGCTAGGTGGAATTGGGAAAGAAGTGGCCACATAATTAACCTAGTGCATAGTTGTGGTGATTTTCGGATTGGTATAAGTTGGTATGGATGTTATGGTTGAGGCAGGGGGAACTTGAGGTCCTCCTTGGCTTACAAGAATGTTTGCAGATTGGGTATTAGAAGAGGCATGTTTATTGTAAATATCAAAAACTTTCTTCATAACTTGCAAGCCATCATCACTTTCAATCAAATGCTGAAGGTTTTCAATTATGGGTATGGCGATGCTGGAAATTTTTTCAAGGGACAAGTCTTGTTGTAAATGTGAAAATTCCTCGTGATTATTAATGACATTTTCTTGCAAGAGGGAGTTGTTTTGGGTGTCAACATTCATTGTATGGAAAGGTGAAGGCATAGAAATGGTATTGTCAATGCCTAATGCATGATTGTTCATACTAGGAGTAGGAGCTCTTGAGATCCCAAGGTCCACAACGAAAGTGGTATCGTAGGAATCCAGGAGTATAGAACTTCATCTCACTAGAGTATTATCAATGGGGAACCAAAAAATCATACAAGTACCACAAAAGATAGGGTGAATGCAAATGCAAAGTAATATGGGAGCTCTAAATGAAAATAATAGAAATTCTTCTAACTGTAACCAACAAGTAACTACAGAAAACATAAATTAGGAAAATGCCAGAAATGTAGTTGAAAAAGTGTAGAGGGGCCGATTCACCCAGGGTCACGAATGAGTCTGAGTATGATAATTTTTTGTGTTTTTCAGAAATTTTAAAATGAGTCTAATTCTTTTTAGAATTCCATTAAGGATGTAGAATGCATATTTTTAGTTTTTTCAATGATATGCAATGCAAAAATGAAATCTAAACAAAGCTTTCACTAGTGCAATATGAGAAGTCCTAGAATGCAAAAACAAAACAATATGCTCATTGAATGTTAATGCAAATGTAATCTAAAATGCAATATGAAAATGAAATCAAGCATGCATAGTGTTCAAAATGTAGGTTCACCAAAATGAACCATCAATTTTTGGTTCCTATGTACTTCTCTAGTTCTTCTAGGGTTTTTCACCTAAAAGGAGAGAGCTTAGGCAAAAAATGCTAAGGGTTCATTCAAATTATGTTGTGTGATGTTTTATGAACTAAATGAAGTGATATAAATGCAAGTAAGTGATTTAAATAAATGATTATGAATGCAAAACTAAGATTTAAACTATGCTGGAAAACACATTGTGATATGTAAACAATGAACTAAAAGATGAATGAAATGCAAAAAAGAAAGAAATGAGATGAAACAGAGTGCACCTAGGAAATATTTGAGGAATCTGGAATGTCTTGAATGTTGTCTAAAGTTACTAAAAATCCACAATGGGACTCATTCACTCAGGGTGGAAAATTAGTCCTGCTACTAGTGAAAAAGTGTCAAGAATAGGTTTTTGATTGTCAAGATCTAGAATATGAAAAAATATAGATTTGCAGTCTTAAGGTGGGATTCATTTTCCACTAGTGGTGAATTAGTCCTCTCCCAAAATTCTAAAAAATTAGGAGACAAATTCGCAACACCAAATCTAGAAATCTTTGCTTGTCAGGTTGTTGAAGTCAATTATATAGGAAATAAACAAAAAACCTTCTCCAAGCTTGAAATAGAGTTGATTTGACTTGACGCACCTAGTTGACTTGTTAACCAATCTTAAATCACCTAAATGCTTGTAAAATTTGCTTACAAAGGTCTGCAAACACACATGCAAGAGGGGGAAAATGGTTGAAGGTTAGCGAATAGGGGTTTCCCTTGGTCAAACCCCACTTTGGTAATCAAACCCTTAATGAAATAATGAAATGCAAGAGAATGATAAACTAACAACATGAAAATGCTATCAACTTACCAAACCTTTGATGATGTAAATCTGAAGTAATGTTAATGGATTCTCCAAAGTGCTCGAATAATGCTTGATAAGATGTTGTAAGATGCTTGAATGAATGGGGGTTAAAATGGATCTAAAAAATCTTATTTATACAATCTTGTGCCTTAGTAACCCATTCATACCTCATCACAAGCTGACATCAAGTTATTTTGAATAAAAATCCAAAAGGAAGTTTTAAAATTTTTGAATTTGGAGCCAAGGGGGACCCATTCGCTGCCCATGGAAAATGGGTCCCACCTAGGATTTGAAAATGGGTGTTGGGAATTATCTTATATTTAATGTTGTTTGTTAGGATAACATTTAAAAATAAACTTAATTAAAGAATGTGAGGGAATAAAGGCATCAAATAAAGCATAAAAAAGGGGTAAATAGTGAATTTATGCCTAGAAAAGCGTGAAATCTTGTTACAAGACTTTACAACAGTTCAAAATAGGACTTGATTAATGATGAAGAGGTGATTTTTAGGTGAATTGTAATGAATAGAGTCTAGAAGAGTGTAGAATTTTTTTACAACACTTCACAACACCTTGACAAGACATCATTATTTGAATTTTGGTACCTAAATATGCATGTTCAAGCCATGTTACATCATAAAATTAGAGAAAAATAGATCAAACACCATGAAACAAGACCTAAAAGGCCATGAAAGTGAAAAGGGGCCATTTTTCTACAACACACCAAGATAAACCTATCCTTGATCAAAATCCTACCATTAAAAAATAAATCCAAAATGATCCTCTCATCAACCTTTATACCATCCATGATCATACATTTGAAGTTGGTCCTATCCAAACTCCAAACACCTCCATTTCCTAAAATGAGACACTTTCCTCCTTTGGACACATAGATAATCAAACAAATGACATGGATCAAGTCAAAGAAGAACATAGAAAGTATACTATGGATCAAGAAGAACATAAACAAGCTACCATAGATCGAGTCAAAGAAGAAGATACCAAATATACCATGGATGTCCCAAATGATCAAGAAAACACAAGCATGATGAATGATAAAGCCAAAATATCCTATCAACTAGGATCATCCACCTTTGTCAAAGTAGGCTTTCTTGCAGATGAGGAGATTCCAAGCAACAATTTTCACATACACAATGATGGGTTCGTAGCTTTCTTTCAAAGTAAAAAATACACCACCGCAAATAGAATATTTCAGAGCATGCAGTATCAAGGAAGAGGAATAGGCCTACATGAGAAAGGAATAATAGAACCAATATATTTTCATGCAAATCCTAGAAATCAAGGTCTTGGCCATTCTTCAATCAAAAATTCAAATGATGTTAGTGATAACTCAACAATATTAGGGATAACTTTATCCAATACAAGCATCAAAATGGGGGCCATGAGTAGTCCTTTTCATAAGGTTGTTGCCAACATGCCTTCCATCCACACCATAAACCGTCATTCCAACATAATTAATCCCATCAATTGGAACCAACAAAAATAAAATTCTTACAAGTCTAAATTCCAAAACCAAATATCAAAGGCCACTAAATGGAAAAATCCAAGTGGAAAAATAAAATCAAAATGGATCCCAAAGAAAAATCGATCAAGTAAAGAAAAAATTTCATTTCCAATATCCAATCAAAATGTGGAGCCACAAGAAAAGAGGTCTCCCACATGTAACAAATTTCCACCTCCTTCAAAATGGTCATCATGCAATGCATATAAATTTGTTGGTTCCAGACACTATACTAATCAAAATTCCAAACTCCATCATCAACCATCCCAAGTTTGGAAAATAAAAATTGCTACATACAAAACACTAAATAGTCTATCCACACCTACCATAATCCATCATAATCCTACATCTCACCTAAATTTTAAAAATACCACATGTCATAAATTCATCGTATCTTGGCAACAACTATTTATCATAAGGACTCACATGGAACTCTATCACAATGTGTATGTTTCAAGAAGGTCAAACCTAGTATCAAAGAGGATCACAATGACATCGATCATTCAATTATGCAAGTGTTATGATCTTGAAAAGACAACTAATCCATAAAGGTCACTATTATCATATCATGACACTAGTATCTACATCTACACCATCAAAGGATTCAAAATGATTAGTGATCATCTAGAACATCAAGTCGGTATAAAAAATTAAAAAAAATGTCACCTTGACAAAAAATTGAAAAACAAGCATCTTGTGTGAAATCAAAAAGAAAAGAAAAAAAAAAGAGAAAGAAAAAAATAAAATAGTAAAGAGAAAAATTATGTCCAATAGTGAAAACCATTTTTATGGTTCTTTGGATAAGTATCATGATGAAAACCTAGAAAATAGGTGTCATGTGTAAGAACAATTATCTATGTGGACCATTACACTTTGGGGAAAGTTGTCTCATCTCCCATGCCTTTCTCATGAAATTTCCATCTATCCATCCAATCCATATCATTTCCATCCATTCTCCCAACCACCTTGATCTTGATAAGAAAAAGGGTACAAACATAAATCATGCTTTGGAAAAATTCTTGACATGTCTATCATTTGGTCATACACTATCCATGAAATATCGTTTCTTTTCCTTCATAGAATTTATCCAAATCCATACCTCAAAGAAAAAAAATTATTCCTATGCGACATAGTGCTTAGAGATCATATGATAATTCCTCCATCCAATAATCCTCACATATCCTATCCTTTACCAAAATCAATCCATTTTCCTTTCATGCATATCGATGGGCTTGGTTTTCCCTTGTCATTGGTTTAAGGATTCTAATCCACTTATCCAAGTTCCCTCAAAAATCCCATCTAGTCCTAAGGTTAATAATTCCAAATGCAACAATCCTAATGCATGCAATCTTGCTATGCATGCTAGCGCATCATCCAAAACATTCATTGGATTTTTTCCCATCCTTGCTGCAAACCATGATCCTTTAGTTACATTATCATCAACATGATATGTCTTTAAATCCTCACATTTTTTTGGGATTTTTCCTTCCCATATCAGACAACATTGCCATCATCATCACCTATCAAGTGGTTTTCATCTTGAATAGGGGCAAGATCATTTTTTTCCTTGGATCCTTGTATTGCTTGGTTGATTGTGGGTATCTTTCACATGCATTTGTCATGATCTACTTATAGTTATCATCCATAAAAAATCCTATTCATCCATAATAAATATTTTTCATCCTTTCCATGGTCTGAGAACCACTGGCATTTAGTCTCCTTTGCTCTCATGGTCATCCTTTGCATCCATTGATCCCCTTGCACATAATAAACTGGTCCCATACCTGACTGGGGGAAATTCCTTGAATTGAATCTTCATGGGAAATAACACATGGTATCAACCTTTTAAAACATCAAAACCCAAAAAAATCATAAAGCATCAAAATCCAAAAAAAAATCATAAAAAATCAAAATGCAAAAAAATCATAAAACATCAAAATCCTAAAAAAATCATAAAACATCAAAATATAAAAATTTATAAAACATAAAATCCAAAAAATCATAAAACATCAAAATTAAAAAAAAAAATCATAAAACCATCCAAAATCCAAAAAAATCATAAAACTTCAAAAATCCAAAAACATAAAAAAACTTCAAAAACTCCAAAAATAGAGGCTAAGTCTGAGTCTAAGTCAGTTTGTGTTAGTAGGGTCAAACTATGTTGTCTTTCTGCATTTTCTACATAGGCAAGGCTCATCTTCATTGGCCCCCAAGCCATTAGGTTAGTCCTTTTAGGTTTGGTCAAATAAAAAGCATGATTCAATTCATTGTCAAGTACAACAAGGTCAAGTCATGTAAAACTATGAGGTCTTTGCATGTATAACATATGCAAGGCCATCAATCAATGAGCCCCTAAGGCCCTAGGTCAGTCCATAAGGTTTGTCAAGTATGTTTTGGTCTATTATCATCTCCACATTTCATATGCAAGCAATCATCATTCAAAAAAATATTGAATAAACAAACAAACTTATCCAACAAATATTTAATCTTCAATCAATCAATTACCTAATCATCATCACTATCGGGTCATTGGTCTTATGTTAGAATGGGGCATTATGTCATTTGTCTCATTCGGTCTTATCACTTGTCTTTTATCAAGATGCATCCTTCCTGATATTAGACATTGTCACTTGTCAACCTTGTCATTTTCCTTATGTAGGATATGTCTTTCTTGTAGCTAGGTGTTTATCAAAATGGTCAATTAGTAAACTTTATCGGATGTGTACCTTGCCTTATACAAGATATGTCTTTCCTAAAACCAGTCATCATCACATCGATCAATCATATCAATCACACTTTATCAAATCAATCATTCATGTCATCTTGGTCAGATTAATCATACCTTATTCAAGATGTGTCCTTCCTAAAAATAGGCACAATCAATCAATCCTTGTCAACTTATCAATTAAATTCAGTCATCTTGGTCAACCTAATCAATTTTATCAAGCAATCTTATCAATTCTATTGGAAAACACTATTTTTTTCCAAGCACTTTGTTGGCCTGAGTTTGTCTTATCTTATGATCGGTTCTAGGTCATGTTACTAGTTACCTTGAGGATTTCCAAAAGGATTTAGAGGGATGATGATGGATCATGAACTCTTTTCTTTGTTTGTTTCATATGGTTTGTCTTGGAAAAAAGACTGGGATAATTGGGTACTTAGTATGAGTTGGGGCATTCCTTTTCTATTGTCATTGTCTTTTGACTACTTGTTTCTCACAAATGGTAACCTTGCACACCTTTGTCTATATCATACCATGGTTTTTATGATCCATTTGTGTCAATTTTGACACACGATGATGATACATATAAAAAGCATGAAATTCTATCTTTTATCATTCATGTCTGATGTCACATCTTCTATTTTTTTCATTCTCCATTCTAACATCCATCTTTTCCATACTAACATCCATATTCTCCATGCTAACATTTCTTCTATCCTTCATCCTTTAGTCTTATCATCCATTTTGAGAGCACATTCATGTTCTTTGAACCCACTTGTCCTCTTGATGTGGAATACCACAACCCTCCTGGTCATCTTTCCTTATTCTCTTTACACTGGTGCATATTTCAAAACTAAATTTCTTGGACATAACACAATGAACTACATTATATCAAAGAGGGGCAAAATGTAGACACTGAAAAATGTCCTAGTCTGTGAGCGTCATTTTTTTTTATCCTCATCTCCACATAATTAAATAAATTTTAATTATTTAATTAATTCACCTCTTAACCTTTATTTCTACTATGATCAATTAAATAAAATTAATTTCATCACTAACACCCCCTTTTCCTTCAATAATTAAATAAATCATTATTTATTTAATTATTCATCTTTTATCATTAGCCAATAGTCAAATAATATTAATCGTTATTATTTGTCTATTCATTGGCCTTTCCCATTCCTTTATAATTAAATAATTGTTGAAATTATTTAATTATCTCATGACATTCCTTTCATCCATTAAACAATTAACTTAAATTAATTATTTATGTATCATATCCACTTTCCTCATTTAATTAAAATTTATTTCATAAATCACTTTAATTAAATGTTCATTTCCTCCCACTTGCCTTTTTTTCTCAAAATAAATAATTTGGAAAAATTATTTGTGCCTCCACTTGTCTAGAGATTCCTTCCTCATGAATTAATTAATTTCCAATTTTTTATTTCTTCATTATCCCTTCACTTTCTCATCTTGGAATCCCAGTTGTTGATCACCTATGTTCTCTTTTTGATCTTGACCATTTGTTTTGTAACCTCCATCTCATGAATCCTCATTCGCTAATCTTGGCATCTTTCTAGAAGCCCAATCTTGATCGTCCGTTTGAATGGTTGTCTATAAAATAATTGCTTATCCTTCACTTTTTCCTTAATATCCACTTATCTCCAACTTTATTCCTTACAATTTGCAAGTATTTGCACAAGTTCTAATTCAAATTTGAGGTAAAATTTGCAAAACAAGAAATACGAGAGACAAGAGAAGTGATTCAACTTCAATGGGGAGTTCTTTGTTTCTTTTTTTAATTTTTCTCTCTTCATTTGATTGTTTTCTCTTGTTTAGTTTGGGTTATTAGCTTAGACGTGTTGTAGTTGTCACTATTATCTAGGCTAGCTTGAATTTTCCCATCTTACACCAACATATCATTGACCTCATAGTCATATGTTTCCATTGGAGACTCACTAGAATGTGAAAGAGGACCCAAACATATATTATGGAACATAATGTAGTAATGGGGTACACAAATATGTGCTAAAGAGGAGGGTGTACCAGTAGAAACTAATGTTGTAGGTGTATCGCCATCATGATGGGATGTAGCAGGTGCATCACCATCATGATGGGATGCAACAGGTGCATCACTAATGTAGATCAGGGAGTTAATTTTATAACAAACAAAATTCAAGCCTTTTAAATCAATTTTCCAACCCTTAAAACCCTAAATCTTTCATGTTCCTCAATTCCACCAAGTTTCCCTTGTAGCCATCTAACTAATGAAATTTGTGCATATCTCACAAACTACTCACCAAACCCACAAACCAATTAGAATTTCAAGAACCCATTAGGGAAAATTTTAACATATCTCAAAACCTCATACACTTACTTTGGAACAACACCTCTTAAACTGAACTTGAACACTGAACAAGGCTCCCATTAGTCCACTTTTACAAAGAAACTCTATCCTGCACAACTTTCCAACACCAGATTCCTTTAGATAGTCTTATACTAGGTCACAAAACATCAGAATCCACCATTTCCATTAAGAGAAATGTCTACTAAGGCACCTTAATACCAAACCCTTCCTTTACACAAGTTTGATAAGGGTTTACTGAAAATCCATGTTCCAGGCTTCTTCCTAGCCAACTAAGGTCTCAATCATCTTTAACTATGTATGCACAAACTCAATCAACCTTCAAAAGTTGTTGCCCCCAAGGTTTACAACATTTTCCACCCTTAAACCACCACTTTTCACCAAAAACTCTTCAAATTGCCAACTAGGCACCTCCACTGCTCCTAGAGTCACGCACACACTAATTTTATGCTCAAGTGAGCCATTCCACTAAGTTATAGGAAGATAAAATGGGTGGAATGGCTTAGGAAGCCATTTTACACAATCAAAACCCTCAAATAGGCTGTTACAGTTTAGAGAGAATTTCCCACCAAAACTTTAATAATTGATGAAATCAAATCCTACCAAAACCAAAAGGTTTTCAAAATAGTCTCCTATCAAAATGAAAACATATTATATCGATTACTTATAGTACAGATTCATATAATGCTTTGCAACAACAAGATTTCCTTAATGCAACACACAAAAAAAGAGAGGGTTTTTTATTGGATTCTTCTCCAAAAGTGAAAAACAAAACTTTCCTCAAACTTCATAGGCCTCCTTAAACTCTAATACCTCAAAATACAACCAACTCAACCTCCACAAACCAACTTTTAAATATTCGACTATTGGTATTACTCTACTTGGCATTTTTCCCACTTTTACAATTTTTCACTTTTGATAACTTTTGAAAACAATATCAACTTAACACACTATGACTCAATTACACAACCAATGGTCTATTATGACCTTATTCAAATGGAGAAATGAATCAAAACACCTAAGACTTAACAAATAGCCTTGCTTGTTCAAATGTGCAAAGAGAATGAACTTGGTACCCTTGCACCATACACCCAGCCTAAAATAAATCCCCAAGTCCCTTGAGGAACTTGAAAAAAATGTTTCCTTTTAACATTGAAGACTCTGCAATCTACATCTGGATCTGGTGACCCCTTCCAGTGAGTCAAGAATTGGAAACTTGCACTATACTTTGCATTCTTCAACTGTCCAACATCTAGACTCTTGCCTCTCTTTGTAAACTACCTTAGTGTATGTTCTCTGGCCTTCTTCTTATTTGAAAACATTGTACAACCTACCTTCAAACCTCTAAGCATACCATTTCCATCTATATTTTGATCTGACCTCTTATTTACTCATGTTTCATAGCTAAATTCACCCATTTGTCTTTTCCTTTCATCTTTTCTCATTCCATCTTGTTCCTTTATTATTGTCCTCAAGTTTTATGCCCCTAATGTCACTATGTTATTAGACTTAGAAACCACTATATGATTAGGTTCACAAATCCCCATCTTGATCAAATAGGATTGTCCTTCAACCACCTTTGCTACCAATTGAAAAATCATTGTCCCTATCACAATTTCATCTTGTTTTCCTAACTCTTTTTGGATCTTCACAAGAAATTCATCCTTGACCTTATCTATTTCAGATTTTAACACCAAACAATCAACTTCTTTTATCTTCAATATTGAACCATCCTTCGCATTAACTATCCTAGTATCTTCTTCCTTTGCAATGGCTACACACTCTTTAATTGTGTCTTCCTTCAACTTCACAAACTCTTTCTTTCCCATCATTATCACCTTTGTTGCCTTGGTTTGTTCCTTCACATCTTCTTGCAATGGAATCAAAGTGAAAGTGCTTCCTTCATGCTCAATCTGATAACTATTATTTCTACCATCATAGAGCGCATTTTTGTCAAACTTTCATGGCCTTCCAAGTAGTATATGACAACAATCAATTGGTAAAACATCACACAATATCCTATCCTTGTATCCACCAATACTAAACTCAAAAAAGCTTGTTCACAAAACAAAATGGACTGATCACCATTCAACCAAGATACCTTATAGGGTGTTTCATGAGGCACTTTTTCAATTTTAGTTTATCCACCATTTCATTTGACACCATGTTATCAATAGAACAAAAATATATTACTACCTTGCATACATTTTCTTTGCATTTGCATGTGATCTTGAATAGTGTCCTTTGAGTTGTCTCCTTCTCCTTGGGTACTTGAAGCAATGTTCTTCTCACCATCAAATATTCTCCCACTTCTAGAGCAGCAACAATACTAGGAGAATTTACACTTTCACTTTCATCTTCTTGAACCAATTGAACTCTTTTATCACTTCTCCTTTCACCATCACTTGAAGTAGAACCTTTCTTTTCAGGGCACTTGTATGATGGATGACCAAACTCATTGCAATGATAGCGTCTACCTGAAAATGTGTTTGAACTTCTACCACCACTAAATCTACCTCTGAAACCTCTGAATCCACCTCTTTGATCAACAACTTTCTCTTTTCCTTTTCTTGTCTCTTCTTGATCTTCAAAAGTCTACCTTGATCCTCTTCATCTAATGGTGTTGCCTCTACCTCTTCCTTTCCATTCTCGTCTTCTTTTCATTTTTTCCTCTACCTTAGCATCCAATTGAAAACATTCCTCTAGTGATCTAAGTGTTTCCAAGCTCAATTCATCTTGGATTTGATACCTTAAGCCACACATATACCTTGCAATCTTGTCATTTTCATCCTCAATGTGTCCAGACCTTATACTAAGCTTGTGAAACTCTTTAGTATATGTCATAACATCCTTGTCATTTTTCTTTAAGCTCTACAACTTCTTGAATGTTTGAATTGAGCAATCACTTGGAAAAAATTGTACCTTCACCTTTGCTACCATTCTATCCCATGAATTAATCTTTGGCTTTCCTTTCTTCACTCTCACCTCTTGAATGTAATCCCACCATGTCAATGCAGGTCCTTTTAGCTTTGTCTTAGCATACTTCACCTTTTGATCATCAACAACCTCCTTGAATTCAAAGAAATTATCCAGTGCATCTATCCAGACTAAGACCTCTTCAACATCCAGTTTTCCACTATACATTAACACATCAACTTTCACATTAGAAGCATCACTTTTTAATGCCTTTAGCATCTTGATCATTCTTCTTTCATTAGGATTCCAATCAACATCTTGGGTTCTTCCAGTTGGAGGGTTTTCCTGCTCACCCTCTTCCTCTTCTTCATGTTCACTTTCCTCATCAGTGGCCTTTCCTCTTCTTTTTTCTTTTTCCATTGCTGCAAACTTGGATAAAATGGCTTCTTCTAACCCTTTTAACATATTTATCTTCCTTGCAAGCACTGCACTACCCTTTGGAGGTGTTTTCACTCTTCAACTTCCCACTTTCCACTATTCAACATACAACTCTTCAACTTCAAAAGATCGCAAACCTATGCTCTGATACCAATTGATGTAGGGAAAAATTTTTCCAACATAATTCAAGCCTTTTAAATCAATTTTCTAACCCTTAAAATCCTAACTCTTTCCTATTTCTCAATTCTACCAAGTTTCCCTTGCAGCCATCCAACTAATGAAATTTGTGGATATCTCACAAACCAATTATCATTTCAAGAACCCATTAGGGAACATTTTAACATATCTCAAAATCTCATACACTTAATTTGGAACAACACCTCTTAAACTAAACTTAAACGTTGAACAAGGCTCCAATTAGCCCACTTTTACAAAGCAACTCTATCTTGCACAACTTTCCAACACCAAATTCCTTTAGAAATTCTTTTACCAAGTCACAAAACATCAAAATCCACCATTTCCATCAAGAGAAACATCTACTATGGCACCTTAATACCAAACCCTTCCTTTACACAAGTTTGATAAGGGTTTATTGAAAATACATATTCGAGGATTCTTTGTAGCCAACCAAGGTCTCAATCACCTTTAATTATGTCTGCACAAACTCAATCATGCTTCAAAATTTGATGTCCCCAAGGTTTACAACATTTGGCACCCTTAAACCACCACTTTTCACCAAAAACTCTTCAAATTGCCAACTAGGGTACCACCCCAAACCTCTCTACTCACCTCCCCTACTCTTGGAATCATGAAAACACTAATTTTACACCCAAGTGAGCCATTCCACCAAGTTATAAGAAGATACAGTGGGTGGAATGGCTTAGGAAGTCAAATAGGCTATTACAGACCCATTCAGAGAAAATTTCCCACCAAACCTTTAATAATTGATGAAATAAAATCCTACCAAAACCAAAAGGCTCTCAACATAGTCTCTTATCAAAATAAAAACATATTTAATCAATTACTTATAGTACAAATTCATATAATGCTCTACAATAAAAAGATTTCCCTAATGCAACACAAAAAGAGGGTTTTTTATTGAATTCTTCTCCAAAAGTGAATAACATAACTTTCCTTGAACTTCATAGGCCTTTTTAAACTCTAATACCTCAAAATCCAACCAACTCAACCTCCATAAACAAACTTTTAAATATCTAGCTGTTGTTATTCCTCTACTTGGAATTTTTCCCACTTTTACAATATTGCACTTTTTACAACTTTTGAAATCAATATCAACTCTAACAAACATGAAAATGATCCTACTATGACTCAATTACACAACCAATGGTCTATAATGACCTTATTCAAATGGAGAAATGACTCAAAACACCTAAGAATTAACAAATAACCTTGGTGCACCTGCACCAATCACCATCATGATGGTATGTAGTAGGTGCATCACCATCATGATGCGATGCAACAGGTGCATCACCATCATGATGGGATGCAACAGGTGCATCACCATCATGCAGCTACACAGCATGTGAGTTATGCATCATCAAATGGTCACTCAATGCATGTATGGCCAAAATACTCTTACTGACTACACCCACAATAATCTTTGGGTAATGTATTGGAGTTGGGGAAGCAATAGGTAGAGTAGGAAGAAGTGGGATTACTTGATGTGCCCTAGGTATATACTGAGGCATTACACTACCCACACCTTGGAAATCTCTCATATCAAAGTAATTGACATGCTTACCTAGGAAAAACTTAGCATATACTTTTCATAGACAATATTGTGGGACATCAAGATTGTTGTTGGGTGGTTTATTAAAAACCATCCACCAATGTTTCTTGAAATTATCTAATATACCTCTATGTATGCACCCTTTAATTAAAATTTTAGGCTTGTGCACATCTACGAGTTGTCCAATTTTGGGATTGATAAATAGCTGGGCTAATTGGAATTTTCTAGTGTCAATTTCCCTTCATCATATGATAAACTATTAGCATAATGTTTCCTCTGGGACTCTTTCCACTCTACAAACTTATTATGCTATTTTGTGAGATTTTCAACATTGGAAATGTTTTTTTCTAAAGACATTTTCATATCAAAGAGCTTAAGGAGTGTCTCGTATATCTGACATATGTTTCTCAGTTGATTTAAATTCCTATGGATAGATTCATGGATTGTGGGTATGTTTTGTAATGGAGAAATTGGTGGTAGAGGAGGATTTGGTTGGGTAGGGTTTTCATCTTGACCAGGGTTGGAATTCTTAGCCATTATTAAGCCTATTTGATGATGAAAATTTTAAAAATTAACAATTTTAATTCAAAAAAACCTATTCAAAAAACTATTTTTGACTAAAATTCTTTAAAAATAATGTAAAAGTAAAATAAAATTGAATAAAAACATTAAAATCTATACATACCTATGACTTGTGGGTGATTTGAACAAAAAATCTAAGGGAAAATGAATACCTAAGTCACTATGTTGCTCCAACATGCACAACAAGGAAAAAGCACAATGAAAATGACTCAAGGTTTCCTTTTTCCGATTTAAAACATGGGAAAAGATATTTATTTAGTTTTTTTTTTTTTTTTTTATTTGGTCAGGTCCATCCCAGACCGACTTATATGAGGGTTTTTATATTATAACAAAATCATATGTATATAATGATATTATAAAATTACATATGTATTGTTATATACTATATTACAATATAATATGATAATAATATCTTGTATTATAATACAATATATTATATTATAATATAATATTATATACTATAATATATATTGTATTATAATATAATATAATAATAATATATTATTTTATAATACAATATATTATATTATATTATATATTATATATATAATGACTCGACATATATATAGATTAATATATAATAATAATTTTCAATACTTTTTTATGATTTCAATATTATGGATATTCATTTAGTAACAGATATCCATTTTGGAATGGATATTCATTTTTCTTTGGTGTTCGTTATGGCACCATGTACTTTCTACCCAAGCCTAGAAAAAGTCAAAAGTGGGTTTTCAGATTTTTGGGCAAGTAAAAAAATGACTTTTTTCACTTCAACACTTTTTGGACCCCCATGATCTTACACAAACACTTTACGAAGTCGAACACTTGACCAATGCTAAGATCAAATGACATTTTACCAAAGAAGTCATAACTTTACCCTTCTCCTGGGTGATACTCCCTCTCTCTCTCGAGGGCGTTCAAATCATTCTTACATTTTCACTTAAGAAACAAATAAATAGTTAGGCAAAGATCATTGCATCATGAACATATTATCGCATTTTCACAAATATTTTATTTTATAAGTAGAATCATCACATTGTATTTCATCATAATGATGTCATCAAATATCCATCAATAATTCATTTAATTGCAGCAACATAGTATTGCACAAATTCATCATAATATTTAAGATTTCATAGTCTCATGTTTCATTATAATAATTACCACAAAGTGAAAAGTAATTTTAGAAATCTAGGGTGGGGTGTAGCATGTGAATAAATATCTTGATATCATCCTATAAAATCATTCACCTTTTTTGTTAGCTTCCTATTTGAAATAGACTAAATTGGGTAATTTAACTTGAGGTCCAATGTTTGCTTGAAAATGTTGAATGAATTCATTAACAAGTTATGTAAAGGGTGTAGTTGAATTATTAAGAAATGAATATGACCACTATAAGGTCATATCTTTTAATGATCGAGAAAATATTTTTACTACGAGAGCATCTTCAAATAGTAAATCACTACATAGAGTGGTGAAAGTCAGTACATGATTATTGGGATCTCATTTGCCAGCATACTTCTCAAAGAGAGAAATCTTACTGTTTTGAAAAATGTACATTTTAAAGCTAGTGAAGGATAATAGACTACATGTAAGCTTTGATTTATTATAGGGTTATTTGGTGACATGTTTTGAGAATGTGGTGAGTGTGTAGGGCTATTGTTTATAATTAGAGGTTATTATTTTGAAATTTTATGAGAGAATGAATAAAATGGAGGTGTGGTAGACAAAGGGACAAAGCTATAAGGATTCCCACAAGAAATCCCTAAACTAGATTTCAAACCATTATTATATTGTGCACATGGTGGATGCTACAGTTGGAGGAGTAAAAGTAGCAATAGCAGGTATGGTTTTGGAGAGAAAACTTGTTTTCCCATTTGATTTTTTGAATCAGTAAGATTTTGAGCATAACTAGTTGTTGTAAGGATGTTTGCATCCACTATATGATCTAGGATACACAAAATTTCTATCCCTTGTGAATTATTGTTTTACTTTCTAATGTTATCCATGAGAGGAATTGTCTCTCCAACTAAGGATTTAGAGCTTAAGTATAGTTGAAGGCTCTCTAGGTATTTGTCCATTTTTTTAAGTTTATCCTTAGGGACATGTGCACTACTAGCTTCCAAGTCCACACGAATGGTTGGTGATGACAAAGACATAGGAAAGGTAGAAGTAGGGATAGGATCAAATATATATTATGTAGATATGATTTCTTGAGTGAAGGAGTCAATAAACTCAAGTTCAATGTTGGCTATGATTACATCATGACAAACCATGATTCTATTACTACATATCATAATAGTATTTTATATGAGGCACTAGGTCATGCAGTTCATAAATTTGTTACAAGATTCAAGATTCTTAATTTCTCATATAATGAGAAGAAAAGAAATGAATATGATAAAAAAAACACATTTTAAAAAACATGATACATGTCTACATAGAGGTTATAGAGATAGAGTTGCGACTAAAATTTGGAGTGAAATTAGGAGGACAAGGATGAGGATGCCTTAGACCTAGGATGTGAATTTTTACATGTTTAAATATCTAGAAATGTAGTACTATGTTTGAGGATCTAGACTTATACAGGTCCAAATATGATAATAGACAAAATTCTAGAAATGCAAGAAACCCTAATTTTTTATATGAGATGCATGTATGCGTGAATTTTTTATGTTTTTAAAGAAATAAAAAATAAGTGCAATAAGTTCCAATGATAATTTATAGAATGAAAGATGTTATAACTAAATAAATTTATCTTTTAAATTTTAAAAGATAACACTTTGAGATTTTGAAATGAAAACTATCAAGCATTTTTTTACTTTTTCAATGTCTAACATGACATGAAATAAAATTTGAATGATAAAACTTCTACACAACCTAAGACTTTACTTAGATGATCTAAGAAAATAAATATCTTGAAAGATGTAAAATGTGTTAGGTTCACCAAAAATATGGTGTGGGAAAAGGGATCTAGAGTCTAAATCACACCTTTTCATTTACATTGCATTAGAGGAAAAAAAATTATCATGTAAGACCACTTAGCTACTTTCCTCAATGAAGAGATAAAATGGTTGATCACGGTTTTGGTCCTTTTCATGAGGGAATTGATTTTATTTTGTAAATATAAAACTTGGTCAATTATGTAATTACAACAAACTGATACATATAAACTGATGATAGAAAAGAAGAGTGCAAACATAGAGGAACCTGAAATTCAAATCTAGGTTTAATTTAATTGATCAGGGGTGAGGGTGTCAAAAAATTAAGAATTGGTGATTTTTGGAATGTCAATAGGTATTAGTAGGTTATAGTCTATAGGTGATTTCTTGTAAGACTCAACTTCAAAACTTTTTCTATTGATAAATAATCATTCTTGCCCTAATTTTATGAATGAATATGCTTGAATGATTGATATTGATGTTGATTCTTCAATATTCTCCAAATCCACTTTAGACCTTCCACCTACAAATAAGAGAGGAGAGAAAAGGTTGTTCCAGATAAGTTATTTCCTAATTCAAATCCCATTTTGGTGTTTCCACCTCTGCAATAGCTATGATGATGTTGGATAAAGACTTCTTACCCTCAGTGAGATAGAGGTAAATGGATAAAACAAGTGATAAATCACAAAAGCTACAACTTATGACTTAGATTTGATTTCCTTGGTGAACTGAATTCATGGTGCACACCTCATGCAAGGAGAACTTGATTCTTGATTGAAGTTCCTACAAGTGTTAATACTCACAAAACAAATGAACATAAAACATGAACAATTTACTTATGATTCAACATGACTTTATGATGTATTGCTTAAAGGATGAAAATGGTGAAAAAATACTACTAATTTTTCTCTTGACTACTTTTGAGGATGCTCAATAGGAATTCAAGTTGCATTCTAGTGCCTATATTTTCAAATGGTAAAAATTACTTATATGAATTCATATGCATTTTTGTTGAACCCTTTGACACTGGTTTTGGCATTGATGTAAAGTGTTGTTTTGGCATTTACATTATTGGCATTCATTAAAGGGATTATGAGACAAAACTATGACATTCACTGCATATGGAAGACATGGTCAATTTGGTTTGGCACACATTTAGGTGACATATTTGGCAATATGGCATTGGTACGAAATTTGGTATGGTATGGTCACATCATGCAGTAATATTGGCATATGGATTTCAAGTGATATTTATCATATATTGCAAGGTTTTGGACAATCATTTTGTCTTTGATGAGATGTTGATATATTATCATATCTTTGATAAGATATCAATATATTGTCAAAGTCACTTCTATGGTATTGATCTCTTTCACCATGGGCATAACATTATTACACTTATCTTGGAATAGTTGGGATTGGCATCATATGATTATAAGGTGATAACAATTTTTTGACTTTGTACATTATTCTTATTATCTACAAAGGAAATGTGATTGCTTTGATCATTATCAACATCATATGGATTTGGATAAGTGTTTTGTTTAGAAATGATTATATCATGCTTTGTTTTATATGGTTGGAATCTTTGTATTGGGCATTAGTTGAAACTATACTCCTAATGAGTATCAGGCACATGTGATAGTCGACAACATTTACAATGTGAATTTTTTGCTTCGGGTTTCAAATGTTCGAAGACATTATTATTGTTTTTGATGAAACATTCTCAATTCTTCTTTGACTTAAAATATTTTATCATTGCTTTTGTTTGCACACAGGTACAAACATTAGTCATGGCTTTAAGAGGAGATTAGGGTATGACATTTTTTGGTAACTGTGGCCGCACTAGTGTTTGGAATATCCTAGGTAATCATGAGGTCTTTGATTTGACAAATCTTGAATAGTGGGAAGACTAAAGTTCGAAGCTAGATGGTTATGTTTCACCATAGTTCAAGGGAACAACACAAGATTTGTGATTGTGCAAATCATTTTTTTTCAGGTGATATGTTTCTTGCTCATTGTTGTTCTTACAATTACTTAATCAATTATATGTTGAAAAGATTAATGTTTTATCAAGCAAAAAAGGAAAATAGTTTTTGTTTTGGGTAACCCTATCATTTACGTGGCATGGTTTTATCACAAATACATTGCTTTTTGTAAAGTGTAAACAAAAGTTTATTGACTGCATTGATGTGGGGTATTTTGTGTAGTTTGCATACCTTGGTTTAGACACAATGTCAATCATATAAAAGTGTGTATTACATATGTTTAAAGTGCACAATGTTTATTTTGTCAACAATAGTTTAAGTGGGTGGAAATGCTACTACACAGTGTTATTTGAAAACAATTATGGATGGTTATGTTGGTGGTCCATTAAAGAGCACTCATATAGTGAATCAACATGGATAGTTATGGATTAGTTTCTAAAGGTTTCATTTGTTAGTTTCTTTTCATGATAGACAATGGCATTGTATACATTATTCATTGCTTATTTAAACAATGATTTATCACTATTTGATGTTTGGTGTTTTTATAGAGTTATCATGTTGAATGTATAAACAAAACTCTATAAATAAGTTTTGCAAGTAATTTGAAAAATATATTATATAAACTGATATATTTTATATTTTAAATATTCCAAGTGAATGAGTCTTTAGGATATGGAATGTATTAGATGGGTGATCCCATAATAGTGGTTTACAATTTTTGGCCAAACTGGACACTGAAATTATTATTTTTAACTAAATCTTCACATTCGGGCACCTATAGCGGCTAAACTGTGAGGAATTTGAAGATGGTGCAAACTAGAGTCTCATCAAATTTTGTCTCCAGATTCTAAAATATTTTTTCAAAATTTTGGAATCAAATTGCACTTTTTCCATCTCCCATGAAAATAGATTTTTTCAAAACAACATTTTAAAAAGTGACGATAACATTATAATGCATAACTTTTTTCCATGAAGGATGAAATTCTAATTCTTTCAAATTTAGATTTGCAACTCTGATATCTAGTGCTTCCACTTGGTTAGATAGTTTTTATTGAATTTTTTTCTTTAATCAAGTTTCAAAGTCAAACAAATTACAATTCAGGACATAGCAACCGTATAACGCATAACTTTTTTGTATATGTCAAAATTTAATTTAATTCTTTTGTTGGATCAAGGACTTCAATATCTGGTGCACTCATATTTTTCATTTTTTTTGATAATCTTCTATTTTTCCACATGTGAAGAACAAAGAAATTCATTTTCGATGAAAAACCTATGTTTAATAAAACTTAAAAAACAAATACATAACAAAACCAAAATATATTAAAATTATATTCATTGGATAGCTTGTTCTGAGGAATACCATAATCATTTGAAATAAATTTTAAATGAATTCATTTGATCCCCCAAAATCTAAATCAAAAGTGATTTTTTATCAGCATTTTGATAGGTGTAAAGGAGACGCATTTATAGGTATGGTTTAAAACTAGCGAGGTTCTATCCAAGGGGGTTTGATCTAAGGTGATTTGATCAAACCCTCTTCAATTGGAATCCTTAAAATGGAACTTTTTAAGGCTTAAATCATTATATTTTCTAAAAATATGTGATTTCAATTAAAATTCATTCCTCTCAGGAATTGTAAACCACTATTATGACAGTACCCAGATTAAAAGGGAAAAATGGTTTGTAGTGAAATAGAGCAACCCTTTGTAATGTATTTTCTTCATGTTTGAAAATGTGTTATGTTACTAGTGAGATATTTTGTAGCTAGTGAGGCTTATGTTTCTAGTGAGGGATAAATTGTATCCAATGAGGCATTTTGATTAAGCCAATGAGGAAATTCTAAGTGGTTTTTCTACCCCATGAGGGTTTTCCACTCCTAAAATTTATTATGTCATGATTTTAGTTATTGTGTGATTTACTTATCATTCATGTTTAAGCATTCTATATTGATTACTATTCAGTATTTAGATTCTTACATTGATGAAGCATGCCAAACTATTAAGTGTAGTCAACATCATTATTTCTGTTTAAAATTTGTTGAAAGAAAGTAAATTAAAGTTTTGAAATCTACAACACTAATTCACCACCCCCCTCTCACTGTTGTTTGTACTCCAACAAGTGGTATCAAATCCAAACCCTTGCATAAGTCTAACCAACTTAAGGGGTTCCTGGTAGTGGAGTACTCGTTATGGAAAAAAAGTGATGAAGAAGAAATTATGAAGAATGGCTCACGAATGGAAGAGTGTCCCATATTTAGAAAAACTCAGTTTGAAGGCACCAAATTCATTTTTTGGAAATTTAGGATGGAAACCTATTTATCTTTCTTAGGTATTGATGTGTGGGAAACCATTGCGAAAGGTTTTTCAGTATCCTCAACATCTCCTTCTACTATTGATGAAAAGAAGGATCTTGAATACAATGCTAGGGCTATAGATGCTATCTTTAATAGTTTTCCAAATGCAATTGTTGCTAAGGTTATTTATTGAAAGGATGGAAAAAAGGTTTGGGAAAAACTAATTTAAATGTATCAAAGTAATGAGTTTCTTGAAGAGACATATTTGAAGTTTGTTACAAGTTGTGGTACATCTGAAAGTGAAGATGGTTTTTTTTACAAAGAAGAAGATTTTTCTTTGAGAAATTGTGAAGAGGTTGATCTTGAGAGTGAATTAATTCATAATTTTTTTTTAAAGATAATGTGATTGTTAATCTAAAATTAGAGATAGAAGAAAAAAAGAGGATAGATGATGTGACCAAGTCTGAATTGGAAACCAAAAAAATTGAATGTCAATTTAATATTGAAGAAGAAATAGTTTCTCTAAGGAAGGATCTTGAGAATGTTAGGAAACAATTAGAAAAGAATCAAAAAATTTATGAAAGCACCAACAAATTTAACGAGATGTTAAGTAAACAGAAACATCATAAGGACATTACTAGTCTGGGATATGAAGAAGGACAAATTTATAGGGCTAGAATAACTCCAAGAAAGAAGATAGACCTAAGCTATCACATTGTTGTTGCTAAGGCTGAAGAAAGGAAGAAACCAAAAATGAATAATGCTAATAGTAGAAAGTTCAAAGACATCAACAAAGGATGAAGAAGTAGAGGAAACAGATTCACATAATTTTCACCTGCCTGGAAAAATAAATCAGTAAGGTACAATCTTTCATTTCTTGGTTATTGTTATTTATGAAATGGTTATGGGCATAAAGCAAGCTATTGTAGAAAAAATTCCAAAATGATTCAACATGCATTCTCTAGGAATATGAATGTAATATGTTATAAAAGTCATAACCATGGTCATGTTGCAAGGTATTGTAGAAATTGGTTTGTGAAACAGGAGAGAAGAAATGATTTCTTACATAAGAAAGATTGAAAGTCACAAACATCTGGTGATAAGAAGAAACTAGAGAAGACAAGCATTCAAAAGGTTTGGAGAAGAAAGAAAAATTAGGAGAAGGATGAGTCTAAGCTTGTGCATATTGCACAAATGACATCCACAAGTACATAAAGAGTTGCATGTGTTAAGGGGGATATTTTTCTATTTTTATCATTTTTCCCCTTAAATGATCTCAAAGAGGTTGTGTCTCTTTGTTTCATTGTTAGTATATATATTTTTCCTTGATTCTTATCTTGAGAATCCCAAGGGTAGTAACAATGTTGTTCTTTATATTTCTTGATGATGATGCTTTGTTTGCAATTGCCTAATGATTTAGGTGGTGTTTCAATATTTCCAATGCATGTTTGTCCATTATCATGGTTAGCTTGTTCTACACAATGGTTTGGAAAATGACAGTTCTCTTGGACAATAGTATGCATTATACTTGTATGTATTATTCTTGACATTCTATTAAGTTATCTCAGTCACAACGGGGTGTGTAGGTGATATTGTGCAGTCACTATGTTTAAATTTGTGCTCATTGAGGCATTCAAAATCATATGATGAGATTTCATGGAGGTTAATAGCTTGTAATCTTAATGACAATGTTGTTGTCAGTTAAGATATCATGTTAAGGCTTTAACACAATATAATACTATGTGACAATGGAATGTGTTCTTTGGTAATAAAATGTTACAAAAGTAAAAATTATTAGGAAAAATAGACAAATCCTATAAACTTTGTATGACTCATAAATAGGTGATTTAATGGAATGCAATTTGAAGGGCTTTGTCATGTTGAAAAAGAGTTTCATGATTTTTGGAAATTGGATACCATACTGTGATAATGCATAAGTCTACCATTCAAGAATAGTCTTTGTGGATAGTGATTTATATAGTGCAAGGAGATGTATGTGATGATAAAATATTTTGAAAAAGAGAGAATAGATCTGTTTGTACAATCTTGGATTTTAGTGAAGATCATTCACTTTCTTGGATAGTGATTGCTTATACATGTTTTCTTGTGCATTAGCATATTTTCATTGTAGTGAATGACAATGGTCTTTGATAGTATACATGTGCTAGTGTGTTGTGTTGGTTGATGCAAAGTTTTGATATGTATTAAGGGGTAGATATGTAGATGTTGATAGAGATTACTGTGTTGATAGTATTGGTATACATGCCATCATGGTGATAGTGTTTACAAGAGCAATTCATAAATTTTTGTTTACACATTATTAGTACTGAGAAGTAATGTGGGATACTTTTCCTAATGATGAACAATCTTTGTGATGGTTTGAAGATTTACTGACATCATTCTTCACTTTCATAGTGCTCATGAAGTTATAAGCTAGAGACAGTGCATATTAAGTCACCTCATGACTATAGTTATTGCAATCCTTTATATGGAGCTCATTTGTAGGGACAATAAATGATTTACTTTGTAGGGTCTAGTATATGGTGTTTAATGTAAATAGTACATTGTCAATGCTTATGTAAATTTCATGTTGCATTATGTTGAAGCTTGGTAATCTTCAAATAGTTGCTACAAGAATTGCTATATCTCAAGATATTGAGGGTTTGATGTTGAAGAACCTTAGATTCTTTCTCAAAAAGATATTTTTGCACATGGATTGTTGCATTTAGTTCACATTGATGTTGATATTCATTGGATATTCAGCTCAGTTAGTTGGCATGCTAGAATTTCTCATTATTGTCAAATAGTCCACAGTGTGATATTAATCATGTCATTGTGTTTACTAATGTTGATATTCTTCTCATGGCTTGAAGGCATTGCAGTTTATAAGGTTTGGTCAGTTGGTTTCTTGATGCTTGGATCCTCTATATAGGTTACATTGTTGGTGGCTCTTTATTGGTTTTCAGTCACTTGAGCATGCATTCACTTGATAGTTGTCTTGGCAAGTAGTTTCTTCACACTACTTTCATATTAGCAGTAATTTGGTTGGCATTAGTACATACATGGCTTGGTATATTTCATTCCATATATAATTTGCACTTTACAATTTTTTTTTGCATTTGGATGGTCATATCATTGAAAATGGTGATTGGAATTCATGACAGTAGCTTTGTTTGTGATTGAAATTCATTTTTGATGATAGTGATGATAGTTTAATACAAAAAAATGGTATATTTCATGCACAGGTTGATAACATGGTTGATACTCATGCTTCTTGACATGCTCATTTCTTGATATGTGTATGCTTCATTTGCAATGTTATCTCTTTGAGTGCATTGTTTTAAGGTATTTTTTCATACATATTCTACACCTCTAGGTTATTTTTTTAGCATTGTGGCATCTTGATTCAATTTTGATGCTTTAGTAGAATTATCTTGCATTATGTCGAGCTCTTGTTAGCTTCTATTTCTTCAAATCTGATGTTGTTTTGTGCCCATGTGCAAACATATTGATGTTCTTGGACAGATGCTTGGTGGTCATTTGATGCTTACCCACCCCTTTGACCTTTGGAATTGTTGTCAAAAGGGGGAGAAAAATTAAGAATATATGCAAAATACAAATTTATATTGCTTACATATAGTGATCATATATGAAGATTTATAATGTTGACATTGCAAAAAAATAGTTTTTGTTGCTCCACATTGTATATTGATGTATTGATGAATTTATTTATTTATTTGGCACTCATATGATGATGCTTTGACAGTGTATTGGTGATCATACAAGTTGTTTGACATCAATTCCAAAGGGGGAGTTTGTTGACCCTTTGACATTAGTTTTGGCATTGATGTCAAGTGTTTTTTTTGCATTTATAGTATTGGAATTCATTGAAGGGATTATGAGAAAACATTATGACATTCACTGCATATGGAAGAAATGGTCATTTTGGTTTGGCAGACATTCAGGTGACATATTTGGCAATATGGAATTGATACAACATTCGGTATGGTATGGTGACATCAGGAAGTAATATTGGCATATGTATTTCAAGTGATATTTATCATATCTTGCAAGGTTTTGGACATTTATTTTGTCTTTTATGAGATGTTGATATATTACCATATCTTTGATAAGATATCAATATATTGTCAAAGTCAATTCTATGGTATTGATCTCTTTGACCATGGGCATAACAACATTACACTTGTCTTTGAATAGATGGGATTGGCATCATATGATTATAAGGTGATAACAATTTTTTGACTTTGTACATTATTCTTATTATCTACAATGACAATGTGATTGCTTTGAACATTATCAACATCATATGGAATTGGATAAGTGTTTTGTTTAGCAATGATTATATCATTATTTGTTTTACATGGTCGACATCTTTGTATTGGGAATTAGTTGACACTAAACTCCTAATGAGTGTTGGGCACATGTGACAATCAACATCATTTACAATGTAAAGTCTTTGGCTTCAGATTTCAAATGTTCGTAGACATTATTATTATTTTTGATAAAAAATTCTTGATACTTCTTTGACTTAAAAGATTTTATCATTACTTTTGTTTGCACACGGGTACAAACCCTAGTTGTGGCATTAAGAGGAGATTAGGGCACGATAGCTTTTGGTAATTGTGGTTGCACTAGTGTTTGGAATATCCTGAATAATCATGAGGTCTTTGATTTGACAAAGCTTGAAGAGTGGGAAGATTGAATTTTGAAGCTAGATGATTACATGTTGCCGCAATTCAAGGAAATGACACAAGATTTGGGATTGTGCAAATCATTTTTTTAGGTTCAATATGTTTCTTGATCGTTATTGTTCTTATAGTTTCTTAATTAGTTATATGTTGAAAAGATTAATTTTTTTATTAAGAAAGAAAGGAAAATAGTTTTGGTTTTGGGTAACCCTAGCATTTATGTCACATGGTTTTGTCACAAATACATTGTTGTTTGTAAAGTGTAAACTAAATTTTATTGATTTCATTGGTGTGAGGTATTTTTTGTAGTTTGCATACCTTGATTTAGACACAATGTTGATCCTATAAAAGTGTGTATTACATATGTTTAAAATGCACAAGGTTTATTTTATCAATAGTAGTTTAAGTGTTTGGAAATGCTACTCCATGGTGTTATTTGAAAATAGTTATGGATAGTTATGTTGGCAATTTGTTGAAAAAAGTAGTCATACAGTGAATTGATAGGAACAATTATGGAATAGTTTCTAAAGGTTTCATTTGTTAGTTTCTTTTGATGATAGATGACAACATTCTATACATTACATTGCTTATTTAAATAGTGATTTATCACTGTTTGATGCTCGGTGCTTTTATAGAGTTATGTTGAAAGTATAAACATAATTCTATAAAGAATATTTGCAAGTAATGTGTGCAAAATAGATTGTATAAACTAATATATTTATATTTTAAAGATTCCAAGAGAATGAGTCTTTAGGATATGGAATGTATTAGATTGAAAGGGAAAAATGGTTTGTAGTGAAACAAAGAAACCCTATGTAATGTATTTTCTTCATGTTTGAAAATGTGTTGTGTTACCAGTGAGGAATTTTGTAGCTAGTGAGACTTATGTTGCCAATGAGGCAGTTGTGTAACTGATCTGGTGGACATTTTTAGTGAAAATTGAAGTGTCTCATTTCTCTCCAGAATCTGCACCATCAGAAAGATCTCAGCATCCTGATTCCAATGCAACTCGAATGGAGCAAAAAGGAGTCTGTTTGTGCAAGTTATGGCCAGTCAAACCTTGGGTCAAACTGGGATCTGGGGCATCTAGGAAGCGGAAAAAATTATTGTCTTGGAAATCAATGGAACCAATGTCATCGTGAAGAGCTCGTCGCAAGCTTTCCAACGCAACTCTTTTCGTCAAAATTCGACATCGTAGGCGCAAGATATCGTTAGTCAAAGATTGTACTAAGAAGGGTGACGTGGCATCTCTGAATTCGTCAACATACAAGTGGCAGTCCAAGTGGCAGTCGAGTCAGCATATAGGTGGCAGTACAATCAGTAGATACAGGTGGCTACTGTGTCAGCAGGTGACATGGACGGTCTCGGCGAATTATCTCCTCACACATGGCATCTGAGTCATCGGATAGGTTGCAGTGATGTGGCATAGTCAGCCATTAAGGTGTTGCCGCATGGCAATTTCTCGGTGCGCCATGTGTTCCATCATTCTCCCGTCAATTACTCCTCTGTCTTCGGCATTCGTTGCATTGTGTATAGAAGGTTTAAACCGGCCGGCATGGGAGTCGAACTGCCAACCACTCGCCTGCGAATATTCAGCCAAACCGTTCCACCATACTACTGGCGCCTACCTATTTATAGATACGGGTTGGTTTTGTTGTGATTTGGTTAAAGTTTGGTTGTAAAAAAAAAGCCGACGGCCGAGGGTTCAACCCGGAACTGCTGGGCTCCCAAAAGGTCATGTTACCGTTAGCCCGTGTGCGCGGTTAGGCTCTTGGATGGTATCGCTTTGTTATGGCCAATACTTGGAAACCGAATACCTTAAAATTTAAACAAACTCCCCTATTCAAAGAAACAAAACAAATAAATCCTAACCCATAGGATAAGTTAAGCCCGAAAATGTGAAAAGGGAAGGGCTTAAATAAACTTTTAAGAGATTATTAAAGATTTTTTTTATGTAAAAATGGGATGATTTTTAAAGTATTTTTTACTATGTAAAGGAGATTTGAGATTTTTATTTGTAAAAAGGGGAGATTAAGTTGTTTTTTTAGGGAGATATGGAGGTTTTCAAATATTTGATTTGTAATTTGGAGAGATAAGGAATATTTTGTAAATCAATTGGTTAGTAACCAATTTGAGAAAATTTTATGTATTTAAAGGGGTGTGAGGTGAGAGTGGCTATCGAAGTTTTTTTTTCAGGTGATGAAGTCCTGATGCTGAGGTGACGAAAGAGAGGTCTTGTTGAAGAGTTTTCAAGTCATTCTTGTATGCCAGAGTGCTGTTATGCTGCCAAAGTACTTGGAGAATGGTTATGGGGCTATTGTAATTGATTTTGGAGTTAATCGGATTGGTCTCTCTATTGGAGTGGACCTAGAGACGTAGTCACATTTGTGACAAACTCCGTTATCAACTGTTTGCACTTCTCTTCTTCTCTCTTTCTTTCTCTCATTTCCTTCCTTTCTGTTATAATCACCTTGTTATTTCTTTCATTTGTTATTTCCATAAGTTAATTTTGATTTAATTAACTTGGAATAAACATTGTAAAAATTAAGCATTCATTTCTGCAATTTAGTCTAGATCCTATACATATCAGTAACTAGTGAGGTTCTGTGGCCAGTGAGGCTTTTCTAGTCAGGCATTTTGATTAAGCCAATGAGGAAATTTTGAGTGGTTTTTCTACCCCATGAGGGTTTTCCACTCCTAAAATTTATTGTGTCATGGTTTCAGTTATTGTGTTATTTACATATCATTCATGTTTAAGCATTTTGTGTTGATTATTGTTCGGTATTTATATTCTTACATTGATGAAGCATGCCAAACTGATTAAGTGTAGTCAGCATCATTATTTCTATTTACAAATTTGTTGAGAGAAAGTAGATTAAAGTTTTGAAATCTACAACACTAATTCACCCTACCCTCAGTGTCTATACCCCAACAACTTCTTCACTTCCCATAATAATTATTTTTGAAAATATAACAAATGAAATGAAATTTATAAATATAAAAGAATTTGAGAATAAAATATTAAAAGTTGAGCCAAAATAGGCTAGTCAAGGGCGAGTACACCCTAGACTAAACCTATTTTAAAATTTAAGTTGTCATTAAATAAATAATTCATTTTAATTCTCAATCGTATCTTCATTTTTCAAATATGGTAATAAAAGGGGAAAAGAATTAGAATCATTAGGTCCAAGTACATAAGAGGGAGCTAAACATAGTGTGAAACTTTCAAGGTCAACAATTTATGTAATTTTAAAAATATTTTTGGGCCAATTACTATGTATGATCATATTTCATGAGAAATGTCTAGATCTAAAGGCCTTTAAAAATTCCTAAATCTAGTTTTAGGCTTCCTAAGTTCTAAAAATGATAAAAAATGGTATTTGAGAGTTTCTTTTTGTCTATAGAGTGGTAAAAATTTATTGCAACTAATAGATGAGTTGAAATATGGTAGTAATAGGAAGACTTAAAATATAATACACCAATAAAAATCAATAAACTTTAGTTAAAAAATTACAAACCAAATAGTTTAAAATCTGTAATACCAACTAGCAAAAGAAAACTAAAGTTGGCATCTATAATTCATTTGAGAAACCATGGGATGATGGGGTGAAAGAAAACAATATCCATAATGATGTATATAATTTTAAATTGGCCTGTTTGGATACCATTTGCAATATTTCCACTATTGGAGATTATAACCCCAATTTTATCTTAACATTTGATTCAGTAAAGCACATAACTAAAATGATATTAAAATCCACTTCCTCTCAACCATTTGGGGATCCTTATTAACGAAGATGATGTATCCCACAAGAACAAATATATTTGCAAAATTATTAATTTTTACTCAAAGAGTAAGTACAAAGGTAACATGATATATCATGGGATTCAGTAATTCATTACCAATGCCACTTCCTTATTATAAGGACCATTTTGTGGGAACTTCATTTGTTACTACACTTGTATTTGGATTTGGATACTTTAAATTAGGTTTGGTAAAACACAAAACACTTTTATAAGATAAAAACAATTTGATGAAAATTTTAGGTCCATGTGAAAATGTAGGGATGAGTCTTTTACTTGTAAAGATCTACATCACATTAAAATTGAATTACTTAGTGTTTTGTGAACATTTTCATCGGTACAAAACATCCTACCTTATGAATATGGAAATTACAGGTGCAATAACCAATTTAGTAAGACTAAATTTTTACAAAGTATAACTTATTCATTTTAAAATATTTCAAACTTATTCAAAGGGTAATTAATGTCATTTTGAACACATTTTCAATTTTGAAATTAAAATTACATATCTAAAATCTTCATGTTTAAACCATTCATTGTGACAAATGGATTCTACTACCATCAATAACACAAGATAAGACAACTTTTAGAAAGGGGTCTATAGCTTTCTTTAAGCAAAACAAGGCTTGTTGAAAGACTACATAACAACTAGCAACCAAAAATAAAATAAAATTTCAAAATTTTAAGTAATAAAGGTAAATTAAAACATAAAATTTCTTATTCTCACAAGATTTAACTCATCATCATGTTCAGCATAAATAAGATGTTTAATAATTAAAGCATATAAATCAAAAAAAATTAAGTGTGTACATTTGATTCATTCATTTCTTTGTAAAATTAACAAGTAGTGACCATTTGTATTAGGCTACATAGTTTGGTTTAACTTTTTAATCCAACCTTAGATAGAGCCCTGCTACCAGTCAAGCATCCATAGCTTCAATAAGGTTATATCTCTATAATTCCTCCAAGCATAGCTCTACTACCAACCAACCATTTGTATCACTAGTAGAGATATTTAGATACCCTAAAGAGTTACATTTTCACTTTTGATATTCATTATTTTCAGTCTTTTTTCTTTCTATATTAGCTTTGAATCTATTTTCTCTTTCAACTTGCTAGCAATGAAGCTAGCTATTAAGTTGTGAACTATAGTGGTAGGAAATGAAAACTTTTAGATTTTTCTCCTAATGCAGAGATTCACTATCCCCAAAAAATCCAAAGAATTTAAAGTGCTTAGACATTTAATTCCTTGTCACATCTTATGCAAACTCTATTAAACATATGGTTCCATGAAGCACATTAAACATTCAAAACCAATAAAACTTAAAAATTTATGTCAACCTTATCTTTATGTTGAAAATTTAAGAAATTTATTTTCTCATGTTTCTACTAACTTACCTCATCTAGATACTTCATAGTTGCTTGTGAATTGAATGTAACATGACTCAAATCGTGCAATTAAATATTCAAATGGAAATTCCATAATTTGAAAGTAATTGACAAAAATTTTAAATGCAACTTCACATATTAGTTCCCATAACATCCTAATAGTCATCATACCTTATAAATACATGAGGTAAGGATATATTGTCTATTTAAACCTTGACATGAAATAAAACTTGACATTATTCATTAATAACCTCTATATGGGATGATTTAAAGCTAATTACATTTAAAAAATATTATAAATGTGCTCTTCAAAATTAATTACTGATTAACAACCCTCCATGATTAACCACATATTTTGAGGCGCAAATGTAACAATTGGCTTGATGATCAACCTTTACTATCAATTACATACTTGTTACCAATTTCCATTTAACTATCCTTATGACAATATTAATTCCTTCTTTTAGAAATGACAATCATTTTATCTATTATTTAGAAAGGAGTAATAACTCATATGAGTAAATTGTCCTAAATGAGGAGAAATGATTATTGTTCATTTGTGTATTCTACATAATATTAAATTTCAAAATGAAAATCAAGGTATGATGGTGTGTTGAAGATTTAAGATTAGGTAATGTAATCTATTTTGCATTAAATATTTGCATTCCCAACTTACACTCCACTATAGTGGGATGTAAATTAATAATTCCTATAAATTTTACAAGACTACTGATGAATTTCATAAAAAAAAGTGATTAAGGCTCTGATTTTCTCAAAATTAGTATGGATACCCTATTTTCCTTACCATTCCCAATTAATAATTGATATTTCTAGGTAAAATTATGGATCATAGGATTAGGAAAGTATTTAGGATTCACAACAAGTGGGTGATAGTAGCAATCAAACTGGTGTTAGGTTGTGATTTCATGTAGTCTTAAGATAGGTATTGAGTAAGTTACACTAATATTTCTTCCAATTTCATTGCATCCTTACAAGATATTGGAGAACTTAAGGAAGATATGTTGTTTTTGGTAAATCATTTGGTTAGGGAAGATATTTTGGGTGGACTAGGAGAGGTTATAGTTGTTTCTAGAACTGAAATAGAGATCCTTGTTCGAAGGGATGCTCCTAATTATCTAAATTTAGGTGCAACAGTAGCTTGACACCCATGTGTGACCAATTTCCACACAATTTCCCAATAAATCATTGTTAGTATACTATCATGGGATTAATGTTCCTAAGAATGAATGTTCTATAACAAGGTTAAGAAGTTGCTAGGAAGTGAAGGAGTTTTTATTTTTTTTTATGAATACATGTAAAGATACTATTTTACACAATGTAGGATTTGTAACATTCCTTTTCATACATTTTTGAGAAACACCTTTGAGTACATAAATATTTTGGCAATATAAATACCAAACTATACTTTTGGTCTCATTTTGAGTAATATAATTTTTTTAGGATTTGTTTCTTTATACATTACTTATTGAAATCTCATAATGAAGGGAATAACGACTAAATAATTAAATCTACATCCAACTTAATTTAACCTAACCTAATTATTCACTACTTACAATGAATGGGATCATTCTAACTCATAGTAAAAAAATTGTGTACATGATTGTTTTAATTTTTAAGAGTATTTGAATAATATCAATGGTTCTTAGTGTAGAAAATTTATCCTTAGAAACATATTCATTGGTTTTTAAATCTTCATATTCAATATGATAATTATTAACCATTAGTAATTGGGTTAATATATCATTTTCATGAGTTATCCAAATATAATTTTTATACTTTAACCCTTCATAAGGAAAATAATAACTTTCTAAAAATTCATTAGGGTAGAAAGATACAACTAGCCTATTTCCAAATTCATGAGAAAAAATGGTTTATCATTAGTTTAATTTTCTTTTGGAAAATCACCTTAATTTCCTTCAAATAATTCATGTGACTTTGAGATATGAGTTCATCTTCATATATCAATATGTATCTTATCATTGAATCTTCCTCTAAGGTCAATTTAGTGTGTGCTTTGACACCTTGCTAGATATCATCTCTATTCAAGTCATATTTTAAAATAAAAGTTATTATTTCTTATGATCATTTAATATATCATTTTTATCACCTAATGCATGTAATTGATCATAATCAAGATCGTCAAGCACAAAGAATAAAGATTCATAATCAATCCATTCAAAATAATTTGACAAATTAAAATTATCTCCATATGAATCTTCTTCTAGATGTCCTCTCTATTTTCTATATCAGTATCCTCTTTATATAGTAAATAAGGCAAGTAAAACACCTTTTCCTTTTATATTTTATTCAAAAGATAAAAAATATGAATCTTATCCTTGTCTTAGAATTTTTAAATTGCAAAATTGTAAACATATTTGACTTGTTGCTTGATCATGTTCCACCATAGTAGTACATTATTGTTCCTCATTCTTCATTAGCATAAACTAATATTTAGAAGACTCACTCTAACTAGAAGGTGAATTATTTAACTCTTTGAATTCACAAAATTCAAAAGTTGATCATTAATGTTAGAAATATTTGAAAATATTCCATCTTCTATGTACACTATGCTCTTGTAGGTCACTCCTTTGGAGTAGTTTCCATTGAAGAGGGTGGAAAATATTAAAGGAAAAAAAAGAGAAGATAAAGAAATACAAAGCACAATACCTTCACCTAAAATATTTTATTTTCTCCATGATGAGCGGAAATGGAGTGCACCCTTATTCATTTTTATTTTCTCTTTAATGTTGATATGTGGATTGCTCAATGCTCTAGCATAACCTTGATATGATTTGATAATGGTAGATCAAAAAGGAAACATGTAGGTACAATGGGATGTTGATACTTGGTTGATAAAGGATGAGAGCATCTAGATAGAGATTCTTGAAGAGGAAAAACTAATGGCTAGGAATGATTGATGATGGATGACTAAGATTGAAGGAGGATTAGGTTCTGGATCAAAGATATCATCACGTGACAAGTGGCACATGATTTATAGGTTCTAGGTTTAGGATTGAGTTAAAGAAAAAAATCCTTATGAAAATGGCTAGGATTAAGAGGTTAAATGAGATGAGTGGATAATATGAAAAAATAGTTTTACTTTTGGGGAGGTTTCTAGGTTCAACAAATATAGACAAGGAGTTAGTTATACATGTGAAGGTGACACTCATCACATAAGGAAAAAATTAGGTTATGATCCATTTTCAAAACAAGATAAATGACTAGGATTAGATGGAAAATGATAGAGGATAAAAGGGAATTAATTAAATAAATAAAATATTCATTTAATCAATAGGATCATGATGAATGGAAAATAATTAAATAAATATTAAATATTTGTTTAATTAAAGGATTATGATAAATATGGGAAAATATGGGAATAATTAAATAAATAATAAATATTTATTTAATTAATGTCTTAAGATTGGCTAAAATAAGCTGTGGTTGGGTAAGGTCCAATTTTATGTGTCTGTATTTTTCCCCTCTTTGATATGATGTTGTGAAGTGGTGTTGTATCAAAGAAGTTTAAAACATAGCGGATGAGAGAGGATAAGGATAAAATATGATTCCCTAGTCAATGGGAGGATGGGAAAGGATGAAGAAGGAAATATTACGATGAGGTGATCGTATTGCCCCTGAGAGGAAATGCAAGTTAGGAGAACATGAGAATTTTCTCAAAATGGATAGGAATTGTGAGGGATAAGGAAAAAATAGATGAATTTGAAGATGAAAGGGGATGAAGGAGATGAAAATAAATGAGAATTTGATGGAAAATGATGAAAAGGAAGGATAATCTAATTATGATAGATAGGTTATGCTAGTATGTATTAAGAAATTATAATATTTGATATAGAAAAGATAATTATGCACCAAGGCATGAGGAACTAGGGTGACAAGGTAACCTTTGAATAGACTTGACACTCAAACAATGACAAGCATGGCATACAAGATAAAAAGGATTTTCAATTATACACTAGTTGTGATAGACCAAGATATAGATAACGTGAGGTGGTCATAAGTAGGTGTAGTCATGGGTTGAAAGATAATATCAATGATCAAAAGATAAATCAAAACAAAATACTCATTGTAAAACATGTCATGCATCCAACATATCTTTTTCAAAGATAAGATAATATGATGATGATGATGATGATTGATTGATTTTCTTACATTAGGCTTGGATAATCATCTATGATAGGATTTGATAAGGATGATTTTATTACATTAGGATTGGATAATCACCTAAGAAAGGCTTTGATAAAGATTATTTTCTCACATTAGGCTTGGATAATCTTCTAAGAAAGGCTTTAATAAAGATGATGATGATTGAATGATCAAAAAAAGGATATGATGATTGATTAGTGTTCAACAATAAGGCTCATGAGATAATTTTAATTAAGGATTGGTTTCTTGGATGCAATGTTTAATAGATTGATTGAATGTCATGTTTGTGAAGCACAAGTTTTTTATTTTTGGTTTTTGATAGGATTTAGGATGATAATTTTTTTTATTATGTTTTAGATGGGATGGATATGATAGGGGATTGAGATGGGTGATTTATTAGGGACCAATATTTTATTGTGAGTTTAGGGATGAGATGAGGATAGATTCCATATGCATGAGACTAGAATACCAATGCGTTGGAAACTAATGATATGCAAGATAAAATCTTTGACATAATGTTCATGTAACTTATGCATCTAACACATGTGAGAATAGGGAAGGATGAGTAGTGATGGAGGATGGAGGATTGGATGACGCTAGCCAAGGATCAAAACAAGACATGATAGGTTTATTATAGATGGGTAGATGGGTGAAATTTTATTATGATATGGAAGGATAGGAGGTGATGGATAAAGTTGAATATGGCATAGTAGGATATGGTGGATAAGAGACGACTGTACACATGATGTATATTTATAGGTTTTCATGAGGGTACTTATCCAAGGTGTCATTGAAGTATTTTCATAATTAGATGAATTAGTTCTCTTTATTTTTTTGGATTTTTTGGATTTTTTGATCTTTTTTGTACTTTTTGGATAAATGGGACTTGATGATGCTACAATCAAGGTGAAAATTATTTGACAGATGGATGATGATGTGTGATGAATTTACATGGACGGTATGCGAGTTTTGATGGAGGATTCTTTATTTTATGGATGGAGGGAGCTAAGATATGATCACTAATGTGCACAGTATGAAATCATTCATTCATCATATGTAAAGGAGCTTGGGAAATTTTTTTATTAAAGTATTTCAAGGGGTCTCCATCAAAGGTCTATTAAGATATATCGCCATGGGGGATGGCGGATGTATGTACATATGTGGGTGGATTAGTTGAAGTATATATTGTGTGAATATGATGAGGATGAAGATGTAGGATCAACAAGCTCACTTCTAAATATATTTTTTGATAGATTCCCCTAGTTATTTTGGATGAAGGGGCATGATAGGAGATTGACTTATGCTTTTTCTTGCTTTCATTTTTTAATTTAATTTTTGTATTGTCCAATAGATTTTGATTTTGATTTGGACTAGAGCACTTTTCTTTGATTTTATTTCTTTGATTGGATTTTGAATCTCTATTTGATATATACTTTTTGATGTTTTATTTTTTATTGATAACATTGTTATTTTGGGACAACACTTGTTGATCCAAGCCTAGGAGATGGGTAGATATGTATGAGTTGGATGAGGTGGATGAAATGGTTAATATATGTTAGTCATTAAAGAGGTTGGTGATACCTTCTAAAAATTCTTTATGACTATCCTTATCAATATTGTGAAAATGAAAAGATGCATGCACACCTTTAGTGGGAGGAAAAATAGGCTTAGTATGGGAAGCATTAGGTTGTTCATACTCTACCCCAAGATGCTTGATATGGAAGGATTGCATCACATGAAATGGAAGGGTATAATCTTGAATGTCCTCCATAAAATCATTATCAAAGAGTGTATTATCATAGATATCATTATTAAACATAAGATTATCTTGGATATCAAAATATTGGAATGAGATGGATAGGGGTGTGGGATCTTGGTATGCATTGGAATCTATGTGGGATGACTATAGCTCATATTATCCAATACCAAGGTATTTGATCTTATCCTTGATAGGTGGGTAGAAATGAAGGATAAATGTATGAGGATGAAGATGATGTGGTGTGTGTAGGACAAAGTTGTGAAAGGCCATGAATTATTTGTAAGAATTTGCAATATTAGAATGGATTGGAATCAACATGTATGATCACTTTAGTTTTATTATGGGTGATCTTGTTGCATTGATGAAATATGGATGAAACAACTTACATGGAATGGATTCATGGGTGGCTAAGAAGGATGTTGTATTGCAGATCAAGGTCTAATTTTTGGTAGGTAGTTTCAATTGTAGTTGGTTCAACCTGGATGGGTAGCTTTATAGAGCCTTTAGATTCACACTCAACTTTTTCATTTAATTTAATGGTAATATTTTTTGGGGGATCAAAAACATCATCAAAATATCCTAATTATTTTATTAGATTCAAGTTACAAAGATTATGTCATAATCCACCATATACTAGAATGTGTTTGATTGTGGTTTTATGGATGTGGGATTGAAAGTAAAACAAATTGTTATGAGATGGATTGATGGAAGGAATGTATTTAGTAGGAAAAGCAAGGTATTGTGGGGATGATAAGTGTCATATCATGGCTTCAAATTAAGAAAGATTAATGTCATTAGGGACATGGGATTCATGGAAGCCTTTATCAAGGAGGACCTTGTGGATGGGGAATTTTTTAAGTAGCTTAAGGATATATATTTGTGCTAGAATTTTATTCAACAAGTCAAGGATGTTATATTTATGTATAGGTGGGAGGAGGAAAAAGGTACTTGAATGGTAACTCAACCACGTTAGGTAGTAAGAACACAATTAGGCACTTTCATAGTTATAGTGGCAACTTGGTAAGGACTTTGTTCAATGCAACCAATGATAGAATCATATGAGATATTGTTGTTGTAATTACAAGGAATTGCATTGTACGATGTGGAAGCTTTACCATAATTATTTTGAGGAAAAGGATAATTGTATATACCCAAGATTTCATTAGGGGATGTGTGTCCTTTGATAGATATCTCTCCTTGATCAATAAAATATTGGATGAAATTATTGAGTTTCATGCATGACGAGTTTTTATGACTATGTACCCTATGGTAGTCACAAAATTCATGTTCTTTGTACCAAGAGGGTTTAGACACATCAAAACCAAGGGGTTTGGTGGGTGGAAATTAAATCATGTTAGCTTGAACAAGATTTTGGAGGATGGTTTTGATTGGTTCATCCAAGGGAGTGTACTCACATCTAGTTTGTTTTTTGGTTGATCCTTAGGGATGACCACATGTTTATAGGGAGCTAGATTTTTTTAAGATGATGATGATGGAGGTATTTGAATATTTTGAACATTTTTTGAAGAAATCACACTGCATTTGACCACATTTTTATTTTTATTCCAAAAATGATATTTGTCACTAGATTGGTAATTGTTGTCTTTTCTTTATTTATAAATCTTTACTAGTTTTATGTCTATTAGTTATTTTTGTATAGCCACTAATTTTATATGATATTATTAAAGGAGTCAGCATATTACATCTGGGATGGAAACCCAACTCAGTATTTAGGTTCTCGACAAAGATTATGACAAGTTATTTTTTGGGCATGGGACATGAAAAGTGAATAGTAAGATGTCTCCATCTTTGCAAGAATGAGGTAAAGGATTTGCAATTATTTTTTATTAGTGTTGTAAAATCCTAGCATGGTGATATCATGTTTTGTATTCTATGTTGTAAGAGACAAAGCATAAATGAGTGACAAATTTATTGGCTAGCTCAAAAAAATGTGATTTTCTCATTGCAGAGGTAAGTGAACCAATCAAGGGATTGTCCACCCAAGATTATAGGGAATAATCTTACCTGAGGTAAGAATCAATATAAGAGACCTCTTGGAATGCAATCTAAAATTCATTTATATATTCCCTAGGGCTTACCTTTACTTCGTATTTTTGAAATTTAGGCATTTAAAAATTTTGGGGAAAGGGGATCATGGTGATGGACTTTTTAAAAGGATAAGGACATAATTCTTGGAATGTGTAATATTTCTTGTTATGTCCTAGTTGAAGTCCCTTAAGGGCATCCTTTATTTTCTACAGATCTTGGGCCAAAGTACTTATGAATTTGAGGGTTGGTAAGTAATAGTTGGAAATGAGAGGTTGTGACAATGACGTGTTGGTATTTATAAGAGGATGAGATTGGATTAGAAGTTTGGAGGTTTTGATGGGTAGATGAGATGAGTTTGGATGATTGGAGGTGATATGATGTGTTAAATGGGATAGATGTTAAGACATGATGAGAAGGGAAGGAAATTTGAGGTTGTTAGATGTGTGATGAGATGTTTAGGGTGTAAGAGGGGATCTTGATATGCAAGTTGGATGTGGGGTTGATGTTTTGAGATGAAATGGGGATGTTAGAAGAAGGTAGAGGATATGAAGGATCATGATGATTAGAAGATGGATGATATGTAGGATTATGATCAATAGGTGGAGGGGGTAATAGGAGGCTGCTGGATGATTTAGGATGTGTCAAAGTCATGGGGTAATTTGACACCCTTTTCTGCTAGAATAAGGATATATTGGTTAGGATGCTTCACAATGTATCCATGCATGAATTCTACGGCTTGGGTATCTTGGGAAAAGTCCTCTAAGGATGTGGGTGAGTCTTTGTCACTTGAATCATGATCTTGTATGATGTATGATGGAGAGTGGAATGGGTTCTCTATGAGATTTAATTGAATACCTCCTCAAAGAGCATGTCATTAGATGATGAGGGGAACTCTTGGGAGGCCATGATTTATTAGATGTATAGGAAAACTGAGATGGGGGTGAATCAATTGTACATTAAAACATTCAATACCTCATTAACTTTCAAATCCTTATCAATATTTAAACCCTCATTAAGCATTAGTAGAATGTAAGCATATTAAAAAAATGGAAACACAATCATACAAAATAGAACACCAGATTTTTGTGGAAAACCCTAAGCAAGGAAAAACCATAGTGAGGATTAGCTCACATATATATGAATAGTAGCACTAAAAAAAATAAGGCTCATTACCTAGAAAAGAAGAAATACTCACTATCAAGGGCTCATTTCCCAAAGTACTTGTTACCGCCAATTTTAATCATCCTTACAAAAAAAAATCCTTACCTTTAAAATGACCCAAACCATGTCTTTATCAACTTTTCATTTGGCTTATAAACCCATGTTGGATGTTGTTGCCTGCTTTCCTAACTCCTTTCCCAATCGACAATCATAAAGGTTTAACTTAAAGTCTATTATGTATTGGTATTTTTGAAAGTTGTGTGTAAGTGTCCTTTTGCAGAAAGGTTTTTGTGACCACCTAAGTATACCAAAAGTGAAGAAGAATGCCAACAAGAAATTTTAGTAGAGTTTTTGGTAGTGTAGTGTAGAAAAATGTATCCCTTTTACATTTTCACACCTAATTAGGCATTAATATTAAAATGAGCTTAATTATGTTTTAATTTAGTGTTGTAATATGTATTTTACATATTCATATTAATATTAGAGCCCTATTAATTAAAATGGACTTAATAGTGCCTTATTTTTAAAGTTGTAGAGTGTACCCCTTTACACTTTCACACTTATTTAGGGCTCTCTTAATTAATTAAGATTTTTTTTTTTAATTGGCCCCTTTAATTCAAATCCAAGCTTAATTAATCACATCTTTTGAAGAGGAAACCTGGAATTCATTAATGCCTTAAAAATAACACTTCTCATTGAGCAATGTTTGTCCTAGGTGAGTGACCTAGGACCCATTTACCCATGGGCGAATAGGTCCTCACTTATACCTTGGATCTAAATTTAAATAATGTTTTTGGTGGCATTTTAACATATTCAAATCAATATTCACAAGTTGGCTTGTGTTATTTGAATTTCAGGAAATTAATGTTACATATCTATAAATATAAGGTCATTTCACTAAGTTTCATATAAGAAATCTAAGATTTCAGGAGAGCAACCTAGCAATTTTAAGAGATTTCAAGAGAATTTCAAGAGCAATTCAAGGCATTCAAGAATAGTTGTATTGAAGATTTATTGCAACAATCAAGATCCAATTGTAATGTCAAATTCTTCTTGCATCATCCATGTTTTTGGATGTAATATGATGATGTAGGTCTCATGATCCATTCAAGCATTCAAGGAATTGTTGAAAATCAAGATTCAAGATCAAGATCCACATCCATTGAAGCCATTTCATGCAAGTTGCAGATCTAGATTCCAAAGTTCATTTAAGGGTTTGGTGAGTTGTGACATAGATTTATCCATTCATCATTCCTTTCATGCTACTTCATTTCATTTCAAGGTTTAAATACCAAAAATGGAGTTTGACTAAGGCAAACCCCTATGCACTAAAAATAAAAAACAAAAAATCCCTCTTGATTTGTGTTTGTTGATTTAGGTGGAAGAAATCTTGGAGATCTCTTAAAGAGTAAAATTGGAGAACTTGTCAAAGTTACAAAAGTTGTCCCAAAAGTATGCTTTTAACGAGAAAGTAAGAAAGGCTAGCTAACATCTACTCATAGCTATGAAATAGATGTGATTGAAATGGATTTAAAACTACTAACTAATGCTGAAATGAAACTGGCAAACTACCAACACCATGACTTCCAAATCAGACTATCAGAGGCTTGTTGACTCAACTCAATACAATTCAAACACTTACTACAGATAAATAAACAAAATATCAAAAAATGACATATTCTCACAAAAAAGGAACATTCGAATTCTTATCAAAGCTCACAAACTCATTCTTAAACATTGATATTTCATTTAAAAATAATTACACGCAAATAATGAACATCTACAACAAATAATCATAAATACAAACTTTATTATTCCTCATCCCAATCTCCCAAAAAGACTGAAAATCAAACATCTAATCACAACAAAAGAGTCCTCTTTTTTGGCTTCAAATTACATATTTATAATTTACCCCCAATGAGCAATTTTAGTTGTGTAATCGCTTCTTTTTATCCACAATACAAAAGAAACTTCCTTTCTTTCATAGCTTATCGATGAAGATGCTTTCGTAACCGATTCTTTAAAAGAATCATTATGTAATTGGAAACAAAATTGATTATATAACTAAAAGAGTTACATGGTAGTTTTAAAGAAATTTCTTTATTCACTATCTTGTCCCTTTTGCTAACTTGGACATCACTTTAATCAAGCTCACTTCATCCCATGACGGTATTGATAACGCATACATCTCCGCAACTTATAAAGAATAACCGAGAAATGATGTCCATAAATCTTTAGCAGCATGCGTTACACTTGATTACTTGAATCATAAACTATTTCCACTTCTGAATCGCACGTTGTGTAGCCTCACTCATATATTTTGACTTATTTAGACTAGCTATTATCTTCAAATTCTACACTTGGACTGACATCCGCGACACCAAAAGATTTCAAATACAACGATTTGTTTAAATAGGATTGAGCCTAGTATTCTTGTTTCTAGTTTCACTCAGCATTTTATGCAAACACCCCGCCCATTTCTAGTTTATATATGTTTGTAATGAAGTTGCAGTGTCTAGCTTTGGTTCTTAAAATTTCAACCTGGGTAAATTCTTTTAAAGCTCCCTGTTTTTCATTTTTCTAGCACCCGAAGGTTTTGAGTAGAAAATCTATTACATTAAGCATGTGTTCACTGTTTTGGCCATTCACTAGCATGATTCCCCCGTTTTGATGTCTTTCATTTCCCTCTCTAGCAGATGGTTCGTTCCTTTAACGACCTTTGAGTTGTATTGCAGCATTGGGTCAGCTCTGTGCAGTACCATATGGTATTCCTTACTTGAAAGTTTGACATATGCTCGATAACTCTGTTTATTAGTATATAAACATGATGTTCGCATTCTTCCCCATGATCTCGCTATGTGTGAGTGATCACCTTGTGTCGAGCAGTGTAGTTACTTCTTTTTGAGCATTAGCTATCGAAACTCTCTACATAACATCGGTGAAAGATGGAGCTTTCAAACTCATATCGGGTTTCAATATTCATTTCAAAACTTTTTGTATATACTACTAATATTCTAATATTTCTCTTCCTTCTTTCTCTTGTTATAAAAGCGGTGTCAGGAACCGAAGCTAGTTTGAAAACCATTCCAAAATGCCGATAACACCTTCGACGCTTTCTACCTATTAAAATGGTTGGGCAAAAAACGAGTTTCTCGAACCTCAATACTATCTGCCATATATTTAAGACAACCTTTTATTTTATTGTTAAAGTAACTTTTTCACACATCATTTTAGACTTCAAGCTCATATGACTAGTCTTTTGCACGATGGAGGCCTTGTGATTGGAAACCAATGGTGTGGATTATAATGCGATCAATTCTCATGACATTCCCGCATTTTTATACTATTAAAGCACTAACTCCAAGAAGTTATTGTCTCCCCTCTATAATGTAACCATTGCACATTAAGACTTTGTAATGGTCATTTTGGTAACCAGTTGCGAAGCAGCGCTTTTGGGAAAGTGAAAAGATACTCATGAATGACCCACAGTAAAAGAGAACATACTTGCTGGTTTAAATGGTGTTTGATATGGGATAATTTTAGAATTTTCATGGTCAAAATTTGGGGTTTATAATGGCTATAACTGGGGGCTGCATTTTTTTGATAAGATGCAGAGAACTCCGGCATCTCTGGTATGGACTAGTCCTTCATTCATTGGGCAACAAACTCACAAGAATAAAAGAGATGAGAGGAAAATCAAAACTAAGACCAAACCTACACACAACTAGAAAGTAAGCAGCAACCTGAGACACCTATGTACCTAGACTAGGTACGACACACCTAACTTTCCTAAAGGTTATGCAAATCCATTAATTGGTTGGGTGAAATATATGCCAATGTGAAACAGAGATTTGAACTCATGAAGTGTTTGGAAACCCAACAATATGAATGTAAATCTAAAGTTCAAGAAATATGACATACTTAAATGTGTACCAAACAACCACTTTTCATCAAAAATTATTAACTCTTCCTGAATCACATGATTGTTACCCTATGTAGTCTTTATTATGCTTTTTTGAGCCATTTTGGGTGAACCAAGACTTATCATTGCTTTTTCTTTATGGTTGTTGTTGATCACAAGATCCAAATTAGTGATCTGGGAACTAAGCAATAGACTACAGAATGGTGTCTCATTTTTTGATTGAAAGAAAAAATATCAGAGCTATCTAAAGAAAGGGTTGCATTGTTCCCAATATTTCCACTGCTAAAGTCATCATATCTATAAGATTCCTTAATATACTTATTTACTTCTTTATTCATCTTAGGACAAATAATAGCTTCATCTAACATATGATCTTCTTTTACTAAAAAAGACTCGCCTCTCTTTACTACACTAAAATCAGAAAATTATTTATCCAAAACTAAAGAATGAAGTGGATTTATACCTGTATGTTTTAATGAAAGAGTATCATGCTTCAAAAAATGATAAGGGAGGAAGCACACCATGTTCTTCATGAAGAGAGTCATCACCTAAAGTTTTTAGACACCATTTTGGGATAAAAAATTCCTTGACACTACAATCCTTCATCAACTTGACTATTATTTTGCTCTTCATTAACCTTTAAAATGTATTTCCCTTTCACAATTTTAGATTTTGAAAAATCATCAACAAAGCATACATTTATTTCGCTTTTAACACAAGCTTCATTTCATGAACCATTTTCAAATGGTATTATTGCATCTTCAAAGAAAAATGATTCAAAAAAAAATGTATCACTAACCTTTGGTTGCAATGATTCCTTTTAATGAAACTCAAAAGTTGTATACTTCGGTTGCATGTCAATCTAAAAAAGATTATCTAATGTTTCATCTTCACACTTTTTAGAATCAAGCTAATTTTTAATAATTTCAAAATTAAATTTTTTTAACTCTAGAAAAGAAAAGATCCTCAACAAATCATTTTTATTTTCATTCGTTGTTGGAATTGACATATGCATAGATGCAACTCTCTCAATACTCTCTTGGTTAAGATGATTTTGCTCCAATGATATTGAATATTCATGAGGTTTAATCATCATTTCTTTGGCATCTTATTTATCCAAAACAAAAAAATTATAAGAATAGGGAGTATCAGAGACACCTGAAGTATCATCATCATCAACTCATAATTCTTTTTTGAGTTGTATTACTTTCTTTGTGAGTTTTTGCAATACAAACCCAATCCTTCTTTAAGCTCTTTTAGCTTGTAAAACCTATTATAAAGACTAATCAATAAGAGTGTCGATTTAGAATCATCCACTATACTTAATCTTGTTCTACAGCTTCAGTAATGCTCTCTTTATAGTGATCCCAAAAGTCATGAAGTATATTATCATCCATTACAAGAATTTTTGGAATGGTAGTTGTGGGTTTCTTCCCATTTCTCTGACTTTTATGAAACTGTACCATCTTTGTGCCTTTGAACTTTAAATAGGATCACCAATCTTCTTTCACATGGAGATATCTTCAAAAATTGAGGAAAGATAGCACTAATCTTTTGATTTGTTCCCCAACAAAGTTGCCAAAAATTGTTAATAAATAGTTTTGCCATTGCAAATAACCAAAACTTGCCCAACAAACAGTGACAATGTGAACCAAGAAATGGATATTAGAGGTGCATCTCCCTCATATGATATAATTTTGAGCTTTTGAATATATGAAAATGGGGGTATGTTTTTAACGAGAAAACATGGAAAGTGAACTAACATCTACTCATAGTCATGAAATAGATGCAATTAAAATGGATTTAAAACTACAAACTAATGTTGAAATGAAACTAGAAAACTACCAACACGACTCGCAGACCAAACTATCAAAAACTTGCTGACTTGACTCAATACATTTCCAACACTTACTGTAGATAAATAAACAAAACATCAAAGAATGACACATTCTCACATGAAAGAAACATCCACATTCTTATCGAAACTCATAGACTCATTCATACACATTAATATTTTATTTAATCATTGCACACAGACAATGAGCATCTACAACAAATAATCATAAATCCAAACTTTATTATTCCTCATCCTAATCTCTCGAACAAACTGAAAATTAGACATCTAATTAGTATGCTACCCACAACCCTCACAAGGCTCTCAATTGAATAGTAAAAATACCTTTTTTTGGATTCAAATATATATATTTATAATTTCCCCCCAAATGAGCCATTTCAGTTTCGTAACTGCCTCCTTTTATCCACATTACAAAAAAACTTCCTTTCTAGGTTTTCATAACCGATTCTTTAAAAGAATCATTATGTCATTGGAAACAAATATGACTAGCACTTGCACTAGGAGGGGAGTGCTATGGTTTCACCGATAGAGTGACCAGAGTTTTCAGAAATAAAAAATTACAAAACCCTATCAAAACAGATTTTACGTAAAGTGAGATAAATTGAAACCAATCTTCCTACAACTATAGCGGTATGTGCAAGATCATGATGGGCCAAAAAGTGGTGATATGTAAGTGATATGATGGTCCATGTGGTTGACAACCTTTTTTTACCCAAAATTGATGAAACAAAAAGGGTTTTTAAAGAAGATTCTCATATTTCCACCAATATAAATTATGCTTTACTTTGAATTTAATAAATAATTATTATTCATTTTCTATTTGAATTACGACTAAAGTCTTGATTGATAGGCCGATTGAAAAACCTCTAAAGCTTTCAAACGGTACCACATTTTTTGAATCCAAAACATGCGTCACATTCTATGCTTTACATATTATAGGATTAAAAATAAATAAATTGAATTTCATGAAGTTTTGACCGAGTTAAGGTGGTCAGACATACAAGTTTTTATATTTTTAAAAAGTTGTAATAAAAAATTCATAATTAGTTATTTACTTAAATAAAAATTACAAAAATATATGCATCACATCGAGACATATGTCCTCTACTTATATCTAAAATCTTATAAAAAAATATTATCATTTTATTGTGGTTAGGGTGGTTAAAGACATGTCTACTTCTTATTTTTTCTCTAAAATTTAAGTACTACTGCATTGAAATTTCAAATTTTCACCAAATCCATATATATTTTTTAAATAAACCTAATAGTTTAGAGACTACATTCAATTTGCTATAAATTCTATTTTTACATATTTTTGAAATAATATAAATAACTTATTCAAAATTTTACGTCAAGTTGCCTAATTCTGATTTTTCTAAATTTTTTGCCACTTAAGAACTTATTTTTTCCATGATGATTCTGCACATACCCATATTTTTTCCATGATCATCCTGCAGAGAAGTATTCAAACCCACACTCAATCTGTAAGCCTAGGTCGGAAGAACACAAATAATTTTACTAAACCTCCTATAGGATTGTCAAGTTGTAACGGAGAGTGGGTGCAAAATCCATAAGAAGGAATCAACACGATTAGAGCATAAATCACAGATCGACAAAGTGCATAATAATATTAATCTTGCGCAGATCTAAAATCATATTTAAAAGAAAAAATATGCAGTACATATGTGCATCATACAACATATACAAACTATATGTGCATCATACAACGTCTAGATCTCCAATGACAGCCACCTAAAAGAAATAAAGCGAAGTTAAACATGGCTAGGCATGTATACATTATGTATTTTTTATATCCCCTGAGTAAACAACCCAAAAGAAAAAACTATTACTACAATGTAAGATACGAATCAATGGAAAATTCAGAGGTGTGCAAGATATACAGTGTATATATAAAAGTGATGGAATTGAAAGCGGCATACATGGATATATGCATCAGCTAAGAAGGAAATTTCCTAGAATGCATCTGATGTGTGCGAAACTTTTTTTTTTCTCATAGCACAAGGTAACTCCATTCGGCTATTTGCTATCAGGGATCATTAGGGGATGTTTTGCTGATAGGCTATTGTAGGTGGGAAATCCCACCGGATTCATCTGATGTCTGATGTCTGATGCCGTCAGCAATGGTTTTAAGTGGTAGACGATGTGAATGAGGCCCCTATTGTGCACAGTATCCTCAATAAATTGTTGTAAATGTTAGTGCCAAAATCGAGGTGAGTTTTGCCTATTCACCTGTACGATCTAGATTTATTTAAATTTTGGTTATTTTGACCTATACTGTGATTTTGGTTGCTTTTCTTGGGAGTTCGTTGGAACTTATTACAAAAGTTGATTAGGGTGAAATTTTTCTTCTTGAATTGAGAGGTTTATATAAGGTGGGCCTGCAATTGATTGTGTTGTTCCAGGGTAAGTAGGGTATCCCACCGGATCAACAGCGGTTGATATTTGCTAGGAAACCATTCGAAGATGGATGAACTCTTGCAGATTATAATATCCAGAAGGAATCAACTCTGCATTTGGTGTTAAGGTTAAGGGGAGGTCTTTCCATCAAGGTGAAAACCCTTACTGGAAAAGAGGTGGAGATTGATATTGAACCCATAGATACCGTTGAGCGGATCAAACATCGGGTCGAGGAAAAGGAAGGAATACCACCTGTACAACAAAGGTGGGAAGTTATTCAAAATGTTGTTGAGATTTTATTGTAATCTTAGTTTGTTGGATTGCTTTGATGTGTTGGGAAAAAGATCTGTGGTACATTTATTCAAAGGGTAGGGTCGAAATTTAGTAGTTATTGATAACTTGTGTTTTCAATTCAGAAAATAACAATTGGGATTTTTCTATTTTCTTTTTCCTTCATAATTTTTTTTTATATATGAAGGTAACATTAGATTGTATTTTGTTTTCGTCTTCTTGAGCTGGTAAAATTATTTGTATTCAGGTATCTTAATTTTGTTTTATGGGGGCATAAATAATGCTGAATGGCATTGATCGACATTCTTATTGATACTGGAACCATTTAACCTACATGGAATAGAACACCTACTGTGTAAAAAGAACTTAAAACCTGACGGCCTGAGTAGCTCCTTCTGCCTGCTCGATTCTAATGCCTCGTGAAGATTGAATCCAGCATGCAACACAAGCTTACTGACCATCTTGCAGAGGGCAATCAGACGGCTGCCCAGTCTTCCAAAACCGTAGAGACAATTGTATACCTGACAGTGATTATCTGTCTCATATTCTTAGCCATAGAGAGACTAAGGAAGGATTATTCGTCTTTACCTCGAGAATCTCATTGACTATGATCTTAGCCATGGCAGGGACAATGCACCAGGCATGAATATTGCCAGAATCTTGGAGATTAGTTTCTATTTTTGCAGCCAGCCATGTCTGATACTACCCATTCATTATCAGCCCTATAGCAATAGTTTCTGTCTGCCAGTTTCTTATTGAAGGCTTTCAAATTCTAATAGCCATTTTCCTAAGAAACCTTTTGTCTAGATTATTGGATGACTGCAATGTATTTATATTTTCCCCTTACCCTTTTTCGCTATCTTTTCTTTAGCAGAAGCTGTCTTGTTCCATTCAGTTCCAAAATAGGAGACATCCATGTGTATTTGTACTAGACTGGAGAATGTCTCGAATCCTGGCTTCAGGTGCTTAGCATAGCTCTCTCATGTCTCAGTAGTCAGTAATCCCTTGAAGTTTTGTTTGAGTTAGCTTTATAACATTTGTGGTCCTTGTCTTCATAAAAGAAACAACATTTCTTTTCGTAATAACCCTACCTCGTTGGATTCATTTGGCCCTCGATTCTGAAGGAAGAGGAACAAAGCTGAAAGTGAAAACTGAACTCTGAAGTGAACCACACAAAGTAGGGGAGCAAACTAGAAATAGAAGCCATACCCAGGAACTGAAATTAGTGAATTACTCTTGAAGCTTGTGAGAGTCATACAATATAGTCATGGAAATTCTGAAGGTATCACCACACCAAGATGGTCTTGGATTTCGTTTCACCCTCCTGTTGTAATCATAGTGGCAAAACTGGGGGAAAGTTGGCTTGTAATTATAATTTGCCTGTTTTCCATGTCGATTTGAATCGTCATGGCATTCTGTAGTTGAACCTACAAAAAGAGGAATTTTCAGTGACTCCAGAATGACTCGCCATTTATTCAATAACTTGGGAATAACTTGCAACTTATTCCTTCCCCATTATATATTGTTTTTTAATATATGATTGTCATTTTTTTATATTATTTGATCTTTACTTCATTTCAGAGAAACTTCTGGGAGACTTCCAAACGTCCCCTCGACCTGAGGAAACTCCTAGATGTCTCCCTGAAAAAGTCTTGATTTTAGTTAAAAAAATTTAAAAACAAATTAAAGTTTAAATTTTATGTTTAATTAATTTTTTTTTTAAAGTCAAATGATGTTTTTAATTTTCATTGAATGCCAATGTTTCATTCGCAAACATTATCCTCCTCCGTTATCGTGCGAGCTGAAGAGCTGAAGCTGTGAACTGTGAAGACTGGTGTGTGGGCTGGGCATCGAATCTCCATTCTCCGGGTCTCTTTGAGGCATTCAATCAGGCAACTCACGTGCCTTGCCACTGCTTCCACATTTTGCAGTAAATCGCTGGAGGAGGGCAGTAAAAAAAATTAAATGTTCTAGACTTAGTTTTACAGTTTCAGAGTTTTAGTAAAAATAATTTAATTGTTTTAGTATATACAATAAAAACTGGTTTACTTTTTAATTTTTTAATTTTTATAATTTTTTTTTTTTTTTCTCATTTTGTCATTCTTATTCCCCCTGCCGTCCCCAAACCTAGAGCCACCATCTCCTGTCCCCAAACGCGTTGCCCCGTCCCCGTCCCTGAAACTCTGTGGAACACTACTTCATTTGCTGAGTTTTTCATGTTTTGCTCCGTGTTAGTTGAATTCCATTAACACCTTTGCCTTTCTGTGTCAATGCTGTGTAAATGGAATTCCACTATGATTGTAATTGAGCTTCAGTCTAAGGTGCTAGGGGTTTTTATTTACCTATGGTCATGGGATCTTATTTTCACTTACCCCTCCAGTAGGGGTATTATTTCCTATAATCCGGCAGTATTATGCAATGATAAGCTATTTTATTTCAACCTTTTGGTTTAGCATTTTCAGTGCATTCAAATGTTATTTAGTTATCAGTGTGGTGGCTAATTGACCTTAATTTGTCCCCCTCCTATCTCTGTCCACTTGGTCTTGTTATGATGATTTTCCTAAGAACTCATGAGTAAGATTATGTTTTCAACTTAAACTTAAATATTCTAAACGTGGAACTATTGATTGATATAGTTGCATTCTTTCCCCTGTTTCACTTGTCGTAGACTTTCCACTAGCAGTGGGAGTTAAAACTGGCAATCGCAACATTTTGCATAGTCTGAAATGCAGAGTACAGGTTTTCGATTTATACTTAACTCACACAACTTTCCCATATTGTTTATACCATATGTTAACCATTTCATAGACTCTTTTGTCATCTCTGTTGTACTGCTTTAGTTCTGTATAAAACTTAAGTCCTTAAAGTTCCTCCGTGAATTGAACATGTTTTAACATAGCTGTTGATATTTTTACTTATTTAAAAAAGATTAATTGTCTTTCAGTCTTCCTGGTAATTGCAGCTTCCTATATGAGTTTCCATTTCATGTATTTAGAGAATGGAAAGAGATAAGACATATGCATCTACATTACCAATATTCCAACTACATGTGGTGAGGTGTTGAAACAACAAAATACTATTCTTGATTTTCATGATGAATATTGTCGTGCAGACTCATATATGGTGGAAAACAAATGAATGATAATAAAACAGCCAAAGAATATGGTATTGAGGGAGGTTCTATTCTCCATCTTGTGCTGGCATTGCGCGGTGGCTTGTAATAGAATTGTTTAGAAATATATTAATACTAAGCATCAGTGATAGTTGTCATTCTTCTATATGCAGCAAGTCATAATGTCATGGTGTTGTTTGTCTCCCTGTTATTTGTTGAATGGAACAAATTATGAATAAAGAATTTATGCCATTTTGTTCCATGATTTTGTCCTGTTATCTACATATTCACCACCCCAAAGTTTGATTTCCATATCTGCTTGGCAATGAAGAAATTAATGAATATGAATACAAACATTTAATTTGTTCTTTATGTTGTTTTAATGAGATAGCGCTTCAATATTGAAAATGGAGTAACTGTCATGCTTTATATTTGTTCGCCAACAAATAAAACAACTATCTCAATCGCCATTTCCACATTGAAGTTAAAACCCTTTGAGCAGTAGCGTAGTTATGGACAATATTCTGTAATGTATGTAGGAAACAGGGGAGCAAATAAACAAAATATAAAACAGACATGAAATTTATATTACTAAAACTGAAGTATTGCATCAACTTTTGAGCTGCTGCTCATTCACCATTCTGCCATTACATTCTCACTTACAGGTGGTTTTAGATTACCACAAACTAACAGGGGTGGTTTCAGATGACCACAAACTAACAACTCTGCTACTACTTGATGGTGGGCAGAGGAAGCAATTCCATTGCTTACTTTAATCGTTTACAACCACCTCCTTCTATAGAGGTCTCAAGAGTATACAGAAATCTCTAGAAGTGGTTTCATGTTTCTTCCTAGACTCTTCTATCACCGACTGTTGTCTTTCTAGACTCTTCTTGCAACGAATTCTCTGGACTCTGCATTTAATGAGGTTGGTTATTATAAGCAGTAGAAATTAACTCCAACATTTCTCCCCCTTAATTTCTACCACAAGCCAATTGCTCTGAATTTTAATAAGAACTGCGATTAGCTTCACATGAACAACGATTTTCAACAATCTTCTGCAGGCAACTTGAAATCTCTTATCTTTACATTGGGACTGCCAATGATCTCATGAGAGGCACCTTTGTCTTGAGTGCTCCTTCTCTGGCAACAACTATCTCTTGCAGCGGCGTCTTCTTCTTTCTTGCAATGACATTCCAGATCTTCTTTCTTTGCCCGATGATAAATCTCCTTCTCTTCAGCGATTCCACTTCTCCACAGCGGCTTTGAAACAGCTGCAGCATACTCTTTATACCAACAGCTCTCTAACTTCTGGGTTCAGCACACGATAACTACAATGATTTAGACAGCCATCTCCAATCTGCTAACAATCTTCAAATCTGCTCTAATAAGCTTGACACCCAAGATCTTCATCTTGCTCTGATACCAATTGTAGGAAACAGGGGAGCAAATAAACAAAATATAAAACAGACATGAAATTTATATTACTAAAACTGAAGTATTGCATCAACTTTTGAGCTGCTGCTCATTCACCATTCTGCCATTACATTCTCACTTACAGGTGGTTTTAGATTACCACAAACTAACAGGGGTGGTTTCAGATGACCACAAACTAACAACTCTGCTACTACTTGATGGTGGGCAGAGGAAGCAATTCCATTGCTTACTTTAATCGTTTACAACCACCTCCTTTTATAGAGGTCTCAAGAGTATACAGAAATCTCTAGAAGTGGTTTCATGTTTCTTCCTAGACTCTTCTATCACCGACTGTTGTCTTTCTAGACTCTTCTTGCAACGAATTCTCTAGACTCTACATTTAATGAGGTTGGTTATTATAAGCAGTAGAAATTAACTCCAACAATGTAGTAATCGTGTTAAACAGTTAAATACAACCATGCGGAGAATTATGTAATATGTAGTTATGTACCTCTGTAACCATCTGAATTTCACGTTGAATTGTAAGTATGGGTTATGTAAAGATTTCTACATGTGTCAGACCAACTATCATATAATCTCATGCCCAAATGAATCCAGAGTCCAGACCAAGTATGGTATACACTGAATGTAGATGTACTTAATAGGAATTCCGTACTGTGTTTTGCATTAGTATCCATTCAAGAAGGTCTGGGACATAACCATTATTCATTATATCCTTTGAAGTGTTCTTTTAATATAGAAAGACTGAAATGCATCGCACAAGAGTCACACTACTTAGAAATTTTGCTTGTATGTTAACTAGAGATCTATTTTTCAGTTCTGACAGATCTTAATGGAAGGAGAACTAGGATATGGTTGATCTACTTGATTTCGCATTATGTAGAAGTGGGATGGCGCACTGCAGAGACGTCTATAAATCTAGGTTTCTGAGAGAGGTCATGGAGGCAATGGCACAACCACCGGCTTTGATGTAGCTCTTAGTAACTAAGTAATATATAAACAATATTCTTGTATGCGGTTTTAGGCTTCTTGTTGAAGGGTAGAGGAAGTGTTATTTGTGAGTTTTGTGAAGAACTGGAAAGATTGGGCTTGAAGGCTCTTGATGACTGAATCTGTGGTATTACAACTTGGCTTGAATCTGCTTTGTTTGAACATGCCTAATGCATTAATCAATTTTTTGTTCCAGGAATGCTTTCACGCAGGTGCGTGTCAATGAATTAGTGGCTGAAGACAATTTATGGGTTCTAGAAGCACCATAGAGATGATCGTTCTACAGAAATACACATCAAATAGCACTGGTTTAATGCAGATGCACGTGTTAATGAACTAGGGGCTGATGGTAATTCATGTGGGTTCTAGATGGACCATTAATATGATTGTTCTGAGAAACACAAATTAAAGATTGCATATCCAGGAAATTTTTCTGCTAACCTAAGATTGTTTTGAGAGATTCAAGTGAGAGCAACGTATGTGTGAAAGTACCTGAAGTGACATGTTTGCATTTGCATGATCTCCGGTACTAATAATGAATGTATGTGCGTGCATGCGAAGGCTAGAATCTATTTTTCAGTTTTTTGAAATGTATGAAGCAACAAGATTATTTGGATTTTTCTTTATAATTTATTCGGCTGCTCCCATTCTCTGCTTGTCACGAGTAGTATGGCTTTTATTGTTACCTTTCAAGAACTGGATATTATTTTCCTTTTCTTGTTTGTGCTTTTTATTAGAATATCTTTAAAAAGGAGTATTTTTAACTGACTGAGCACAGGGATATTGAAAGAGGCGACTTCATAATTTATTCAGCTACTTCTCTGTTTGCTTTCCCTGTTTGTGAGTTTTGTTAGAATATCTTTAAAGAGGAATTAGTTTTGTTGCAACACAACTAATTGTCTTGCATGGCCACGATTTACCAAAGAGGCTTGTTAGCATCTTTGTTGATGATGATCTTGCTCATCAATGATTGAATGGTATTTTATTATTGATGTTGTGTAATGTCGAATAAGTTGTTAACCATTGGTGGTCATGTAATGTCAAATATGTTTATATATAGAATTTAAATCAGTAGTGATATGATTGCTTGTTTGTGTCTGGTTTGACTTAATTTATTTTTATTGACAGTATTATAAAATAATTAGCCGATAGATTATTGTAGGTGGGAAATCCCACCGGATTTGTCTGATGTCTAATGCCGCCGGCAATAGTTTTAAGTGGTAGACGATGGGAGTGAGGCCCCCTGTACTGTGCACAGTATCCTCAATAAATTGAAGTGTGGTCTCATGGAATGCAGTGAGGAGAAGTCAGCGTGCAGGCATGTTGAGAAACGGGAAGATAGCTGTGGAGGAAGAGAATGGTGATGGGAGATGAAAAGGCCAAATAGAACGCAAGAATAGAAGGAAGAGAATGAGAATGCACAAAGGATGGGTTTTGTTTGGGAAGAAAAGAAAATGTGAGCAGCAAAAGTCGGCTGGAATTTGATTGAGAATGTGATGCAGAAGGTAGTGAGTAAGAATACGTGGAGGAAGCAACTGAAATGTGGGATTAAGAGTGATAGAAAACACCTGAAGTATCGCTATTTTTCTCCACTGTTGTAGGTGTTCTTCTTAGGAAACTCTAATCCCAGTTATTGTTTTCTCTTACAACGTTTAGTGGTATGAATGTAAGCGCTGATTTGGATGAATGTGATAGTTCTTAATTCATTTTCAAGCTTTGTAAATGATCATTTTAGTATTACATAAGGAAGAACGTTGTATGGTGTTGGATTATTAAGTATTCTCAGTGATTTGGTATTTATTTTCATGCATTTGAATCTTCAAATAGGCAGTCATGTATTTCTTTGCAATTGTGTTCTTTTGGTGAGCTTGAGACTATTGGGATTGTACTTTCTATCTTGCTGGTCGTACATCCTACAAGCAGGCCATACCAGCATAGCAGCGTATACTTTGTGCTTTTTAGTGGAATTTGCCCTTCAAACTTGGCGCAGGAGGTCTGTATTTGTTTGTAGATTTAGATTGAAAGATTTGAAGGAGATTTTATAAGAGTTTAGGGTGGATTTGCTGCTGCAACAACCTTCAGCTTGGTTGTACAACAACATAGAGGAAAGTGGGCTCCATTTGGACTGGTTCAATCTCCTTTATGGCTTCTATCTCATTGGTGCCTAGGGTTGCAAAACACATTTTTAAATCTGTTTGAGTGAGATCATTCATTTGTATGCAATTTGGAGGTGATTCATAGTACTTATATTGCTGGTCCATGTAGAATGGACATACAAAGTTGAAGAAATGCAAATAGGTATTGTCACTATAATTCATTTTGAGTGATTTTATGAACTGGGTAATTGTTATTTTGTGCACATCTATTATAGTTGGGTTTTCTTATGCAATGTGCTTTTTATTGTGCTCAGAAAGTTTTTATTGTGCATATTTATTATAGTTGAAGATATACCTTCAGTTCGGTTTTTATGCAATGTACTTTTTATTGTGCTCAGAATTTGTTGGGTCTTTTGTTGCCAAGATTTTTATTTAACAGAAGGCATATTCTACCTTATCTTGACTTCTTCCTAAAAATGCTTTTCCTTGACATGTAACTTATTTATTATGTCAATTCTTCTGATACTGCCAGAGTATATCCTGCTATCGCCATAACCATTGCACCACATTGAGGAGCGGTTCAACACTATAGTCGGTGGGGAAGGCAGTGAATATAATATAATGATAAAAATCAACACAACAGCTTCAAGTGGCAGTCAGTCTTCTTAGTTGATCTGGCATTTAAAAGTTTATAGCGGCTTCATCAACGAAAATGGCGAGAGCTTACGCATGAGCGGATAAGGACACAGATGATATACGTGTACGATAAGACATTAACTCAAAGTATAAGCAGTGATAAACTTTAAGATATAGATGAAGCGAGAAATATTTTATTGGAATGTTGAGCCACTGGAAACCAACAACCCATAAATCGTTTAAAGGTTACCTGTTTGCGGCGTCAGACAGGTTTGCAGCTGAAACGTTAACAAAGATGCATAAACAAATTTCTAGCCTGCACGGGATATGGTTTGGGCATAACCAGAGAGCCTCGAGAAAAAGCTTCGTGCAGTTAAGAGGACAATCAGGAAGAAGCAGGGATTCAATCAACAAACTGATGGATTCAATAAATCTGTAGCAGAATGTGTTTTGCGGCTGGACTGGTTCGATCTCCTTTATGGCTTCTATCTCATTCATTATTGGTGCCTAGGGTTGCAAAACACATTTTTACATCTATTTGAGTAAGATCATTCATTTGTACGCAATTTGGAGGTGATTCATAGTATTTATATTGCTGGTCCATGTATAGCGGACATACAAAGTTGAAGAAATGCAAATGGGTATTGTCACTGTAATTCATTTTGAGTGATTTTATGAACTGGGTCATTGTTATTTTGTGCACATCTATTATAGTTGGGTTTTCTTATGCAATGTACTTTTTATTGTGCTCATAAAGTTTTTATTGTGCATAGTTATTATAGTTGAAAATATACTTTCAATTGAGTTTTCATATAATGTACTTTTTATTGTGTGCAAAGTTTGTTGGGTCTTTTGTTGCCAAGATTTTTATTTAACAGAAGGCATATTCTACCTTATCTTGACTTCTTCCTAAAAATTCTTTTCCTTGACATGTAACTTATTTCTTATGTCAATTCCTTCAATATACTGCCAGAGTATATCCTGCTATTGCCGTAACCATTGCAGCTTGTTGAGGAGCGGTTCAACACTATAGTCGGTGGGGAAGGCAGTGAATATAATATAAAGATAAAATTCAACACAACAACTTCAAGTGGCAGTCAATCTTCTTAGCTAATCTGGCATTTAAAAGTTTGTAGCGGCTTCATCAACGGAAGTGGCGGGAGCTTACACATGAATGGATAAGGACACAGATGAAATACGTGTACGATAAGACATATTAACTCAGATTATAAGCGGTGATAAACTTTAAGATACAGATGAAGCGAGAAATATTTTATTGGAATGTTGAGCCACCGGAAAACAACCCCCCATAAATCGTTTAAAGGTTACCTGTTTGCGACGTCAGACAGGTTTACGGCTGAAATGTTACCAAAGATGCATAAATAAATTTCTAGCCCGCACGGGATATGGTTTGGGCATAACCAGAGAGCCTCAAGAAAAAGTTTCATGCAGTTAAGAGGACAATCAGGAAGAAGCAGGGATTCAATCAACATACTGATGGATTCAATAAATCTGCAGTAGAATGCGTTTTGTGGCTGCACAAAAAATACTAAAAGCAAATCAAACCATATATGATACGGTATAAATGTTATACAACTGCTATGAACCAAAATTATATCAAATATTTACCTCATAAATGCTATCATTTTTAATTCTTACTAAAAGATATAAAAAAAATTTGTCTCACAGTTGTAATAAATCGCCATTTCCTTTCGGAACAGCAAACCGCCTCAACAAATTGTTTGACAGAAGTTGTTTAGCGGCACATGTCAGGTTTCCGGCTAAAAGTTCCCACTATATAACAACCCGTAAATTGTTTAAAGGTTACCTATTTGTGGCGTTAGACAGGTTTACGGCTGAAACGTTACCAAAGATGCATAAATAAATTTCTAGCCCGCACGGGATATGGTTTGGGCATAACCAGAGAGCCTCGAGAAAAATCTTTGTGCAGTTAAGAGGACAATCAGGAAGAAGCAGGGATTCAATCAACATGCTGATGGATTCAATAAATCTATAGTAGAATGCGTTTTGCCGCTGCACAAAAAATATTAAAAGCAAATCAAACCATATCTGATACGGTATAAATGTTATGCAGCTGCTATGAACCAAAATAATATCAAATATTTACCTCATAAATGCTATCATTTTTAACATAAAGGAGGTAAAAATTTATTAAAGCAAGAAGAAGTACAAAACAAGGGCCTTACACAACCCTATCAAGTTCAACCAAGTGATCCAACTGCTGAGACAGATCTGGGTGAAGATGACCCCAATCCTCAACATTCCAATCCTGAATATGTTTAGAAGCCCATTTAGCTAAACAATCAGCAACACCATTCCACTGCCAAGGAATATGATTGAAAGAAACAAACTCCATAAAAGAGAAAAAATGGAGAATTTGTTCAATAATTAAGGCCAAATGCCAACTAACATCCACTAGATGTTTCCTATTCAACAAGTTCACCACAACTTGGGAGTCCAACTCACATATAATCCTCTGCCACCCCAACTAACAACTTCTCTCAACTGCAACAAAAATTTCCTAACCCTCCATTAAATTATTTCTATGAATTTCCTTATAAATAAAAAACAAAAATTGAACCTCACCAAAACTATCACGGCTGACACCCCCAATACCAGCATGTCCTGGGTTACCTCTCGAAGAACCATCCGTGTTGATTTTAAAGACTCCTCGAGGTGGAGGAGACCATCTCCCAGCCCTACTCACCTTTGGGATAGGATGTCTACACCGATTGTGCATGAGCGATTGCTGCTGAGGTGGAAGATGAAGGCGAGACCAGCAACCAGGATCAACAAGATCCACTGACTTCGACATATCACACTTGGCCACAACCGTTTCCCCCAAAGAGTGCAGAATTTTCCACCATAACCGTGGGGCATCAAACTGAACATCTTGAAAAAGCCGTCAATTCCTTTCCAACCAAAGGTTCTAGAGAATAAAAGTTGGACCAAGAGCCCAAACAACATGAAGAAAGGATGTAGAAACAGGAGCCTTGCCCCACCTATCTAGAAACTCCACCAATGAGGAAACATGCCAACAGGGAATATTCCACACCCTCCACCAAAAATATCAGATGTCCTTAGCAAAAGAGCACCGAAAAAAGAGATGAGAAACATTCTTGTCACTGTTGCGGCATAAAACACATATAGAAGGGCCTTGGAACCCACACTTGCACACATTAGCCCAGGTAAGACAGCGATTTTGAACCACTAGCCACATGAAGAAATTGCATTTGGGCCAAGAGAACTTATGCCAAACTAGCTTCCACTATGGAACCTGAATATCTGTAGAAACCCCTGTTCTCCCTGATTTCTGAAAACTGACTGCTTGATTGTTTTTTCTTGTTTTTGCATTTTTTGAAAGAAAATACTGAATAAATTTATATAAAATAATGCAACACCGGAAATGATAAAATCTTTTGAAAATAATGATGCCAGACTATTTATTAATCTTCTTAAATGATTACAAATAAGATCCAATAACATGCAACTAAAAAGGCAACAGTATTTTGATGAAAACCTGATTATTGTAGCAAGCTGAAAGAAAACTCTGTGAACGTTCTGCGATAACTTCTGAATGAAGATATCCCTCTGAATGCAATAGATCAGCTGATATTTCACAGCCTCTGAACTGCAACACTGAAGATGGCTCGTTCTCCAATGCCTGTAGACAACTGAAACCCTCGGCTTCGTTCTCCAGAAGAAGACTTGATCAAAAATCAATTTCATAACATAATGAGCTCAAATCCCCATGAAACCCTTATATCTCCTCAAGAGTTCGAATTTTCTCAATTAGGTTTTATTTAAATAAATTCGAACTTTTCTTTTTAATTTTTCAATAGTTTTCGAAAGCACTTTTAATTATAAAATATAATTAAAAGTGGCCCCTTCAATGATGGGCGACCCCTTTAGCAAAAATCACTTAAGTTATAATGAAATATTATAACTTTATATTATAATGCTCCAGTAATTAATATTTAATTAATTTAATTAAATATTAATATCTCTCTCATTATTTATCCGATGCCCGAGCCGTCTGATGCTGACGACAACGGAAGTGATTCTGAATGCCGCCAAAGCCATACTGCTAAAAATAGCAGTGGTCCCACACTGCCTGCCAGGAACTGCTAAAAATAGCAATTCTGCAAAAAGTCTCCGAATGAGCCCGAACGAAAGCCAATCGATCAAAACTGCCAATCTGAAGCTTAGCCAAGCTCCGAAACGACCCTCTAACCACTCTGTCAGCCTATGAGGGTCTCATGATAGGCCAATCTCACGATCTCTGATGCTCGCCAAAAATGGGGACATGACAATATCCCCAAACAATTGCCTACCCAGCTGAATATAACCTGCAGACACAGAATACCTCCCAGACAGATCATCCCCAACCCAAGCCAAGACATCAGGCCCCCGCACAGAGTTACAAGCACGAGAAGCCAAAATGTGAACCAACTCACGCCGATCGCCCTCAGACCCTCCAGGCGGCCACTCATTATTTTGTCTCACAGTTGTAATAAATCTGCATTTCCTTTCGGAACAGCAAGCCACCTCAACAAATTGTTTGACAGAAGTTGTTTAGCGGCGTCTGTCAGGTTTCATAGCCTATCGGCTAACTATCGGCTAATTATATAACTGAAAGAGCTACGTGGCAATTTTAATGAAACTTCTTTATTCACTATCTTGTCCCTTTCGCTAACTTGGACATCACGTTAATCGAGCTCACTTCATCCCATCACGGTATTGATAACGCATACATCTCCATAATTTATAAAAAATAACCGAGAAATGATGTCCATAAATCTTTGGCAGCATGCGTTACACTTAATTACTTGAATCATAAAATATTTCCACTGCTGAATCGCACGTTCTATGGCCTCACACATATCTTTTGACTTATTAAGACTGGCTATTATCTTCAAATTCTGCATTTGGATTGGCATCGGTGATACCAAAAGATTTCAAATACAACGATTTGTTTAAATAGGATTGAGACTAGTATTACTGTCTCTAGTTTTGCTCAACATTTTATGCAAACATCTTGCCCATTTCTAGTTGCAGTGTCTGGCTTTGGTTCTTAAAATTTCAACCTGTGCAGATTCTTTAAAAGCTCCATGTTTTTTAGTTTGCTAGCATCCCTTCACAAAGAACAAGTTTTTGAGTAGAAAATCTATTACATTAAGCATGCGTTCACTGTTTTGGCCATTCACTAGCATGACTCCTTTGTTTCGATGGCTTTCATTGCCCTCTCTAGCACCTAGTTTGTTCCTTTAGTGACCTTTCAGTCAAATTGCAGCATCGGGTCATCTCTGTGTAGTACCATATGGTATTCCTTACTTGAAAGGTTGACATATGCTCGATAACACTATTTGTGAGGATATAAACATGTTGTTCGCATTCTTCCTCACTATCCCGTTACGTGCAAGTGATCACCTTGTGTCGGGCAGTGTAGTTACTTCCTTTTGATCATTAGCTATGGAAACTCTCTGAATATTTTCGACCGAAGATGGATATTTCGAACTCATATTGGGTTTCAATATTCGTAATTTGGGAATCCAATTGTGAAGCAGCGCTGCTGGGAAAGTGAAACTATACTCAAATGACCCACAGGTAAAAGAGAAAATACTTGCATAACCTATACAGGTTTAAATGGTGTCTGATATGGGAAAATTTTAGAATTTTCATAGTCATAATTTGGGGGGTAACAATGTGTTAATGAAATATTCCTCTATGTTTTGCAATGTAAACAAATTATGATTTCATATATGTATAGATCAAATAGAGGATAAAGAGGGAAAAGTATTGGGTTTATATTAGTATAATATGTTATTGCGTGTATTTTGTTTAAAAAAATATTTGATATTTCTAGTCTAAGGAAATGAATATAAATGTTGTAATGAAGTTTTGGTTTTGGCTGTTATTGAAAATAAAACTATCCACTATGGAAGTGGATAATGTGTAACATGTAACATATTGCAATAAGCTCTGTGACTACCTTCGGTTAAAATGATATTAAAAATATATGTTAAGAATAAGCATATTTATTTAAGAAAAATAGATGCATGGAGTTAAATTATGCAAATCTTTAGTTGAATGTGAATTTGAGTTACTCTAAAAAGGGGGAAGTAGGACTATAATATATTTACTTCTTACTATGTGTTGAAACCTAGGTTATTGTTATTGCAGAAAACAAGAGAGTTGACTTTGTAATAGTTTGTATTCTAGTAAAATGTATTATTAGTTGTGGGTGTATCCTGTTACCAATGATTCTTAGAACATCTAGAAATATGGGTTTTTTCTCTAAAAAAAAAACTATATATGAATCTCAGTTGCAAATTGTTATTGTTGTAATGAAAATATGTAGGTATTATGTGATCTTTCATGTAAATAGCAGAGTGATAGATGCTTAGTTTCAAGTGGAAAATGAACAAAATGCTAAGCAACATCAACTATCATGCATATGCATGAAAATTTTGCTACCTATTGACAAGATTTAGTTTCATTTAAAAAAATGTAATTATCACATGAATTGTTGTCAACTAGTGGGGAAATGCATTTTTCTAGTTTATTTATCCACACATCTCTAAGCTCCCATGTAACTATTGTTTCCAAATCTAAAAACAACACCCTATAATAGCATAAAAACTATGTGTTAACGATTAAAAAAAATGATCTAAATAGTTTTTTTCTTTTATCTATTTGATCTTTTTAAACTAAAATAAGTGAAATATGAAAAAAAATCCCCAGAGGGCTTGGCCTCTCCCCAACCCAACTGCAGCTAGAAGATTCACCCTCCCAAATCAGTGGACAAACCCCTGTGGGGAGCCATGACCCCTATAAAGGGGGAAGCAACCCTCTTGTAGGGTTAGCCTCCCCCCATACCTATCATTATGCATAAAAATAAAGTAACCAAAAAAACTTGCATAGTGAAGCATAAAGGAACCAAACCATGGAAATCTAGATCACCCCCACACTCATGGAACCCCTATGTCTATAGCTCTCAAACGAATTCCTCCTACTCTTGTTTGATAACTTTCATACTTTCCTTTGGCACTAGACATTATTCATGTATAACCATATGAAGAAACAAAACAAAAGTCAACATTCTTAGGAAATTAGAGCAAGGAGGAATGGAGCATCACCGAGAGGAGGACTGGACCAAAGAAAATCTTCATGATAACTTTTTAGGGTTAATACTTTGCATTTCTCCTTGGGAATTGATTAAGCACCTAAGTGAAATTTAAAAATTGAAGCCTTCTTTTAAAAAAAGAAGAACTTATAAGTTGAATACCTTTACTCGGGTAATATGCATAATGCTTAAGCTTTGGGTTCAAGTGCCAACAATAAATGTATTCAAGTTATTGGTAGTCATGTTGTGTTGGTGAAAATCTACAAGAATTCCTATGTTAGGCTACCACCTCATTCATGTGGTATGGTGGATAGATTTAGAGAGTGAACTTATAAAAATAATAATAAATAATAACACATAAATTTAAATATAAATATTATCTGTAAGGTTGGGATAGATAAGAAGTAATAAGGATATCAAAAGGAATTTCATGTTATTGATACTAATAGTAATATTCTATGTTACTGACATTAACAATTATAATAATATTTTTAAAATTTATCTCTAATCTTGTTATCAACCTTCAACTTACTTTTGATTGTACTATTAATAATTTTAATAATTATTTTGATTAGAGGGGAGAAAAATGTTTTGAAGGGACCTGAAACCCTTTACAAGTAGGCTTTAAAGGGACCTAAAACCCTATCAAAACAAAGAATGTTGCTCTCAAATAACACTTAGACAAACATCAACCTAACAACAACATCCACCAAAAGATAAACCAGACTACTCATGCTACAAAGAATAAGTTTTGGAGGGAACCTTAAACCATTTAAAAACACTACCTAAGTCAGCTAGACCACAACAAACCATTCACTCAAAAAAAACTGAGCCCAAAAACATTGCTTGAGATAGCCAAGCCATAGCAAACCAATCACTTAGTAAAAAAAAAATTGAGCCATAAAAAATAGTAATAACGATGATGCAAAAAATCCACATCATCCAACTTGCTCTCAACCTCTATAGGAGAAGACACCAAGAATACCATTTCCACTACAACCAAGGATCTCCAACAAACCCAAACTCCACCTCAATAGGAGATGTAAGAGAGAAGACCAAGTGAAGAAGCGTGAACAACCCACCATACCCACATAACCTATCTGCAACTCAATAGGAGAAGTCTCCACCTCTATAGGAGACACCATTTATGGAATCAGGAAGATAGCAAACACTCTTGTAAAGAGGTAAAACTTGGCTTCCATTAGAAAAACAAGCACATGGGTCTTTAGGATGAGCGTTGAATGCAACCCAACCATAAGAAAACCAACAGGAATAAGGGAATCCACCATACCTAAGGACACCTTCAGTAGAAAATTCTCAACCCCATCAACTATCTCTAACTCCACCTTAAAAGAAGGGGTCTCCACCTTTGTAGGAAAAAAATCCTAAGGAAAAAAGAAGAGAGAAATCATGTAGGAAGACATGGCAGTAGAGGCTCCCTTAAATATAAACTTCAACTAGGATAATAAAGAAAAATTTAGGCTTAGCCTAGCCATTAGCACCATACCAAAAATGAGGGCAACAAATGTTCCTTTTAGCTCCAACAACAATTGGGTCTTCAACATGTCTAAGAACAACCCAGTAAATAACTCTATAACATAAAAGAGGGAAACCAAAGCTCCCTTAGGGAGGTTTAACCAACATATACTCAAAGAATGAGATCAAAGAAAAAATTTGTAGGGGAGAACCTTAGAAACCCCCCACACATTTGGGAATAAATAATAGGGGAGATAGCACCCCATCCACCCCAAGGGTGAACAACTAGATGCCACCAACTAGTAAGAAAGCCACCACAAAAAGCATGTACACCACCAAGAAAAAAAATAAGCCGCAACCACACCAAAGATTAGTAGAAGTGAAATGCTTTCTACACCCCACATCAAACAGTCCCAGCTGCAACCCAACCAACCTTTTGCAATCAAAGAACAAGCCAAAAGAGCATCAAAAAGACCCCTAGCAATGACTACAACCACAAAATGTTAGTCTCTTCCTCACCAACTTCAAGCCATCTCCTACAAACCTCTAGCCACACCCACTAGAGACTAAGGATGACTAGGGGAAAATATTCATCTGCCTCATCTTCAAATTCTATATCTCCATTACCCTCTTCAATAGGGGAATTCAAATTACTAACCCCGCTCTGTTTTATGCTCATTGAACTCCTCCACTCCATTTGACACATACAAAGTATAAAATAATATTAATTATTTTTTATTAGGGGTAAAATAAGTCTTGATGAGACCCAAAAACCATTACAAGTAGGCTTTGGAGGGACCCAAAACCCTTTCAAGACAAAGAATTATACTAAAGAAATAATCCACAAACCAACAACCTAATAGCAACACCCATCAAAGGATAAGCAAGTAAACTCAAGTTGTAAGAAATTTTTTTTAAAGGGAACTTAAACCCTATACAACCAAGTTTTTATAAGGGGCTTGAACACTAACTAACCATGAACATAGCCTAAATCATTTAGGGTGAACAATCAACTATGAGCTAAGGAAAATAGCCAATGTAATGGTGCAAAACACCCATATACCCCTATTATTCACCACTTCTAGTACATCCAAATTCCCCACCTCAATAGGGGATTTAGAGATCAACATTAAGCATTGAGAAGCATCACCCATCTTACAACACCATCCTTCCCAACATGCCAACCCAAACTCCACCTCTATAGGAGAGGATGATATGAGAACCATTACCACTAAAGTCACCACTCTCCTACACAAACAAGCTCCACCTCAATAGGAACCAACAAAAGAGAAGAGAACTTCCCAACATAACTACTTTCAACTCCACCTCAATAGAAGAGGGCCCCACTCAATAAGAGAATTCTTCACATCAATAGGAGACACGTGTAGAAACCAAGAAAAAGGAAAAACTCTAGTACAGGTCAATCACAACATCCTTTGGCATTAGGACGGCCCGATACTTGTAGAAAGACTTTGAAAGCATCCTAGCCATAAATAGTAAAAACACACACCTGAGCCTTTAGGATAGACATTTGAAATACCTCAACCAAGAGACAGAAATGAATATTTTCACCTTTTAACGTAAATAGATTCATACTTTGAAAGGGGATCAACTTTGAAAATAAGTCGACCATTAGTAGTGACCACAAAGGATCCAAATGACACCATCAAGGAAAAACATATCCCAAACACTTCAAGATTCTCAAAAAAGACTAGGGGCAAAAAACCAAGCTCCAAATCTGCTAAATGGAAGCTTCTAATCGAGGAACCAACCAACAAAGAGGAGAACCTATGCCATAGAAAAATGACCCCTTGTCATTTTCATGGCCTTTTAGGTCTTGTTTCACGATTTTGGAACTATGTTGCTCTGATTTTATGTTGTAACATGGCTTGAACATGCTTATTTAGGTACTAAAACTCAAAGAATGACGTCTTGTGAAGGTGTTGTGAAGTGTTGTAAGACATTTCTACATTCTTCTAGACTCTATTTAATGCAATGTACCGAAAAATCACCTTTTTACTCATCAACAAGTCCTATTTGAAGTGTTGTAAAGTCTTGTAATAAGCTTTCACGCTCTTCTAGGCATATTTTCACTATTTACACCCTTCTCATGCTATATTTGGTCTTTTTATGCCTGCATAAGTTGTAATTAAGTGTATTTTTGAATGTTATCCCAAAAAATAACGTTAAATACAACATTTTTCCTGACACATGTTTTTAGGTCCTTTGTGGAACCCATTCGCCATGGGTGGCGAATGAGTCCCACTTGGCCCCAAATTCAAAATATTTCAAATTTCCTTCCGGGATTTTATTTAAACTCACTTGACGTCGACCTGTGATGAGGTATGAATGGATACTAAGGCATAAGAATTGTATAAATAAGTGATTTTCACCTCATTTTATATCTCAAGCATTATTCAAACACTTTGAAGCAGCAATTGACATTACTTCAGACTTGCATTATCAAGGGTTAGGTAAGTTGATAGCACTTGCATGTTATTATTTTATCTTTCTCTTTCATTTTGTTATCTTTTCAAGGGTTTAATTACCAAAAGTGGGGTTTGACCAAGGAAAACCCCTATTCACTAACCCTTAATCATTCCCCTATTGCATGTTTGGTTGCAACTCTTTGTATGCATATTTGAAAGGTTATTAGATGTTGAAGATTTATTTCCAAGTCAACTTGAGTCAAATTCAAGCTTGAAGAGATTTGTTTGTCCATTTTCTACATAACTAACTTTGACAACCTGATAAGCAGACTTTTCTAGATCTGGTGTTGCAAAGTTGTCTCCTAAATTTTCAAAAATTTGGAAGAGGACTAATTCACCACCTATAGAAAATGAGTCCCACCTAAGGACTGAAAATATGAATTTTTTCAAATTCCAGATTCTGACAAACAGAAACCAACTCTCGACACTTTTTCACCAGGAGGACTAATTCACCACCATAGGTGAATGAGTCCCACTGTGAAAATTTAGTAATTGTCATCAGCATCCAAAACACTCCAGAATCATCACAATTCATCTACGTGCACTCAGATTCATCCCTGTACTTTTTATTTTGCATTAATTCTTCATTTACATAGTTGTTTGCATATCACAATGTGTTTTCAAAAATAGTTGTAATTGCACCTTTGCATTCATTTTTGGTCATTTAAATTAGTCAATTGCATTTATTTAAGTTCATTTACATTAAACAACATTGCATACATCCTAATTTGAGTGACACATTAGCATTTTTGGCCCTATCTCTCTCCTTTTAGGTGAAAATCCTTAAAAGTGCAAGAGTAGTCCATAGGGTCCCAAAAATCTATGTTTCATTTTGGTGAACCTAACTTTTGAACACTTTGGATTTTTGATTGCATTCACATATTGCATTTTAGCTTCAATATGCATTAGCATTCAATTAGAACATTGATTTGTTATTGCATTCTAGGAATTTTCATTTTGCATTAGTGAAAACTTCATTTAGCTTTCATTCTTGCATTACATCTCATTGAAAAAAGTAAAAATCTGCATTTTGCATCTATCATTGCATTCTGTAGAGCATTTAAATCATTTTTAAATTTTTGAAAAACACTAAAAAACTTCATATTGGGACTCATTCACCTCCCAGGGCGAATCAGTCCCTCTGCAGTTTTTCAACATCTCTGTAATATTATTAGCATGTTTTTGCATTACTGCTTCTTGTTTCTGCATTCTATTTTCCTTTATAGAATCTTTGATTTTCCTTATTTATTGCATGTTAGTTTATTTGCATCATGGCATGGGTATGTGCATGATCATGATGGGCCAAAAAGTGGCGATATGATGGTATTTGTAGGGTATGTGGCTGGCGACTTTTTTTATACCCAAAATTGATGAAACGGAAAAGATTTTTAAAGGAGATTCTCAACTTTCCACCAATATAAATTATGTTTTACTTTGAATTTAATAAATAATTATTATTCATTTTCTATTTGAATTATGACTAAAGTCCTAATGGATAGGCTGATTGAAAAAAAAAATTATAGCTTTGAAACGGTATCACATTTTTTCAATCCAAAACATGTGTCACATTCTCTGCTTCACATACTATAGGATTAAATAAAAAATGAATTTCATGAACTTTTGACCAAGTTAAGGAGGTCAGACATACGAATTTTTATATTTTTTAAAAGTTGTAATAAAAAATTCATAATTAATTATTTACTTAGAAAAAAATTATAAAAAAACATGCATCACATTGAGACATGAGTCCTCTACTTATATCTTGGTATGTGCAGGATCATCATGGAAAAAACATGCCCTTAAGTGGCAAAAAATTCAGAAAAAATCAAAGTTAGGCAACTTGATTTAAAAATTTGAATAATGTATTTATATTATTTCAAAAATATGTAACAATAGAATTTGTAGCAAATTGAATGTAGTTTCTAAACTACTAGGTTTGTTTTAAAAATAAGAATCTATTTGGTGAAAATTTGAAATTTTAATGCAATAGTACTTAAATTTTTGGGAAAAAATAAGAAGTAGGTGTCTGTCTAACCACCCTAACCACAATAAAATAATAATATAATTTTTTAATAATACTTTAGATATAAGTAGAGGACTTATGTCCTGATGTGATGCATATTTTTTTGTATTTTTTTCCAAGTAAATAATTAATTATGAATTTTTTACTACAAATTTTAAAAAATATAGAAACTCATATGTCTAACCACCTTAACTTAGTCAAAACTTCATGAAATTCAATTTTTCTTATTTTAATCCTATATTATGTGAAGCATATAATGTGACACATGTTTTGGATTCAAAAAAGGTTATACCGTTTGAAAGCTATAGATGTTTTTCAATCAGCCTATCAATTAGGATTTTAATCATAATTCAAATAGAAAATGAATAATAATTACTTATTAAATTCAAAGTAAAACATAATTTATATTGGTGGAAAGCTGAGAATCTCCTTTAAAAACCTTTTTTGTTTCATCAATTTTGGGTAAAAAAAAGTCGTCAGCTACATACCCATCATGATTCTACACATACCCATCTAAGATCTTATAAAAAAAATATTATCATTTCATTGTGGTTAGGGTGGTCAGATAGACACCTACTTATTTTTTTCTTGAAATATAAGTGCTACTGCATTGAAATTTCAAATTTTCACCAAATAGATTTTTTGTTTTTTTAAATAAACCTAGCAGTTTAGAAAATAAATTCAATTTTCTATAGATTCTATTTTTACATAGTTTTGAAATAATATAAATAAATTATTCAAATTTTTACGTCAAGTTACCTAACTCTAATTTTTCTAAATTTTTTACCACTTAAAGGCATGCTTTTTCCATGATGATCTTGCAAATACTCACATTTTCTTTCAATAAGTTTTAGAATTCATTAAAATCATTGGTAGACATGTTCAACAATGTATTTGGTTTCTCCCCTAATGACCTTACACTCCCACATGCTCCTACAACTAATGATTGACCTCTTCGTGAAGTAGACATCATTGAAGAAGATGATGATAGCATGCACAAGTTCTACAATGACTACCTTGACAACCTAGAAGCCATTGTAGCCTTTTACCCATCCATGAAATACCAAGACCTTATGACTGTTGCACCTCCTGATCACTTTGAATATTTACATCCTCAATTCACTATAGGACCTATGGTTCCTCCCTCAAGTAGACCTAGTTCCTCTCACCAATCACATTCACAACCCTTCTACGAGCACAAAGTCACAAACATTCCTATCAACCTTGAGGAAACATATGGTAAAGGATTCACTATCTTAAGTAAACAAGGTTGCAACGAAAAACATGAGCATGAAATCCATCAACTTTTTGAACAAAAATCAACTGCAACAAACATAACAAGACTTGGATATCAAGATCCTTCTTATCCCGAGAGACATCCTCTTCAACCTAGGAGACTTCGGGATGCTAGTATAGTGATCTTGGATGCTCCTCCTAACTTAAATATTCTCCTTCCACATGAACAACCACTCTCTCCTTCTAATGATAAGGATGTTCAGATCCCTATGGGTCCTTCTCCTCCTATTCATGAACAAGGAGAATCTATCAAGCAAAAACGACCTTACAAACTCAAAAAGATCAAGTTTCCCACACATCCTCCACCTAAATGTGAATGAAGACTTAAACTTCTCTTAAATAAAAGTCTTCTACTCTTACCACCTATGAATAGGTTGGTGATTCATCCAAAAGAATCTAGTTACATATAAACCCACAATAGTGGGTTACAATTTTTTGCATGAAGAAAAATTAGAAATGTCCATCAAAACATTCAAAATGGCTTACCCCTTCTAATGAAGGGGGTTCAAATGAACCCCCCCTTCCAATGAACCACCCCTTCTAATGAACCCCCCCACTTCTAATGAACCCCCACCCCCTTCTAATAAACACCCATTTGCACCATATAGGGGGGTTCTTTTGAACCCCCCTTCATTACAAGGGGGTTTGAAAGGACCCCCTTCATTAGAAGGGGGGTTCATATGAACCCCCCTTTTTTCACCTTCCCCTCCCAATTTCAAAATTTATGCATTTTTTTTTACTATCGAAGCTCGAGAAGGAGGTACAAATGGAGTCAACTTAATAAACCAAGTTGGAGGACTGTAGTGATCAAAAAGTGGTTTCCAATAACTATAAATTTAATATATTTTTCCTTTTATTTTATATTTCATATTTTAGTTTTACTGAACATAGGTTTTTCAAGGAACATTAAGTTTAGTGAAAAATTATTATGGAAAAATAGTAAATTTAAGAATTTTTTTTTTGAAAAATATATACTCACTAGGTATTGATATCCTCATTCCAACAGAAAAAGAAAAATTGAATTTCAATACAAAACAAAAAATTTGTGTGTCAAAGTGCACCTATGTCTAAATTGTAATTGGTTTGACTTCAAAACTTAATTAAAAGAAAATATTCAACAAAACATTATGAAACAAAATAAAAGCACTAGATAAGAGTGTTACAAACCTAAATTCAAAAGTCTAATCAAAATTTTATCCTTTGTAGAAAAAAAGTTATGCAAGCCGAAGTACACACCACTTTTTAAAAATGTTGTTTACTAATAAAAACTAGTTATCAAAGGAGATGAAAAAAATATTACAATTTAATTTCTTTTTTTTTTTAAAACACATTTAAAATCTACAACCAAAATCTCACAAATCACTAGTTTACATCATTTTCAAATTCCTAACAATTTACCTACTATAGGTGTCAGAAAGTGAAGTTTTTTCTAAAAATGTTGATTTCAATGTCAGGTTTGGCCAAAAAAGTGTAACCCATTATTGTGGGATGAGAGTCTAAGGACATTTTGCAAATACAATTGCATTCTTGGAAATCGCACTAAAGAATGTCAGACATTGAAGGAAATAATAGACAAGTATCACTTCACTGATACTAATTGTTTCCCCATCATACCTTAACACAACCAAATCCCATCATCATTCCATAGTTGTAGAATTCCCTATTCTCACTATTGCATGATCCTTTCACATCAACCACCTCAACTCATTCTTGGCTTTGCACTTTGTGGAAGGCAAGACATTGCTAGCCTTTTCCTTGTAATGCACTTGTCTTTGTCTCTTAATTATGTTATTCCTTTTCTGCTTATCTATTTAAGATTGAGAAACCAATAACTTAGTTAATGGTTGACTTACATTTGCATTACTTGTCCCTTTTTCTTTTTTCTTTCCATGTGCATATCGTGTTCTCCAATATTGTATGTTTGATGTTCTCTCTCTTTGTACACTTCTTCTATTCATATCTTTATTCTTCTATTCATCGTGCATTGTATTTTTCTCTTTTTGTTTTGTTTTCTCCTTTTGGGGATGATGCAAAGTGTAGAGACACCCTATGTCTCTTCCATGTTGAACCAATTGGTCCTTTTCCTTTTTCCTTTTTCCTTTCTTGTGTTCTCCTTTTGGGGATGACACAAGGCATTGAGACCGAAATGTCTCCTTCATGTTGACCCAAAAGCTTTTTCTTTTCTTTTGCCTTTTCATTTTTATTTCACTTGCGCTTTCCTTTTGGGGATGATGCAAAGAATTGAGAATGCAATGTCTCTTCCATGTTGACTTAAAATGGACTTTCTTTTTCCTTTGTTTTTGCTTTCTTTGTGTCATTCTACCAGTTCTATGTATTTTTGGGAATGATGATAGTTCTGAACTCTTTCATAAACACATTGCAACAATGAACATACTGGCCCCAAATCCATAGATCCCTTATGTGTTTGGTGTGCTTTCTTTTCTGGGGGGCAACTCCCTTTTTCTTTTCCTTTCCTTTTCCTTGACATGACCTAATCTAACTTAAAAACATATGACTTGGGATAGGGCTTTCCAAGTTGGCTCTCATGTCTTGTTTTCTTTTTACATTTTCTTTTCTTCTCTACTTTAAATTAATTGCTCACATTTTATTCAAGGGGTAAACACTTTTGACTGGAGCTATGAACTGGAATACAACCATGCAACAATACCACCCCAACGGGGTTTGAACCTTGGTGGCAAGAACAACAATGCCACCTTTAAACCATCACACCATGCCAAAACCGGCTAAATTAATTGCTCACAGAATGATGTGTAGGAATTCCTTTAAAATGGGGGGCATACATGACCATTAATTCATTTGCATTATTGGTTCATAGTGTAGCCTTGTCATTTATATGATGTGTTTGTCACTTTGTGGATGACATTGGGTGCTGTGTCCTTCATAAGTATGATCTTTCTCAGCATATTACATTCCTCTTGGTGGCCTGATGCCATGCATTGCATCCCCTAAGTTGTGAATATACTATTATTTGATTGTTCCTCTCTTAGAGACATTAGATAAAATGTTACCTAAGTGACTGACCTTGCATAAACTAAACAAGACTCCATTGAAAATCATTTTACATTTCACATTTTATGTTTTTACATTTTTACATTGTTGCATTTTGTATGGCCACCTTGCATAACACAATTTGCATGCCTATGGTGCCATCTCATTTGTTAATGAGTTCTAGTCATACGAAGCTTTTCTTGTCTCATGAAGCTCAATTTGATACCTATTCCTTTTTCTTTGTGGCACCTTGTTAAAGTTATCAATGGGTATAACTTTGACATGGTTGAGTGGGAAGCCCACCTAGTAGCATGACTTTTCCCCATAGCCACTTTTATGTTTGTGATTGCATACCAACTAGCGTATGTATCTTACCTTTTTGGGCTTTCTCACCCTGCAGACAACTAGTTCCATGGCCCTAGATTGAGTATATAATTTGGCTTTCTCACCCCACAGACAGCCTAAAGTTTCGTGGCCCCAGAGTGAGTACACATTCTCTTTTTCAAAAAATCAGCCTAGATCTCTTTCCACAACTAGTTGGATTGATGATTGAAGCTTCATCCAATTCTTTTCAACACTTGTGTGTTCCTTTGTTCTTATGTCTATTTTTTCATGGGGGCTTGATCATCCCTCTTGATCGTTGCCATTCCATCTTGCTAACGTAAGTGCATTTGGACCCTCTCGATGTTCATGGCTATTTTAGTGTGAGACTGAAACAGGTTCATCCTCTCACTAAAGTGGGGGCTAAATGTGTCACATAAAAATGGCCCCTTTTCATTTTCATGGCCTTTTAAGTCTTGTTTCATGGTGTTGGAACTATGTTGCTCTGATTTTATGTTGTAATATGGCTTGAATATGCCTATTTAGATATTAAAACTCAAAGAACGATGTCTTGTGAAGGTGTTGTGAGACATTTCTACATTATTCTAGACTCTATTTAATGCAATTTACCCAAAAATCACCCTTTTAATGATCAACAAGTCCTATTTTGAAGTGTTGTAAAGTCTTGTAGCAATTTTTCATGCTCTTCTAGGCATATTTTCACTATTTACACCCTTCTCATGCTTTATTTGGTCTCTTTTTGCCCTCATAAGTTGTAATTAAGTGTATTTTTGAATGTTATCCCAAAAAATAACATTAAATAGAACATTTTCCCCAACACATATGTTTAGGTCCTACGTGGGACCCAATCGCCAGGGGTGGCGAATGAGTCCCACTTGGCCCCAAATTCAAAATATTTCAAATTTCCTTTCGGTATTTTATTCAAAATCACTTGATGTTAGCCTATGATGAGGTATGTGTGGATACTAAGGAACAAGAATTGTATAAATAAGTTATTTTCACATCATTTTCTATCTCCTCACTCATTCAAGCATTCAATCTCACATTTCAAGCATTCAAGCATTTTGCATCATCTTTTCAAGCACTATTCAAGCACTTTGAAGTAGCCATTGACATTACTTCAAACTTGCATTATCAAGGGTCAGGTAAGTTGATAGCACTTGCATGTTATTAGTTAATCTTTCTCTTTAATTTCATTATCTTTTCAAGGGTTTAATTACCAAAAGTGGGGTTTGACCAAGGCAAACCCCTATTCACTAACCCTCAATCATTTTCCCCCTATTACATATTTGTTTGTACCCCTTTGTATGAAGATTTGACAGGTTATTAGGTGTTGAATATTTATTTCCAAGTGAACTAGGTGCTTCAAGTCAACTTAAGTCAAATTCAAGCTTGGAGAGCATTACTTGTCCATTTTCTACATAACTAACTTTGGCAACCCGACAAGCAGACTTTTCTAGATCTGGTGTTGCAAAGTTGTCTCCTAATTTCTCAGAAATTTGGGAGAGGACTGATTCACTGCCTATGGTGAATGAGTCCCACCTTAGGACTAAAAATTTGAATTTTGTCTAATTTTGAATCCCGATCTAGACATAAACTAGCTCCTGACACTTTTTCACCAAGAGGAGGACTAATTTGCCACCCTGGGTGAATGAGTCCTTCTGTGAAAATTCAAATATTTTCATCAACATCCAAAACACTTCAGAATCATCACAATTCATCAGGTGCACTTAGATTCATCCTTGTATTTTCTGTTTTTGCATTAACTCTTCATTTACATAGATGTTTCCATATCACAATGTGTTTTCAAACATACTTGTAATTGCACTTTTGCATTCATTTTCAGTCATTCAGATTAGTCAATTGCATTTAGTTAATCTCATTTATATTAAATGACATTGCATACATCCTAATTTGAGTGATACATTAGCATTTTTGGCCCTATCTCTCTCCTTTTAGATGAAAAACCCTAGAAGTGCAAGAGTAGTCCATAGGGTCCCAAAAATCTATGTTTCATTTTGGTGAACCCAAATTTTAAACACTTTGGATTTATAATTGCATTCACATAATGCATTTTAGCTTCCATTTGCATTAGCATTCAATTAGGACATTGATTTGTTATTGCATTCTAGGAATTTTCATTTTGCATTAGTGAAAACTTCATTTAGCTTTCATTTTTGCATTACATCTCATTGAAAAACATAAAAATATGCATTTTGCATCTATCATTGCATTGTGTAGAGCATTTAAATCATCTTTAAATTTATGAAAAACACTAAAAAACATCATACTGGGACTCATTCACCACCCAGGGCGAATCAATCCATCTGCACTTTTTAAACATGTATGTAATATTTTTTAGCATTTTTCTATATTACTACTTCTTGTTTCTGCATTTCATTTTCCTTTACAAAATCTTTGTTTTTCCTTATTTATTGCATCTTAGTTTATTTACATCATGGAATTTTTTTTCAATAAGTTTTGGAGTTCATTAAAATCATTGGTAGACATGTCCATTTGTGCCTTATGTTGTGACCCTAATGACCTTGAACTACCACATGCTCCTACAACTCCTAATGATTGACCTCTTCATGAAGTATACATCATTGGAGAAGATGATGATAACATGCACAAGTTCTACAATGACTGCCTTGACAACCTAGAAGCCAAAGTAGCCTTTTACCCATCCATGAAATCCCAAGAACTTCCCACTATTGCACCTCCTAATCACTTTTCATATTTACATCCTCAAGTCACTATAGGACCTATGGTTCCTCCCTCAAGTGGACCTAGTTCATCTCTCCAATCACATTCACAACCCTTCTACGAGCACAAATTCACAAACATTCCTATCAACCTTGAGGAAACATATGGTAAAGGATTCACTATATTAAGTAAACAAGGTTGCGGCACAAAAAATGAACATGACATCCATCAACTTTTTGAACAACAATCAACTGGAGAAAACACAATAGGACTTGGATATCAAGATCCTTCTCATCCTGAGAGACATCCTCTTCAACCTAGGAGACTTCAGGATGCTAGTATAGTGATCTTTGATGCTCCTCCTAACTTAATATTCTCCTTCTATGTGAACAACCACTATCTCCTTCTAATGATAAGGATATTCGGATCCCTATGAGTCCTTCTCCTCCTATTCATGAACAAGTAGAATCTAGCAAGTGAAAACGACCTTACAAACTCAAAAAGATCAAGTTTCCTACATATCTTCAACCTGAATGTGAACAAAGACTTCAACTGCTCTTAAATAAAGGTCTTCTACTTTTACCACCTATGAACAGGTTGGTGATTCATCCAAAAGACTCTAACATACCATTTTACAAATATCATCGCGTCATTAGGCATTAACACCATTTCATTTACATCATAGCACAGCCATTGCATTCATATTTCATCATCCATATCACCTCATAAATAACATCATAAAAAATTCATTGCATAAATCATTCCACACAGGCATAAACGTACAAAATTCATATACACATCCATTCATAGACATTTCATAGGCACAATGTACATATCATTTCACATGTGCACCATAGATCATAATCATTTCACATATCAGACCATCGCATTTTCATTATCATAAATAGACCATCACATTTGCATAGGTTAACATAATATAGATTTGTTAGTCATAATCATAACACATACATCATATCACACTGAAGAATGTCAGACATTGAAGGAAATACTGGACAAGTATCACTTCACTGATACCGATTGTTTCCCCATCATACCTTAACACAACCAAATCCCATCATCATGCTATAGTTTTAGAATTCCCTATTCTCACTATTTCACGATCTTTTCACATCAACCACCTCGGCTCATTCTTTCATGTACACTTTGTGGAGGGCAAGATGTTATTAGACTTGTCCTTGTAATGCACTTGTCTTTGTCTCTTAATTATGTTATTCCTTGTCCACTTTTCTATTTAAGATTGAGAAACCAATAACTTAGTTAATGGTTGACTTACATTTGCATTACTTGTCCCTTTTTCTTTTTCTTTTCATGTGCACATCATGTTCCCCCATATCGTGTGTTTGATGTTCTCTCTCTTTGTACACTTCTTCTATTCATCGTGCATTTTCTTTTTCTCTTTTTGTTTTATGTTCTCCTTTTGGGGATGACGCAAAGAATAGAGACACCCTATGTCTCTTCCATGTTGACACAATCAGTTCTTTTTCCTTTTCCTTTTCGTGTGTTCTCCTTTCGGGGATGACACAAGGCATTGAGACCGAAATGTCTACTTCATGTTGACCCAAGATCTTTTTCTTTTCTTTTGCCTTTTCATTTTTGATTTTCTTGTGTTTTCATTTTTGGGATGATGCAAAGAATTGAGACCGCAATGTCTGTTCCATGTTGACTAAAAACATACTTTCTTTTTCCTTTGTTTTCACTCTCTTTGTGTCATTCTTCCAATTCTATGTACTTTGGGGAATGATGACAGTTCCAATCTCTTTCAAAAACACATTGGAGCAATGAACATACTGACCCCAAATCCATAGATCCCTTATGTGTTTGGTGTGCTTTCTTTTCGAGGGGGCAACTCCCTTTTTATTTTCCTATCCATTTCTTGGACATGACATAGTCTAACTTCAAAACATATGACTTGGAATAGGGCTTTCCAAGTCGCCTCTCATGTCTTGTTTTAATTTTGCATTTTCTTTTCATCTCTAATTTAAAGTAATTTCTCACAGAATAATGTTTATCAATTTATTTAAAGTGGGGGGCATACATTACCATTAATTCATTAGCATTATTGGTTCCTATTGTAGCCTTGTCATTTATATGATGTGTATGTCACTGTGTGGATGACATTGGGTGTGATGTCATTCATAAGTGTGATCTTTCTTAGCATATTACATTCCTCTTGGTGGCCTGATGCGACACATTGCATCCCCTAAGTTGTGAATATACTTGATGAGCCCAAAATATGCTCATAATTTGGGTATCATGGTGTACTTTTAATACCCTTACTTTTGTTGTTCATGGTTGTTTAACTCTTTAGAAACCTTTTATTGGGGGATATCCTATAGCAATACACCTTTATATTCCTGCAGCCTATCATGTTGACATGTCCATATTTATTACCACTGTTTGACTTCCCAAATGACTGGTATAACGCATGTAGTTTTTGAATGATGAAATAGATTTAATATGTGATTAATGAATGAATATCGTGTATTTGCCATGCGTCTTTTCTTTCGCATCTGTTACCTTGTGTTTCGTAGGTTGTTGAAGAAAGTATGATTGAGTCAAGCGTAGCTGATCTCGGCCTTGTAGTAAAGTCCATTTCTTGCACGACTTCGAGGAAGTTCTAGCGAAGACTCTTTGACCGAAATTGTTGGGAAGGAATTTAAATGTCAATTAATCTAGAAAGATTGGAGTGCTAGATTCTCTCTGGATCGGGTTGAATGGATAAACTCATTTATGAAGCTTGTTCCTCATTTTCAGGATACATTTTACATCCATGTTTTTCTCTGTTAGGGTTAGTTAGTTAGTTGTTTTCCTGATTTAAATAAGTGTTCCTCCTGCGCGAGTGAGCAAGAAGAATGATGAAGAATAATAAGAAGCATAATGAGCATAGCAAGCATAACATGTAAGAGTTAGTATTATGATAAGAAACACAATTTTGTGTTAGTTTTGATATGAGCAAACAATGTATATCATTCTGAGTTATGAATAAAAAGCTGATGAAGTTCTGAGTTCAATCCTTGCATAATTAGTTGATGCTTGCTAAGGGGTCCCACTTAGTAAGTATCTGTAGTTAGTTAGTTAGTAGTTTATTTTCTATCGATCATAAGTTAGATTTTGTTCTTGAAGTTTCTGTGCAAACTCAGTCTTATATTGTTCCTACAACATTAGGAATCCATCCCTGTGTTTGTTCATGCAACATAAGGCCAGTTCATAGTTTGTTTCTCAGTTATAATTGTTAAGGTTTCAGCTTTGATTAAGTTTAGAAAGCTTCTGCTTTGATTAGTTTAGAAAGCTTTGCATTACATTCCTATAGCATGAGTAGAATTCCTTTCACGCATTTATTTCTGGTAAATCGTGACTAAAACCGATTCTTAGTGCACATACAGTGTCACTCCATTTCAAGTATGTGTTCCCTAGTTTGACAAAGTAAATGAACAACCATAAGAAGATATTAGTCGCCTGTTGGAATGTCCAATTCCCAGGTTAGGATCTGCCATGACTTTTATATCCATTTGTGGGCATGACCATTTTTGGCGCCATTGCCGGGGATGGTGTCAAGCTAAGAATTTGTTAGAAGTCATTTGTTAGTAGTAGTTTAGCCTGTTATTCAAATATTTTCAAAATTCCTTCAATTCACCATTCATTCTATTGCATGCATAGAAGAAGAGACGCGCTAGGAAGATTCCTCTCTGACCTTCCATTCATTGATAACAATCCTGAACCAGCTTATAATCTATTTGAGGAAGAAGGAGACCAAGATATCAATCCATTTGCTGAAAACCTATTTGTTGAATTGCCATTTGACCCAGCTGACGAAGAACCAGAAGAAAATCCATTTGCTCTTATACTCCATCACACAAATATGGCACAAAATCCACCTAATCAACCTCCTGCTTTTGAGTTCCCCATCGTTGCCCAGCAAGATAATGATAACCTTAAAAATATTCCTTCTTCATTGCTTCCCAAGTTCCATGGCCTAGTTATAGAAGACCCAGACACTTTCTTGTTTGAGTTTGATATCCTCTGTCGCAGCTATGATTACACTTCAGATGCTCATAGGCTGAAGTTGTTTCCTTCTACTTTGAAGGAAGGAGCTCTTAGATAGTTTATGAGTTTGTGAAGAGGTGTTGTTGATAGTTGGGTAGACATGCAAACAAAATTTCTTGAGAAATACAAGGAATATTGTAAGAGTAGTAATAAGGGAGATGATATATTCATAATTCAACAAAAGGAGGATGAAAGCCTGGAAGACTATATCTCAAGATTCTTGTTTTCCCTAAAAAAGAATTCAGACCATACTCTCAATGAAGAATCTCATAAACTACTTTTTCTAAGGGGAATCAGTGATACCTATATAGATGCTCTAGACCTGATGGGAGGAGGTGATATAACTCAACTGCCTTGGATTGATATCAAGAAGATATGTCTCAACTACTCTCGAGCAATTGTTAAGAAGGGTAGAGGTCATCAAGCCATAGTCGTAAAGTTCTCTACTAGTGGAGTCTCACGGATGGAGATCACAAATTTGCTGTCTGATTTCAAGAAAAATATCATAAACAACATGGCTACACAGTTGGAAACTATGCAAGCTCAAAAGAAACATGAGGAAGCTGAAGCAATCTTGGTTGAGTTCTATCCACATTGCAGACAGAAGAAACGTGACTGCAGATGCAAAATGGTGGCTAATCTGGAGACTAAGTAGTTACCTACTGAATTTAAGGTGGTAGAAAGTGATGATGACCAAGTATTCTTCATCGTACAAAAATGACCATGGGCTCAAAAATAAAGTATGCCTCAAGATCCTTTGACTTTTGGTAATCCTTATTCTAATTATAATAACTAGTGGCAACCTACATATGGCCCATCACCACCTTGGAATGCCCCTCAATCACATTGGCCTAACTATCAGAGTCCTCAATGGCAATCTCCTCAAGGAGGTTGGCAGCAACTACAAGGATAATGGACTCCACCCCCAGGTAACTAGCAGTAGAACCCTCAATGGAGAAGTCCACAACAATGGCAAAACCAATCCCCTGCTTTCCTGCAGCCTCAGTAGCCACAACCTCTAGCTCTCATGCCACCTCTTGTAGCTCCTGTAGCAAATACTGGCCCTCCAAAACAACCGCCTATGCCTGCTCAACCATTGCCAAATCCTAACAATAAGCAACAGTAACAACAATAGCCTATGTATTTTGCAGAGGCCAACCAGTATCCTGCTTATGCCCTGAATGTTCATGATATCCATCTCAGATCTGGAACCACTCTCCCTGCTCCACACCCACCTGTCATTACAGAGATTCCAGACTCTGCCTTTGAGCAACAGATTGATCCTACATAAAATATACCTATATCAGATATTGCCTCTAAGGAACCTATCCTGTAGCATCAGGCTACACCACCTTTCCCTCATAGACTGCAACTTACTACATCCAAGCCTATGGAAGAACTTAATTTTGATATTCTAGATCAGCTAAAGAATGCGCATATTCAAATTCCTCTCTTAAAAGCCATTAAAGATATTCCACTATACGGAAAAGCCATTAAGGAGGCCTGTTTGAAGAAGCAAGGATGAAAGAAAAAGGATCCTCAAACTATACATGTTTTAGGATAGTTAGCAGACATTATGTTGGGGAAGATAGTTATTCCAAAATATACTGACCTTGGGAGTCCTATGGTGCAAATCAATATTAATGGCTAGATAGTAAAGAATGTCTTGATTGACCTTGGTGCAACCATTAATGTAATGACCAAGAATACAATGGAGTATCTGAATATACTAAACATTCGGTCTACACCTACCATCCTGCAGCTTGTTGATAGTTCCATAGTAAAGCCTGATGGAATGGTAGAAGATGTTATTATTATCCTGGAGTCTTGGGAATACCCAGCAGACTTCACCATATTATCTACTAAGACAACTTTAGGAGGATATCCTATTATCCTAGGTAGACCATGGTTAGCTATAGCAGATACTTTTATAGGATGTCGTTCAGGAGACATGACAATTTTTGATGGTCAGTCAAGAAAGAAATTGGATTTATATCCACCTGCCTAGCCTCAACCAGACTTGTCTTAGCCAATTTGGCCAGATTTGGGAGAAGAAACTAAAGAAGTCAATTCATTGGCTTAGCTAATGATGCTACAAACTAATCTATTTTCCCAGCTTCAAAGTGAGGATGACCTGCTTTTACACATTTTGCAGTCCAACCCTGATCTGAGTAGTCCAGAAGATAGATTCTTGAGTTTGCTTTTTCAAATGCTTTTAAACTTTCTATAAAATGCCTGTCACCTAAGTACTAGATCTCCATGCATATGATTTTAGAATCACCTCAAAGACAAAACAACTTTCCTACTTTTGCTTATTCTGCCCTTTTGGCTACCTACAACATTTCATACACCACTCATGATTCTATTTAATGACTTCACTACTTATGGAGTCTTATAATGAAGCATTAGCCAATTTGGAATTGTCAGAAGAAAAATTTGTCTTTGAATAGTGAGAAGTGCTTTATGATGATGCAAGAGGGAATTGTTTTAGGCCATCATGTCTCTCAAGCAGGAATTCAGGTTGATCTTATAAAAATTGAAGTTATTCTAACTTTTCCAACACCTATGAAACAAAAGGATGTTAGAAGCTTCTTAGGACATGCTAGCTATTATAGAAGATTCATCAAAGACTTCAGCAAGATAGTCAGTCCACTATATGCCTTATTGACTAAGGATTATGAATTTACTTGGACTGAGGCCTGTGACAAATCTTTCCTGCAGCTTAAGAACTTGCTTACTCAAGCACCTTTTTTCAAGGACCAAAGTGGAGTCTGCCCTTTCATATACACACAGATGCTTCTAATTATGCTAGAGGGGCAGTTTTAGGAAAAAAAAAGAATTCCATTGAGCATGCCATATATTTCATTAGCAAAAATCTGAAGGCCCTGAACTAAACTATACTGTCACAGAGAAAGAGTTGCTAGCAGTTGTGTACGCCCTGAACAAGTTTCGACATTATGTCACTAGTTACCAAATATTTGTTCATACAAATCATGCAGTAATAAGGTACCTCATGAATAGGCTTGTCATATCTGGCAGATTAGCAAGATGGCTCATATTGTTGCAAGAATTTGATATCAAGTTATTGATAAGCCAGGCTGAGCTAATTGGTGGCTGATTTGTTATCCAGACTTCAAACACCTACACGTTACATCCCTGAGGTAATTGATGATAGCTTCCCTAAATAACATCTATTTTTTATTGCTGAAGCAAACCCCATGGTATGCAGACATTGCAAATTATTTAGCAGCTATTAGAATTTCAGCTCACTTCTCACAAAGGAAAGGCAATTGTTATTGAGAAAAGACTTCAACACCTTTTATGGATTGCAGATTGCTTTATTTTATATAGGACCTGACCAAGTAATGAGAAGATGTATTCGGGAAGATGAAACATATGATATATTGTATTCCTATCATGACGAGCCATGTGGGGGCCACTTTGCAGCTAAAAGAACATCCATGAAGGTGCTGGCTACTAGATACTATTGGCCCACAATACACAAAGATGTTGCAGGTTACACCAGGAAATGTAACAGATGCCAACACATGGGAAGACCAACAAGGTCTGATGAAATTCCCCTGTATCCTCAAGTGATAGTCAGCCCCTTTGATAAGTGGGGCATGGATTTTGTTGGACCTATTGATCCTCCATCCAATGGAAAATCATATATTTTAGTTTGTACTGACTATGTGACCAAATGGGTAGAAGTGAAAGCAATGACACATGCCCGTGACAATAAGGTTGTTGAATTCCTATATGAGTAGATATTTACCTAGTTTGGAGTCCCAAGGGAGCTTGTCACTGATCAAGGAGCTCAGTTCACATCCAATTTAATCAATGCACTAATGAATGATTACAAGATCAGGCATCGAAAGTCTAGCCCATATCACCCTTAGGCTAATGGTCAGGCAGAAGTTACTAACAGAGAAATTGAGGTGATACTTACAAAGATAGTTCAGCTACACAAGAAATATTGGAGCAATCGACTTCCTGAAGCAGTCTGGGCCTATAGGACAATGTGGAAGACAACCATAGGGTTTACTCCTTTTGAATTACTCTATGGAAAAACTACCATGTTACCAATAGAGTTTGAACATAAGACTTTGAGGACTACTCTATAGCTTAATATTGGCATTTTAGAAGCCCAAAAGGAACACCTCCTGCAACTGAATGCATTAGATGAACTTAGAAAAGTGTCCCTCCAGCATACATAAATTATACAGCAGCAAAGGAAGAACTAGCATGACCACCATATTTGAACTAAGCAATTCTCTGTTGGTGATTAGGCGTTGCTTTATGACTCCAGGTATAAAGAAAATCAAGGTAAACTCACTACTTGATAGCTTTGCCCATATGAAATTGAGAATGTATTTGATAATGGTTCAGTTCAATTGGTCACAATTGATCCTGTTCGATTCAAGCTACTGGTTAATGGACACCATCTTTGGTTGTATCGTAAGCCAATCTCAAGAGAATAATTTTTGCAGCAGTTTGTTTAGGATCCTTCCACTAATCTTCCTGCAGTGAAAGGCTTTATCCTTTCTTCTGCAGCTTCACCATAATGTTACAATGCATTCCCATAATAAAGATTTCCTTTTTAAGGAAACCCTTTTTCTTCATTCCCACTCATCGCCACATTTCACTTCCTTATCTTCCATCCCATCCATCCATTCCATTCATTCATCTCATTCGTCCACGTCACCCATCCACCTCATTCATCCGCACCACCCTTAATTATGATTCCTTTCCCAATTGTCATCTCATGTTGAAGTTGTCATCTTTCTTAGCATATATGAGCATTTATTGAAAGGTACACGATATCTTTTGTTGTCGCATCATTGATTTATTTCATTTTATTCATTTACTACTATGTTTATATTTTAAGTAGTGGGCTGGATAATCCATTTCACCTACGCTGCTGTCACAACTATTTAGATACTTTTCTTTATTATTTTCTTGTACTTTCCAAATATGACTGCATGTTTCAATCGTAAATTGCAATTAAAACTACTTGTTTAAGTAGTTGTAATAATCATTACATGCAAATATCTTTTGAGTTCATTCTTGGAAAAGAAGAGAAAGTGATGACATAACTAAAAGAAGTAGAACAGAGCAGAAATTTTTTTGAAAAGGTTTGAGTTTCTGGAGTTTCAGCTGAGATAATTATGAATATGGGTGGTCAACTGGTAGGACAAGAGCCAGTGGGTCATGAGATATTGACATAGAATCCTCAAACAGTTCAAGCATTCAGCCTCTGTGGTTGGTTGAACTACTTTTTGAGGTTAGATACTTTCAATGAGGAAGCCGCAGGCGAATTTTTAAGGACCCTTTTTGAAGGAGAGGCTACAGTATGGGGTTTAACAGTAGCTGTAACTAAGGAATGAATTGCAGAGGTAATCAGGCTTCTAGCCGTCAGAGAGAAATTTTCTTCAGATGCTATATCTGCTAGGGCAGAATTTACAGTACCAACTGATGGACCTTTAGAGGTCTCTAAGCAAGGATGCAAGCGAGTGTCGTTGCCTCCCCCATACTCAGAATATGCTACTTTTATCATCAAGTATTTATCATGTGAAGGCCATTTTTCTTACCTACATTCCTACCATTTTAAATTGTTGAGTCATATGAGGCATGGGTTAGTCGTTAATGTCCCAAACTTTTTGTTAAATCTTTTGAAGCAATGCGCCCGTGAAACCTAGAGGGGGAAGGATAACTCTATTTCCCACCACGCCCTTATAAAACTATTGATTGAACACTCTTTGAGGGATGTGTCACCTCTTTCCTGGCAAGAATTTGTTGCCCAAAAGAGCCTGCAACTTCCAGAACCCCCTAGGACACTTTCTCCACGGCCTAAGAAAAAGAAAGAAAAAATAGCATCTACGAGTAGGGAAACAAGACAAGGGTCATCTGCTCCTGCAACACCTCATCCTGTAGCCTTCACACCAGAGTCCTCTACCCGGGTGCAAACTAGGTCTGCCAGTAGGAGAGAAAAAGGAAAAACAAATGCAGGAGAGTCATCTGGGGTGAAACAAACCCCATAATCTGACCCTCATCCTTAGAAAAGGCAACGCTCTACTCCAGCAACATCTTCACCTGCAGCAATTTCTCCTACAACAATGCCTATTGCCACCACTAGTTCGCCATCATCTTTTGATAAGGTAGAGCCCTCTAGGAAATTCAGAAAGAGGAAAGCTATGAGATCACCTCCGGTAGCTGCAACATTGCCAAGAAGATTTTCAACAAGAAAACAATGTAAAGTCTCCCCTGCTTCACCTCAACCTGAGGTTATCATAATTTCAGAGGAATTTGTGGAGTCTGAACATGATGTTTCTCAGAATGTGTCTAAGAGTGCTGCATAGAGCCCATTTGTTATTTTTGAAGAAGAACAAATTGAGACAGGGGAAGTTGAGCATAATGAAAGGGGGGTACCAAGTCTCGATGACTTGGCCGCTGCGGCTATGCAGATTTCAGAGGAAGCACAGTCTTCTCCACTACAACAATAGGAATTCATCCTATAGCAAGAGGAAGAACAACCTGAATAATTGGAAGTGGCCAATGAAGCTTCATTACCCCCTGCAAATTGTCAAGGCATTGTTGTCTACAAAAGGACATTTCTAATTGAATTTTTGGAATATCTTAGAACCACAAGGAGATCGGTTACATTGCAAACCTTAAGTTTCTGCCACTTGGTCAAGACTGAAATGCAACAAAGTCTTTGGGAGGAAGAAAAGAAGAAACTGAAAAGGGAAATTCAAAGGCAGAAATAGGAAATTCAGGATTTAAAGGAGAAAATGGATGAAATGCTGAAGGTAACTGGTTAGATCATGGAGTTTCGACCACCACCCATAGTTTATGCTTTGTGCCTCAAGGAACAATTTTTTTGGTTCCAGTTAATGAGAATTTCCAGGAATCAAGATCCTGTTATTCATACTGCTAAAGAATTCTATGATGCATATCAGGCAGCTCCTAATTGGTTAAGGAATTCTTTGTGTGAATTTTATTTACATGGCTTTATAATTTACCTTGAAACAGAGTGGAATCCACTTCTGTACATTGGCGACATTCTTTTAAGATCACTCATGTCTTGGGTGGAAAATGAAGCTAATTATGGCAAGCAATTGGATGCATATGAAGAAGCCGAAAGAGGTGAGCCTATTCCATTGTGCCCTGAGAGTTCTGACCCCTATACACTGTTGAAAACCTGGTTTACTGTGGCATATGGCTTCAATAATGATATAGTCAGGATGAAAATATTTGATCTCAGAAAATAGGTGTATGATGAGTTTCAAGCACAGACATACTCATTTTGGAAGCTGCCATACTCTAGGATTGAGAAGAGATGGGAGAGATTGACTATTGGGTTAAGAAGGTCTGAGCCTCATAGTCCCCTAAATTTTACAGCAGCTCTCAGACGATCAAACAGATACATACAACTGGTTCTTCAAGAGAGGTTTGAATTGTAGTTGCTCTTGACATTCTGACCTCCTGTGATGATGTGGCCTCTTTATCCCTACCAAGCTACAAACATTAATGAAGATACAGAAGCTCGTAGGTATGAAAGGTGGCAAAATTTTAGAGGTTTTTATTAGAAATTTGGAACTTCATTTCAGGGTCATGCCTCAACCACTGATTTCAGAGAGACCATCAGAAAGTTCAATGCTGGAGGACCAACATTAGGTTAAGTAGGGGGCAAATGATGAGCCCAAAATACGCTCATAATTTGGGTATCATGGTGTACTTTTAATACCCTTACTTTTGTTGTTCATGGTTGTTTAACTCTTTAAAAACCTTTTATTGGGGGATATCCTGTAGCAATACACCTTTATATTCTTGCAGCCTATCATGTTGACATGTCCATATTTATTACCACTGTTTTACTTCCCAAATGACTGGTATAACACAAGTAGTTTTTGAATGATGAAATAGATTTAATATGTGATTAATAAATGAATATCATGTATTTGCCACACATCTTTTCTTTCACATATGTTACCTTGTGTTTCACAGGTTGTTGAAGAAAGTATGAGTGAGTCAAGTGCAGCTGATCTTGGCCTTGCAGTAAAGTCCATTTCTTGCACGACTTCGAGGAAGTTCTGGCAAAAACTCTTTGACCGAAATTGTTGGGAAGGAATTTAAATATCAATTAATCTAGAAAGAGTGGAGTGCTAGATTCTCTCTAGATCGGGTTGAACGGATAAACTCATTTATGAAGTCTGTTCCTCATTTTCAGGATACATTTTACATCCACGTCTTTCTCTATTAGGGTTAGTTAGTTAGTTGTTTTCCTGATTTAAATAAGTGTTCCTCCTGCACGAGTGAGCAAGAAGAATGATGAAGAATAATAAGAAGCATAATGAGCATAGCAAGCATAGCATGTAAGAGTTAGTATTATGATAAGAGACACAGTTTTGTGTTAGTTTTGATATGAGCAAACAATGTATATTATTCTGAGTTATGAATAAAAAGTTGATGAAGTTCTGAGTTCAATCCTTGCATAATTAGTTGATGCTTGCTAAGGGGGCCCACTTAGTAAGTATCTGTAGTTAGTTAGTTAGTAGTTTATTTTCTGTCGATCATAAGTTAGATTTTGTTCTTGAAGTTTCTGTGCAAACTCAGTCTTATATTGTTCCTACGGCATTGGGAATCCATCCTTGTGTTTGTTCCTACAACATAAGGCCAATTCATAGTTTTTTTCTTAGTTATAATTGTTAAGGTTTATGCTTTGATTAAGTTTAGAAAGCTTTGCATCACATTCCTATAGCATGAGTAGAATTCCTTTCACACATTTATTTCTGGTAAATCGTGACTGAAATTGGTTCTTAGTGCACATACAATGCCGCTCCATTTCAAGTATACGTTCCCTGGTTTGACAAAGTAAATGAACGACTATAAGAAGATGTTAATCACCGTTGGAATGTCCAATTCCCGTTAGGATCTGCCGGACTTTTATATCCTTTGTGGACCACATGCAACCATACATATTCTATTTCAATTACGTACAAATTCTTACATCCATTCACGCATAGCAATCCTACCACCTTTATCGATTATAACATCCTATGCAATTAATCTCACATCACCTATTATGTACACTCTACTGTCTTTTCATTCCATAATTTTCTACATGTCACATATATGCTATCATTCATTTTAAATTACCACTATGCAAAATTCATTTTAATCAAGGCAAGTCACTTCAAATCACACTGCAAGAAGTCATCAATTACTTCACACGAGTTGAATTTCATTTCAACCAATCCCTACAGGTACACTACACATGAACTTATCATAATTAACATAGTTGATTATTTATTTTCTGCATGTTTAGACATTCATTTGTGCATGCTTCATATCTTAATTTATTTTCCACTACTTTTCATTTAACCCTCTACTAAGACCGTACTCACTAAGTGATGACACTTAGTATCTTAGTTTGGCGAAGGGGTATTCTTTATTTTCTTGAATTTCATAAACTCTCTGCAAAAGATTTTTGCCATTTCATTTTCCTCCATTTTCAAAAGACATGAGCTTAGAGGAGAGAAAAGGGTTTGAGGCATATGAATTGAGAGGTTACAACATACATTCATAGTGGAAGTGGTGTAGTTTGAGTGGCAGACAAAAATTGAACAAGAACAGGGTAGAATTGAGGAGTTTAATTACTAAAGCATTACCATGGGAGGTGATATAATACATAGAGAACTAGTAGCACATGACCAATTGTTGGAGGACTGGCTAATTTTTCCTATTTTCCAGCAAGCTGGTTGGTTAGAATATTTTCTGAAGCTCATAAAGTTTAATGAGGTTATGACCCAACAATTTGCAGCCACATTACAAAATGATGAAGCACTATTAGGGGCTTAAGGGTAGATGCTTCATAATCTATCATAGCTTAAGTATCTATATTTCCAAGGATAGGAGAAGAGTTTCCAGTTAGGGAAAATTCTATTGCTACAAGGGACAAATTTAGATAGCCAAGAGAAAACTTGGATTCCTCTTATCAAGGTACTAAATGATTATCTTTACCCTGGATTTGGGATTCAATTGTTTCCTATGTAATTAAGTATTTGACATGTGATGATAGACAATATTTGTTATGCACTGTTCATTTTAAAATATTGAGTCATCTTTTCCATGGTAGGCATGTGAATGTCCCTAATTTCTTGTATAATTTGTTAAAGAGAATGTCATATGATTACAAGAGGAAAAGAAACAATACACCATTGTCTCATTTCTATTTGGTTACATTGATGATAAAGAGGATTCTTAGGACTCAATTTCCAAATGTTCCTTAGGAAAGTTTTCTTAATTGTAACAATATAAATAGTATCCTTGAAGAACCCGTTGTTCCAGAAAGGGAAGTGCCCTTTGGATCTTCTACTACATCACTAACCGTAGTACAGGAGAGCCATAGGAGCAAAGCCTACATGAAACATAGCCTATAGCCTCTATTGAGCAACCCACAGCAGGGGAAAAACAAGAAACCCCTATTTTAGAAAATAATAAAAAGGAAATAAAAGGAAAATTGGAGCCTCTTCTTCTGCACCTACAAAAGGGAAAAAGAGACCCACACAACCCAAGAGGCGATCACATCGCCTAAAGATAAAAGGAGCCATGAGAAGATCAATTAAAAAGCAAGAAGAGGATGTTGTAATAGTGGAGACAAATAAAGAATCAGAGGAGAATTCCCCTGGAAATGTAAACACATTGATTACATAGTCTTGGTACTATACAAGTACCTCTTAATTTAATTCATAGGATGTTTTTTTAGAAAAGAAAATGAGTAGGAGATCCCCAAAAAGCCTTGATTTATAGGGTTGTAAATACACCAATACCATGAGGGATGAACAGTTTTTGGCAAAGGATGAAGAAATTTTTATAGAAGAAAAGAATATTGGTAAAGAACTATAGGAAGCAATGGAAAGAATAAAATAATTAGAAGAATTTTTTAAAGCACATTAGCAAAGGGATGGTGAGAGGGATGTAAAAATTAAATAATTGGAGGAGAAGCTCTATAAGTTTGATCATGGATCTAAATTGGAGATACTTGCACAACTTGCTATGGTTGAAGCAAGAAACAAGGAACCAGCATCTCAAGGCTCAATTTCTCAAGTTAGATCCCCCATTGGGCCAACTGTGGTGTCCTTGGGTGTTGAATTGTGGAAAAGAACCCAAGAGTTCTCTCAAAGGAAGAAGGATTGGGAGAAAGAAAAAGTTGAATTAATATCCAATCACACCAGGGCACTTGAGGAGTAGGAGACAGAAGTGAAAAAGATGAAAGTAAAAATTGAGATGATGGTAGATAAAGTAACACAATTGCTAAAATGCAGACCACATACAAGGGTTTATGCATTGTTTCTATAGGGAAAGTATTTATGTTTTTAGTACAGTCAATTGATTAGTGATTTACCAATTTCCATGAATAGAAAATTTGTATTTTTAGATACTTTCCTTGGTTCTACACCACACATGTAGGACTAGTTATGTGAGTTCTACTTTCATAACTTTGTTCTCTTAGCTGAGATTGAATGGAATCCACTGATGTTTGTGGGAGACCTACAAATTATAGCTTTAGCCTCCTACATCTGAAATGAATAGTAAAGGGGTGAAATTTTACAAGAATACAATGAAATACAGTGGATCCCAACACAGTCATAGATCAGTGGTTAGAGCTTTTATATTATAGTAGTGTGGGAAGAAAAATAATGAGTATCAAAGAACATGATTATATGAGAATGAAGCAACTAGCTACAGGACCTATTAATCAATCCTTCAAGTTTGTGCAGAAGATATGGGAAGGGTTAACCCCTGAGTTGAAGAGAAAGGAGCCACACTTCCTATATAATTTTGTAGTCATTGTTTGAAGATCTCATAAGTATATAGACATTACCAGGGATAATGGACTTAGATGGTTTCCACTCACCTTTCATACACTTATTCTCCTCTTTTTAGTACCACATTGGATAGGGAAGAAATGTGGGGAAGAGGAAGTGACAGAGAATATAATATTGGCAAAGCTTTCATTTTATTGAGGCTACTATCTAAGATAGACAAAGGGAGTTGATATTGTAGCAAATTTCAAGGAAATAGCTCTGCAGTATAACCTCTAGCCTTAAAAGTTTCTTGAAGACAAGCAAATAATTTAGTTTGGGGGGAATGATGGCTCTTGTTAATAGCTAGTTTTTTTTCCATTTAATTTATGTCTTTTAACATTTCAATCTTGTAAGTTCACAAACAATCTTAAACCTTATACATCTTTTATGTCTTTCATGCATCTTAAACCAGACTTTAGTATGTGGAAATATAATTATGGTATGATGGTACTTGTATGCATGGATGTGTGAATGTTCAAGAAATTCAATATGATTCTATGCTTAATTCATGGTTGTTAATGATGTGTATACTTTAGATGAAGCTAACCACTTGCAGTCAGAATTGTAGCCCACGGCAATTGGGTTTCTAGCCCACAACAAAGGGGTCGTGGGTAGTTGCAGGGGAGAGTCTAGAAAGCTAAAAATGTGATAGTTCCAAGAAGTAATGAAGGTGACCATTGAAATGGTCAACCATGAGTCACAAAATTACCGAATAAGATGAAAAGAGGAAGAGGGAGTCTACTTTGATAAGGAAATCCATGACGTGATAGTTTTTGGAGAGCACATCTTTATCAAATTGTTAGGGAAAAGTTTTAGTTTTATTTCTCTTCTTCTGTATTTTTCAATTATGGTTTTCGATTGCAAAGACTATTCCTCTCCCTATTCTTGAGGGAGAGTGGATGTATGCATTTAAGTTATGTTTTTAGTCCTTCTGTGAATAAAACTCCTCCCGAGCTATATATTGGGATCAGTGGTTGAGGAGTAGATCTAGTTGCTAAGCTCTAGTTTTTGTTTTACCATACAATACTCTATTGTTAGTTTTTTGTTATTTAGTTGTAATGGATATGTACTTCTAAATGTGAAATCTTTTGAAGATTCTTGTCAGACTATGAGAAGTTTAGTTTTTATGCAATAAAACAGTTTCAATTTACTATTATGATTTTTTTTATATAAAAAGCTATAGCCTATTTAGTAATTATATTAATGTAAGAAAATATACATCGATTTCCAGAATTATAGTACTAAAAAAATGTGCCATTTGTGAACATAACCAGTGCAAATTAATTGACACTAATTTTTCCAAAAAATATAATTGTTGAATGGCTATTTTTTAAAACTATATTAACATAGTGAACTAAAGCAAAATTCATACTGCATTACAAGCAATCACAATATCATTCTTCCATGAAACCTTCATTTGTAGATGTTTTCCCATGGCCTTCATTAAGATCTACTATATTTTTTTTGTGCCCCTCATTCAGATCTATAGTGTTTTGCAAAATTGGAGTGAACCTTGTTTCTCTTATTGCATTTTTTCCATGTCGAGTATGATGAGAAAGCAAGAAGGATAGAGCAAAGTATTTTTCATTTATTTTATTAGCAATTTGAAGCCCAATCTCTGTTGAATGCAGATTAAGAGCTCTATACATTTCCCATGGGTCATCAGCTCGCAATCCTTTTTTCACTACATCAAAAACCATTGCATATGAGCACTTGTGTTTAAGATAGTTCCTCGAAAAGATGGCACCAACATTACCTTTACCTTTATCTAGGTCATACAACTGGACACACTACAAGAGCTCATCCTCCCCTAGGTAATTCAATTGTACCACTTCTTTAACCACATCTTGTAACATAGTAAAAGATTACAAAAACTCCATGGAATTATAGAGAAAAATAGAAAGAAGTTGTGAATTGAAAAGCAACCTAGGGGTGTTAAGCTTCAAGACTTCTTCTCCAATGACCATTTGAATACTATCAATGACACTAGGATAGGTCATTCTGAAAACCCAAGATATTTCAAAAGTTGTCACCTCCCAAAAAAATGGTAATTCCCCAACACGGATCTTGAAAGGTACCCTAAAAATTTTGGCCATGTAATCCATTAAAGCTTTCCAGTAAGAAATAGATAATTTAGCCGACTGGCCCAGCCATTGGACTCACAAAGCTTAGAAGCAGCCTACACCGAACTGTGAAGCACCCCAAAAAAATTATTGTGAATATGCTTGATTTTTTGAGCAAACTATACCCCGTTTTGATGTAAATACCATCAAACTATAGAGCAAACTAGGCCTACCAAACACCAAACTTTTGAAATGACTAAACCCCTTTACTTATCCTAGGAAATGATGCCAACAAATGAAACCAGTAGCCACCCTTATAGAAACCCAAATGAAATAGCACCTACTTCTAGAAAAACACCACCTTATACTAGAAAAACCCTTGAGAAGAGAAACCATATAATAGAAGCAGGCGACACTACTACATTGAACATGAAGACTCGCAATGCACATACGAAGAGGCGCAAATGTAAACCAAGAAACCTGCACTGGAACTTCTTTGAGACACTAGAATATATGCCAGGAAAACAATGAGATGGCCATTTAAATATCTGCACCAGTACTTTCCACTAAAATTGAATCATGGTAATTACTCTTACATTAAAATTGCATTATTTTCATCATGCTTGCAATATTTCACACGGATGAAATATCTCATTTCTACCTTGAAAATTTCTTTCATTATTGCAGAGTGGGAAATAGAATGATATATTTAACCTACAAAAATACAAGATACATGTTAATCAAAACCTTATTACGATCATTTTTATGACATGAGCAAGTTGTCAATCTCACATTAATCCCTCTTTGTCTGTTACCAATTTATCCACCACTTTACTATTAGCCTGTCATCTGTAAAAACACCACATAGATTTTAAGGCTCAATGTACAACAAGCTTCTTTTTTTTAATTCCTTTAGCTTAGAGAATGTCGCCATTATTTTCACTTGATGTTTAAATGTTTATGTCACTTAATGCTTACATCATCATATCAACTTGTTCCTATTTAATTTTATTTGCAAAGCAACCAACATATTGTTTATTGAGAAATCAAAAAAAATATCCTTCTGTAACTGATCGCATCCAATGTTTGAAAGAAAATCTGCTAATTGGTTTCCCTCGTATGTATAGTGAAGCTTATAAACAGCAAATTGTTCCAACACCTTCCAAGCTTGTTGAAGTATATAATTTAGTTTCTAGTTGCAAGTCCTTTGCTCGCTACATGCATTAATAATGAGTAAAGTATCACCCTCAACCTATAATTTTGAAATTTTTAAAATTGAGGCCAATTGCAGACCCAAGCTTTTGCAATATTATTCGTACTCAAAGGAAAGCTTATGGATTTTGTACCAATGAGGACCCCTGCATTATCCCTTATAACTATACCTACACCTGATGTTCCTAGATTCTCTTTACAAGTACCGTCAAAGTTTAATTTTAGGAAGCCTAAAGGTGGAGGGATCCAAAAAAAAATTGACCTATCAACTTTGTTAGATATTTTCTATTGCATATTACCTTTGAGAGGTATAACCAAGTTTGGCCACTATTTAATCATCATGGATCCCCAATCTATGAAAATGAAACCTGTGAGCATTGATTTATGAATATAAGCATTTGTTGATTCTGGTACTAAAGTTTCAATATAATGAATCACTTTTTCAAGATTAGATGAATGAATTTCTAAAAATCCTCTTATTCCTCTCCCACTAGATGCAACATCCTACTACTGATGGAATAAATTTCCAAATACATGCAAACAGAGCTGAATTGTGAAGAACCGACCAGCTTGTAAACATTTCCCAAAGATCTTTCAGTAGTGGTGAAGCACAACTTAATATACTTTTAACATTTTCCTAGAAAGAGAATGCAAAAGGGAAATGAAGGAATAGATGGTTGACATCCTCTACAACTTCATCACGCAAAACACAGTTAAACTGTTGATGTATGATACCCAACTTAACCAACCTATCACTTGTGAGGGTCCTATTTTTCAATGCTAACCAAGAAAAACAACCCAGTTTTGGTAGAAACATAGGATTCCAACAAAATGCTAGATCCCTTTAAGGATTGCAACATGCTCCATTTCTCATCACCACCTTGTATCCTAGTTTAACTATGTAATTTCTAGACTTGGATGGATCCCAAAGAATTTTATCTGCATAGTCAGGAAAATAAACCATTCTTGCACTTAGTATTTTTCTAATCAACTCTTTTTGTTGCATTGATATTGGAATACTAGAAAAGTCATTCCAAATAACTTTGGAAGTAAGAGCATCTATAGATTGAATATAATATTTGACTCTATTTCCCCACCTAGCACTTGCTAAGTTCATCACCATTTGTAATTTTGGAACTGTACTTGATGCAGGGTATCCATTCCATGAATCTCTCCAAAAGAGAGCCTCCTCCCCATTGCTAATTTCCCAAGTAATATATGGATTGATTACCTTCCTACAAAGAAGTAATAAATTCTATATTGCCGAACCAACTGGTGGGTTAGAGATAGCAAAAATTCTTGTTGGGGACACACAATCCAAATACTTGGCTTGCAAAATTTTACACCATTTGGCATTGGGCTTAGAGTACATATGCCAAACCAACTTGGAACCTAATGAAACATTCCTTGCTGACATATTATGCACTCCTACACCACCCTTTAATTTTTCCAAACAATTTTTTTCTATGGATATAAGCAGAATTTTCTTTTTGTTGTCCAAATTACCTTTCCAAAAGAAGTTCCAATCAATTTTTTAATTAAGAAAATGATAGATTTATGGGATTTTAAAACTGCCATATAATAATTTGGAATTGCAGAAAGAATAGTTTTAATCATGAGTATCCTCCCTGCTAGCACAACCACCTCCCTTTCCAACCTGCAATTTTGGATTGGATACTTCTTATTACCTTATCCCAATAAGAAGCCTTGTTTTCCCTTGTAAAAAAAGGAATTCCAAGATACTTGCAAGGTAGATTTTCCAATTGGAATCCCAAAATCTTAACTATCTTGTCTTTTAAAGGTGAACTTGTATTGAAAATGTAAATTTTTGACTTGTTTGCATTTACCTTTTGACCTGAAGCTTTTGAATAATTATCCAGAATCCCCTTAATTTGTGTCACTTCTATCAATGATGCCTTGCCAAAGAGAATATTTTCATCAGAAAACAAAGAGTGAGTGGTTAAATTCCTAATTGATGGGATTTTGATACCTTTCCAATGTCCCTGATTATAAGCTTTATGGATTGATCTACTTAAAGCTTCGGAAAGAATGATGAAAAGGAATGGGGATAATGGATCTCCCTGCCTAACACCTTGTGTTGAGCTGAAGAATCCTACTGGAGACCATTAACCAGAACTGTAAACTTAGCTCCAGATAGGCAAGACAACACCCACTTACACCACTTCATATGAAAACTAGATTTCCTCAATACTTGCATCAGAAAAGACCAGTCCACTCTATCATATGCTTTCATCATATCCAGTTTAATGATAATTGTTGAAATATTTTGAGAGGAAATAGAATGAAGAACTTCATGTGTTACTAAAGCACCTGCATCCGTTTCCCTCCCAGGGACAAAACCTCCTTGTTCCTCAAAAATTATTTTTGGAATGATAGGCAGTAAGCATAGATAAATTACTTTTTTGAATATCTTATAAATTGTATTGCACAAGGAAATTGTCCTAAACTTTGAGAAGGACCTAGGAGAATGCACTTTTGGAATTAATGCTATATATGTGGTATTAAACTATTTTAACATTGTCCCTGAACTTTGAGACTCTTCCAAGGCTTTTGAATATCTACCCCAATGAATTCCTTGCATTTTTGAAATAAAATAGTCATAAGACCATCTAGACCAGGAGTCTTTTTAGGAGAGAGCAAGAAAACCAATGACTTCATTTCTTCTAAAGAGAAAGCCTTAAAATTTTATGTATTTTCTTGTTGTGAAATTAAAGTCGAAATTGGTTCCAACAGCTCCTCCCTTTTCTACACTATTTGAGGTGAAAAAACTAATGGATTTGATAATAAATTTTCAATAAAATTATCCCCTTCAATTCAAATGTCATGTTCATTTGTTAACCACCTTCCTGTAGCACTATCTTGAATTGAAAAAATTGAACTTCTTGCTTTCTTTATTTGTGTAGATTTATGAAAAAAACTACATTTTTGTCTCCCTCTTTCAACCATAATTCTCTAGAATTTTGACACTAGTATACCTCTTCTCTTGATACTAACTCAGTCCACTCCTCCTGTAGTTTATTTTGATGTTCAAAAGAAGATTGATTTAGACCCTATGAAATAATATTCTCATTAACTTCTGACAACTGTTTATAAACAACCTCCTTTTGATGGAATATATTTTTTAATACATTAGCATTCCAATGCTTAATACTTCCTTTTACATGTTACAGCTTCTTGCAGAGCCAAAACATCTTTGATCCTACAATATATGGAGCCTGTTGCCACCAACTATGCACTAACTACATAAAGTCTAGGTGACAAAACCACATGGTTTCAAATTTTAAGGAGGGTCTATGCTTAGAAGCCAACTGATTACTTGAAATATTTAAGGATGTAGGAAAGTGATCTAAAATTTCCCATGGAAGAATTTTAGATAACAAAGAATACTATCCTAAAACCCAATTTGATGAAGTGAAGAATCTGTCCAATCTTTTTGCTATCTGCAAAAAAAAATTCCTTCTATTCATCCATGTGAAAAGACCATTTTGGGGGAGAATATCAATAAGGACATTATTGTGAACAAAAGCATTAAAATCAACCATTGTTCTCTATGGTGGCAAAATTCCTCCCTTTTTTTCATTAAATGATGAAATTCCATTAAAATCACCAGCCAAAATGACCTGATCTTCCTCTTTTTGACCTAGAATTTGACTTAAGTCATCCCACAAAAAAAAATTCCCAACTATTGTATTCGGAGCATATATATTAAGCAACCAGAAATTCAAGTCAAAATGACTAACTTTCATTACTTTCCAATTTGCTTCATTCAAGATAGTTTCCACTTTTACTGTTTTGATATTCCACAAAGTCAACAAACCCCCTGAAGTGCCTTGAGCCATTGAATGGGAATATTTCCATTTTTACCATTTACTAACACTTGCATCAAATTTTTCATTGGATAGATTTGTTTCTTGCAACATAATAATGCCTACCCCACAAGCATCAACTTGTTGCTTGACAAGGTCACACTTTTTTGTGGCATTAATGCCCCTAACATTCCAAGATATTAACTTCATAAGGATAATAGAGAGAAACTAGCTCTCCTCAACCTCTTTTTAATATTTCCATCTAGTGTTTTTTGTGTTTGAACCATAGATTTTTGGGTAGGGCTTATAGGCTACTCTTGCACTCTTAGGATGTTTCACCTAAAAGGAGAGAGAAAAACCCTACTCAAGAGATCTAGCTGGTTCACTCAAATTATGCAATGTATGATATTATTTTGACTAAATGGAATGATCTAAGTGCAATTAAACAATGAAATTGAGAGATTATGAGTGTAAATCTAAGAATTATGCAATGTTGGAAAACACAATGAGATATGCAAACATGAACTAAGTATGAACAAATGCAAAACAGTAAAGAAGAAGGTTGATTCAGAGTGCACCTGGGCAGAGAATGGAGAATCTAGAATATTCTGAATGTTGACTGAGATCACTAAAAATCACCAGTGGGACTCATTCGCCACTGATGGCGAATTAGTCCTGCTTCTAATGAAAATTGTTGAAAGCTGGTCTCTGAGTGTTGGGATCCAGAATCTGACAAAATCTAGATTTCTAGCCTTAACATGGGACTCATTCACCACTAATGGTAAATAATTCCACTCCCAAAATTTTGAGAAATCAGGAACCAATCCGGTAGCACCAAATCTTAGGTTGACTGCTTGTCAGATTAACGAAGTTAATTCTATAGAAAACAGATAGAATGTTTTCTCCAAGCTTGAAATAGGATGTTGTTGACTTGAAACACTTTATTGACTTCTTGTCAACTTTTCAACACCTAATAACTTGTCAAATCTGCATACACAATTCAAACCCTTGTTGAAGAAAATCTGAAGATACAACAATGGTTGCTCCAAAGTACTTCATCAACACTTGATTGAATAATGCAAAGTGCTTGAATACTTGAATGAATGTGTGAATAAGTGAACTTGATGAATGGGTGAATGAATGGGCATTAAAATGAGAAGAAAAACACTTATTTATACACACTTGTGCCTTAGTAACCTGATGATACCTCATCATAGGCCAACATAAGGTGATTTTAAATAAAAACCTGAAAGAAAATTTGAAATATTTTGAATTTTAAGCCAAGAGGGACTCATTCGCCACCCATGGCGAATGGGTCCCACCTTGGACTTGAAAGGGGGTGTCAGGAATTAAGTCACATTTAATGTTGTTTGTTGGGTTTACATTTAAAAACATACTTAATTGAGCCTTATAAGGGCATAAAGGGGTCAAATGAAGCATAAGAAAGGTGTAAATAGTGAAATTATGCCTAGAAAAGCATGAAATCTTGTTACAAGACTTTACAACACTTCAAAATAGGACTTGATAAGTGATGAAAAGGTGATTTTTAGGTGAATTGTAATAAATAGAGTCTAGAAAAGTGTAGAAATTTTTTACAACACTTCACAACACCTTCACAAGATGTCGTATTTTAAATTTTAAGGACCTAATGTGAATGTTCAAGCCATATTGCAACATTAAATCAAAGCAAAATGGACCAAGTATCATGAAGAAAGGCCTAAAAGACCATAAAAATGACAAAGGGCCATTTTTCTATGGCACATTTAGCCCCCACTTTAGTGAGAGGATGAGCTTGCTTCAAACTCACACTAAAGTAGCCATGAATATCAAGAAGGAGGTCCCAATGCACTTACGTTAGCAAGATTGAATGACAACAATCAAGAGGGAATATCAAGCCCCCAAGATGAAGATCCTGGATGGAAAACTAGACATAAGGACAAAAGGAACACACATGTGAAAGTGAAATTGAATTGAGCTTCGATCGTCTATCCAACTAGTTGTGGATTAGATCTAGGCCGTTTTGAAAAAGAAAAAGCATCCTCACTCTGGGGTGACAAAATTCATGGTGGTCCGCTAGGTGAGAAAACCCAAAAAGGTGAGAAACATATGCTAGTTGGTATGCACTCACAAACACAAAGGTGGCTATGGGGAAATTTGTGCTACTAAATGGGCTTCCTGCTCAACCATATTAAAGTTATACCTCCTGATAACTTTAACAAGATGCCACAAGAAAAAATTTCAATTCATGCTTCATGAGACAAGCAAAGCTTTGTATGCTTAGAACCCATGAACAAAGAGAAAGGTACCATAGGCATGCAAGTTGTGTTATCCAAGGTGGCAAAGATGTAAAATGCAAAAATGTAAAATGTAAAAATGTAAAGTGTAAAAATGTAAATATGTTCAAAGGAGTCTTGTTAAGTTCATGCAAGGTTTGTCACTTAGGGAACATTATGTCTAATTTCTCCAAGAGAGGACCAATCAAAGAATAAAATATTCACAACTTAGGGGATGTAGTGCATCGCATCAGGCCACTAAGAGGAATGCAATATGCTAAGATAGATCACACTTATGAAGGACATCATACCCAATGTCATCCACAAAGTGACAAATGCGTCATATGAAATGACAAGGCTACACTAAGAACCAAGAATTCAAATGAATTATGCCAATGTATGCCCCCCACTTTAAAGGAATTGCTACACATCGTTCTATGAGCAATTACTTTAAAGTAGCAAAGGAAAGAAAATGTAAAAAGGAAAACAAGACATGAGATCCAACTTGGAAAGCGCCTATGCCAAGTCATATGTTTCGAAGTTAGGCTATGTCATGTACACAAAAAAGAAAACAAAAGAAAGGAGGTTTCCCCCTAGAGAGAAACACACCAAACACATAAGGGATCTATGGATTTGGGGTCAGTATGTTTGTTGCTACAATGTTTTTATGAAAGAGCTCAGAACTATCATCATTCCCCAAAACACATAGAACTGGAAGAATGACACAAAGAGAGCGAAAACAAAAGGAAAACAAAGTCCATTTTGGGTCAACATGGAAGAGAAATTGCAGTCTCAATACTTTGTGAAAAGAAAACAAAAAGGTGAAAGAAAAGGAAAAGATTTTGCGTCAACATGAAGGAGACATTTCAGTCTTGATGCCTTGCGTCATCCCCAAAAGGAAAACACAAAAGCAAAAAAAAGGAAAAAGGACCTTTTGGGTCAACATGGAAGAGACATAGGGCATCTCAACGCTTTGCATCATCCCCAAAAGGAGAACACAAAATGAAAAAGAAAGGACCTTTTGGGTCAACACAGAAGAGACATAGGGTGTCTCTACGCTTTGCGTCATCCCCAAAAGGAGAACACAAAATGAAAAAGAAAGGACCTTTTGGGTCAAAATGGAAGAGACATAGGGTGTCTCTATGCTTTGCGTCATCCCCAAAAGGAAAACACAAAAGAAAAAATGCAAAATGCAAAATGCAAAATGTACGACAGAAAGAAGAATAGAGGTACGAATAGAAGAAGTGTACAAAGAGAGAGAACATCAAACACATGATATGGGAGAACACAATACGCACATAAAAGAAAAATTAAAAGAAAAAGGAAACTAATATAAAAGGCTAGTAAGGCGAATGCAATTCAACCATATAACAAGTCATCTTCCTCCCAATCATGTTCAGTATATTGCGAGGGTGGTTGACTATCCAAAGGAAGAATTGCAAGTGCCCAACTAGGAGATGTACCAATTCTTCACCTGGTGGAGAAGGTTTATCATTTAATCTCATGGTAGATGAAAATAAATAATTTAGATTGTTATGCCCTTATTCATCTATTTTTGTGATCTCCTCATCATCATCATCATCAAGGTTAATTACAATGGGAGGGTGAAGGGTAATCTCCAAGGAGGGGTCTATCAAAAGTTGCGGTTGTTGTATTTGTTCATTTTGTTGTGGGTTGGATTGTGTTATCTTGTGGCAGGTCAGGGGGAAGAGGGTGGTCATCTATTGCTTATGTCAAAGGCATAGGTTGATTTTCTTTGTTTTCTTCCATTTGAGACTGTCAAGCAAGGAAACGACGATGACACCTACACTCCCTAGCACCGCGGTTTCATTTTATTTTATTTTGAAGTTGTTGAGGTGTAAGAGCGGGTTGATCCATCACAGGTTCCTTTTCTTCTAGAGGGGGAAGAATGAAAGAAATTGAAGAAGATGGGTCAATCACTTTCTCTTTATCTTTATACACTTGTTTAATGTGGGGAGGCATGACAAGGTTGGTTTCATTTTCTCGTTGTCATTTAAACGATGGAGGGGAAGTATCTATGGTTGGGTGCTCATGAGGTTGTATTGTTTGTTCAATGTCAGACTCAGGCTGAAGCATGGTTTTTTTCTAGAATAGGAGTGGAAGCGGACGAGGACATGTTACGAAGAGACAATTCGGCTATGCGTTTGGCTTTGAACTTTTGATAGGTAATGAAAAATAAGTCCTTTCAAGGGGTGATGGGTTCCATAGGTTCAGGCCAGAAGGCTTCTAAGGAAAAATTACCTTTGGAGGATAACGAATTAAAGCCACTATGGTGTATGGTAAATATTTCATTTCCATGTGGAAACTTCAAACATTTGTGAACAACTGAGGGGACCGCTTTCATCAACCGAAGCCAAGGGTGACCTAGCCGCAAAAAAAAATTGATCCAATTGTGGAATGATAGAAAATGTTACATCCAAAGTTTTAGGTCCTACTTGTAATGGGAGTACGATTGATCCGATCATAGGGCACGCAAAACTAGTATGTGTCTTAATCCATTTCGTTGGTTTATTATAGTCATCTTGATACAGCTCATGTAATACTAAAAATTATTTCATGATCACATTCTCGCCATAGGCAGGATCTATTAATATCCCATTGGTGGGCTTATCATAGATTCTATCGGCTATGTAAAGAGGACCATCAGGAAGTTTTTGAAGCAAATATTTGGAAGAAAAAGTGATATCAAGAGTTTTGTTGGTTGGGCCCTTATGAGGGATAACATCTATCGCACCCACAAGTTCATCCATAGGAGTAACTTGGGTAACATTTGGAGTTATATCATGTTCATTATTTGTATCAACATTCATTACATCAGTGTTTGAAGGTTCACTAGCCTTGACAAATGAAACATTATGTTTATGCATGGGGTTGGTAAAAAATTGTAAATTCTAGTTAGGGGGTGCAATGGACTTATTGCCTTGATCATTAACACCCGCAATGGACAAACGGCCCAAATCAATGAGGTCTTGAACTAAGTGTTTGAGACGCTTACATTGTTCGGTGTCATGTCCATTTTGGTGATGAAAATGACAATAAGCATTAGGCTTAAAGGTGGGTGGTAAAGGTTTGGTGGTATCTAGTGGTTTAACAGTAGGCAAAGTGATCATTTGTTGTTGGATTAATTGGTTCATTGTATTATGGAGGGTATCGGGTAAGGGAGTAAATTGTCTCTTCGGTTCCCCATTGGTATAAGGCACCGCTACTTTAACAGCTGCCACTCAACTTAGAACAGGTTGGTTTTGCGGTTGAGGAGGAAAATTGAACTGTAAAAAGCCTCTATTTAGTTTTCTAAAGTTTTGCATGTTGTTCTGATTGTTTTGCTCAGATTTCTCAGCTTGGTTAGAAGTGGACTTTGAATCACGACTTGAAACTGAGTTATGATATTAGCAAAGGGTTGTGCATAAATGCATAAACAAAGTAAATTTCATCATAGTTAACTTATCTTGGAGATGGGTGTGCAAGTTTTTGATAAACATATTTTGCAGATGTGAATCAGGAATTTTGACATCAACTTGAGCATACAACGACTGATAACACGAAATAAATTCAATTACTTTTTCGTCAGCATTTTTTCTACAATGCATTAAATCAGCCATTGTCTTTTTAGGAGTCATATGAACCTAAAAATGAATTATGAAGGAATCCACAAGTTCATTTAACGATCAGATGGAATGATTAGGTAGGTTTGAAAACCACTCTAATGCAATGTCTTTCAAGGTTCGAGGAAAAATTTTGGCTAACAGCTTATCATCGAGGACAAAGTCACTTCACAAGGTTGTATAAGCATTGACATGATTAGTAGGGTCTCCTTTACCTCTGTATTTCTCAAACCTAGGCATTTCAATTCCTTGTGGCATCTATGTGCATAATATTTCTAAGGATAATGGACTACTACGAACATGATATGTAGGTGGAGCATTTTGACTTTGGCTAATGGTGGAAATTTTTTGTGCATGGATGAAACAATGTTAAAGAGTTATGTAATGATGGGATCGGTATAAGTGGTATGAGGTGGAAGGGAAAATGGTGATGGAGTGTATGTAATGTTAGGGGAAGTGAAGGGGATACTAAGAGGGGTGAAGGTGGAAGAAGGAATATGTGATGCCACAAAAGAAGTAGGAATGCTAGTTGGAATTGTGAAAGAAGGAGCCACATGACTAACCTATTGCATAGTTGTTGTAACTTGAGCAGTGGTATAAGTTGGTATGGATGTGATGGTTGAAGGGGGAGGATTGTGAGGTCCTCCTTAGCTTACAACAATGTTCCCTGGCTAGGAAGTAGAAGGAACATGTTTATTGTATATCTTAGCTATTCTCTTCATAACTTGTAAACCATCATCACTTTCAATCAAACAATGAAGGTTTTCTATCGCAGGTATGGCAGTTGAGGAAATGTTTTCAAGGGATAAATCTTGTTGTAAATGTGCAAAATCCTCATGAACACTAATGACTTTTTCTTGTGGGATGGGATTGTTTTGTGTGTCAACATTCATTGGATGGAAATGTGATGGCATAGTAGTGGTATTTTCCATGCCTAATGCACCATTGTCCATACTAGGAGTAGGAGCTCTTGAGATCCCAAGGTCCACAACGAAAGTACTATCATAGGAAGCCATCAGTCTAGAACTACGTCTCACTAAAGTATTATCAATGGGGCACCAAACACTCATGCAAGTACCACAAAAGATGGGGTGAATGTAAATGCAAGGTAATATAGGAGTGCAAGATGCAAATAATAGAAATTTTGTAAACTAAAATAGAGAACTAACAACAGATAACAGAAATGCAGGAAAATGCCAGAAAAATTCCTAAAAATGCAATATGAAATGTGCAGGTAGACTGATTCGCCCAGGGTGGCGAATGAGTCCAGCTATGAGATTTTTTTTGTGTTTTTCAAAAAAAATTAAAGTGATTCTAACGCTTTTCAGATGCCAATTAATGATACATATGCATATTTTTAGGTTTTCAATGATATGCAATGTAAAAATGAAATCTAAATGAGTCTTTCACTAATGCAATTTGAGAAACCCAAGGATGCAAAAAAAGACAATGCCCTGATTGAATGTTGATGCAAATGAAGTCTAGGATGCAATATGCAATGGAAATCAGAAATGTAAAGTGCTCAAAATGCAAGCTCACCAAAATGAACCGTAGATTTTTGGGTAGGGCTTATAGGCTACTCTTGCACTCTTAGGATGTTTCACCTAAAAGGAGAGAGATAAACCCTACTCAAGAGATCTAGCTGGTTCACTCAAATTATGCAATGTATGATGTTATTTTGACTAAATGGAATGATCTAATTGCAATTAAACTATGAAATTGAGAGATTGTGAGTGCAAAATCTAAGAATTATGCAATGTTGGAAAACACAATGAGATATGCAAACATGAACTAAGTATGAACAAATGCAAAACAGTAAAGAAGGTTGATTCGGAGTGCACCTGGGAAGAGAATGGAGAATCTAGAATATTTTGAATGCTAACTAAGATCACTGAAAATCACCAGTGGGACTCATTCACCACTGATGGCGAATTAGTCCTGCTTCTAATGAAAATTGTTGAAAGATGGTCTCTGAGTGTCGGGATCCAGAATCTGACAAAATCTAGATTTCTAGCCTTAACGTGGGACTCATTCGCCACTGATGGAAAATAAGTCCACTCCCAAAATTATGAGAAATCAGGGACCAATCCTATAGCACCAGATCTTAGGTTGACTGCTTGTCAGATTAACGAAGTTAATTCTATAGAAAAAAAATAGAATGTTTTCTCCAAGCTTGAAATAGGATGTTGACTTGAAACACTGTATTGACTTCTTGTCAACTTTTCAACACCTAATAACTTGTCAAATCTGCATACACAAGTCAAACCCTTATTGAAGAAAATCTAAAGATACAACAATGGTTACTCCAAAGTACTTGATCAATGCTTGATTGAATGATGCAAAGTGCTTGAATACTTGAATGAATGTGTGAATAAGTGAACTTGATGAATGGGTGAATGAATGGGCATTAAAATGAGAAGAAAAACACTTATTTATACACACTTGTGCCTTAGTAACCTGATGATACCTCATCACAGGCCGACATAAGGTGATTTTAAATAAAAACCTAAAAGAAATTTTGAAATATTTTGAATTTTGAGCCAAGATGGACTCATTCGCCACCCATGGTGAATGGGTCTTACCTTGCACTTGAAAGTGGGTGTCAGGAATTAAGTCACATTTAATGTTTTTTGTCGGGTTTACATTCAAAAACACACTTAATTAAGCCTTATAAGGGCATAAAGGGGTCAAATAAAGCATAAGAAAGGTGTAAATAGTGAAATTGTGTCTAGAAAAGTGTGAAATCTTGTTACAAGACTTTACAACACTTCAAAATAGGACTTGATAAGTGATGAAAAGGTGATTTTTAGGTGAATTATAATAAATAGAGTCTAGAAAAGTGTAGAAATGTTTTACAACGCCTTCACAAGATGCCATATTTTGAATTTTAAGGACCTAATGTGAATGTCCAAGCCACATTGCAACATTAAATCAAAGCATAATGGACCAAGTATCATGAAGAAAGGCCTAAAAGACCATGAAAATGACAAAGGGCAATTTTTCTACAGTACAATGTTCCAGCTTCTATTTCCTCTGACAATTTTACTGCATTGGACTTTCTACCATGCTTACCAAGAGACTTCTTAGCAGATGGGATAGTAGTAGGGAAGTGAGAGATGGAAAATTTTTGAGAAATCATACTCTCCCCCTTTCTAGTCATTAACCTCTCCACTTATCTCATCTGAATGTTTTAATGACAACTTCATATTCTTAGGGGAAGTTGGCGGGGAAGAAAAATTTTAGAATTAGCCTCCCCTTCATCCAACTCTACTTCCTCTGCAATTTCATTAATAATATTTGAACCAACCATTGTGGCAATATGCTCAACCAGATTTTCTAGCTTCTATTCATTTAATAAAGCCTAAAAATCCATCCATTCCAATTGATCTTCTTTCTCCTTACCCCAATTACCTTTCTGACCATTTGCTTCAATAAGGCATAGTTGGGATTCCTTACTATCAATGACATTGTCCTAACACAGAGGATCATGAATTTTTTACATAGAGGGACCCCAAAAAAGATAACTAACAATCCCTTCAAACTGTTGCAAAATAGCAAGGGGTTGAGGCACATACAAATGCAATGAATGACCATTAGCTACCACTGACAATATTTTTTTTCCTAAAAATCAGGTAAGCTACAAACCAACTTACAAATTTCACCTTGATTTGCTTTCATTGATACCAAATTCCAACAAAACCCCTTGATACCATCAAAAAATAAACTGGATACCAAATCGTGCCCAATAAATTTCAAACCTAAAGATTTAAATTCATTAGAAACCTAAACAAGACGAATAGAAGTTGAATTCAAATCATCATGAATTGGTTGATTTGGAACCACACTAACTATATTTTGGTTGTCAACAACCAGTGATTTCAAATTTTTACCTACACTAGATGTCTCACCCACAAAGGTCTCTTGAAACGATGAGACATCCTTTACTCCCACCTTGTTTATCTAACTATCATTACTTTGGATCTCGAAAACCCCTAGTGCCAACTTCTCTCCAGCCCTAGATGACTCACCAACATAGCTAGTGTAGTCATTATTTGGAAAAAATTCCCTCACCCTCACAATGATTGGTTGAGTGGATTTCCCTTTAAGATCCCTAAATGAAATATCCATTTTAGGAGAACTTAGAGGTAGAGAATGTGGAGTTCCCTCACAAACATCTTAAGAGACTTGAAATTAGGTCATATTTTCATTACTTTGGTCAACAATAGAACATATAGGTGCTTCCTTATTTGCAACATTATGCCCCATATCCCCTTGTGAATCATTGATACCGCACTTTTTAACAATATGACCCCCCATATGGCACCATGTGTAAACATTGTGAGGATTTTCAATTAAAACCTTTTCTGCCCAAGAACCAAATTTAGATGTGATCAGTATATTTTTAGGGAAAATATTAGTAGTATCTAAAAGGACACACACCTTAACAAGTTTAGCTAGATTCATGAAGAAGTCAAAGTCATGCTTCAGAAAAATTCCTATCCCTTATCTACATAAAAAAACTTGATTTGACCCCTCCCAATCTTGGTAAATGAAAATTCTTAAATTATCAATAGAAGGTGTAAACTTCCAGAACTTACAAATCAAAGCTTTGTCACAAAAATATTGAATCTTCATGCATAAAAACTCCTCTGAAAGTGTTACATCTACACAACCCTTGTTCCTCTAGCAGCGATATTGACCAGATACTTTTGAAGCATCTTGCACAGTTGAATGAAACCATTGAGACTCAAAGATTTTGTCATCCCCTTTATGAATCCTTAGAAAATTACTTCAATATTGCACATTACATAGTTGTCGATCAAGATTATGGTGATAAAGGGACTTGTTTAGAACAATATTGTTTAGAAATGAAACCCTTAAAGGAATATCATTCAAGAAATATGAATGATTTTCTCTTTGTGCCTGCACATGTCCTTGTTTCCAACCATTACCCACAACAATATTATTTGTAAAAGTGACATTAAGTGGAACACTATTTGGAAATGTAGCCAAATGATTCTTGACCACTTCTTTTGTATCAGAGCCACAAATTTCAAAGAAAGCTCGTTTCTCCTTTGAAAAATGTTTTCTTGGAAAACGTCTTTTCCAAGGGCAGGAGAAAGAGGGATTTGTATGAAAAGGTACATGCCAACACGGATCCACACTTCACCTCCAACTTTTCCAATGACCATCCACATTGTTCAACTAACAACGACCTTGGGATCTGTGATGGCTGTCATGAAAGTTTGAGAAATTACCGTTACCATACTCCAACCCTTTTCTCAAAGTTCCCTTCATCCTAGCTTCACCGTCAAAAATACTGTTATGATTTTTTATTAGTAGTGTGTAGTTGATATTTCCTATGGGCACAACAACTCAAGCAAGTGCCACTTAAGGAACTTCCAATCCATCTCTCTTTATGTACTAGATTATATGTTCATTGTTGTATCTATTTATTTTTATTCTCGCTTGTATGTATGTGAATTCCATAAATGATATTTTGTAAATATTAATTGCATTATATAATAGAACGTTGAGTCAATCTCCAAAGAAGTTAAGAAGTTAGGATTCAAAAGTCAATAGTATCAGTTAGTTGTAAAGTTTGGTCTTAGTTAGCAATTATAGTATTAAGTTGAAGGCACCTATAACATAAGCAGCAGATTATGTTATTTCTCTTGTTTTGAAATTTAACACTTTATTTTCCCTTTTCAACCTTTACTATTTTTAGTACAAGTGTAAACCACCTATACTCACTGATATAGGCCATGTAGAGTCCTTTAATGCACATACTATGTTAGCATTATCAAAAATTTATGAATTCCTAGTTGATAATTAAATGAAGCCTTTGTGAGGGTTCAGTGAACTATTCAGCTAGGAATCTATCCTTTGAATTTTGTTTCCACTCATAAACACCAAGTTGATTGAACATTAGAAAGGCTTTACATATATCATATACAAATTTATCTTCTTCCTTACAATACTCGCATGTCTATAAAATTCATCAAATTATTTATAACAATATTCCCATCCATTATCTAACCATGCTACTTTTATTTTTTAATCCATTTGATTTTCAACAAGAACTTGGAAACCCTTAAAATTGCCAAAAAACAAAGATTTTTGACTCAAAAAATAACATAATATGAGTTTTCATCAATAAAGGAAACTCAAAAAAAAAATTACAATAGAAGCAACATTCACTTGATCAAAAACATCACCGTGAATTTATTTACTCTACTTTGTTTGACAAACACATAATACTCACAAAAATAAAAATATATAGAATAACAAGACAAATAATTCACTATATTTTTATGGACAAGGGTCTTAAGCCATTTTACACCAATGTGACCCATCATGTGGTGATAGAACATACATAAATCCAAGTTTTAGTTATATAAGTAGAGTTACAATAAGTAGATACATCAAGATTAAAAAAATTCCCCTTTGAGATCCCTTAGTTATCACTAGATTCCCTCTCACCAACCTATAACCACTCTTGTCAAATGTGTCATGCACTAAAACATCATTGACTTTAGAAATTAAAAATAAAATTTATGCCAATATTTGAATGTGCAACATATCTATGAGAGATCTAACTCTCTTGTCATTGAACACAAGTTTTACCTTCCCTTTACCAATAATAGAATGTGAACTATTATCACCAAGTAACACCTCACCACCATCATATGCTTTGTATGAAGAAAATCATTTCATGTGAGGATTCATGTGATATGAAACACCTTAATTAACCAACCACAATTCATCGCTAGCAATGTTAGCACAATTCATCAAAGCATCATTTTTATCATTGAAGGATTTATCATTATAATAATCCTCAAAATACTTCTTATTTTTATATTACTTCTCTATATTTCCTCGTTTCCTATGGTTTCAACAATTTAGTCTACTCTTACCATGATGTACATCTCTCCTTAAATCACCCCCCTTTTTATCACCTTTTATTTTGGTTTACCTCATACATGTAGTGCATCCTTGGAACCCTTTTCCATGGATTTCCACCTCATTTTTTGTTGAACAAAGTACCAATAGTATTATCCATCTTATGCTTTACAATACCATCATTGATTGTAACTATTAAATTCTCCTATATTAAGGTATGTTTATATCCTCCTCATCTAACTTAAAATCAATTCTTCTTATTTGACTCAAATAAGATTGAATTCATTTAAATGATTGACTATAGAGTCTCCTTCATTTTTAAGGAACGTAATTATTTTTAAAGAAAAGTTTGTTTCCTAAAGTATTTATTTGATAAATCTTACCAATCATTCTTCATATAATATATTGTGTAGTTTCCTTGGATACATTCATAAGGATTGAATTTAGAGGCATAATAGTATTTTCCCTCAATATTTTTTATCCATATTTGACCAATTTGCATCAACCATTTCTACATGATTTTTGTTCATTGACATAGCTCTCCATCAATTTCTCTAATCCAATAGTTCCTTGATTTTTTATGTTCCATAGATCATAACCAAAGCCCTCAAACATTGTAATATCCAATTGTGATTTTATTTCCATGACTTCTCTAACCATACTCAAATATGAAGAATCACTAAAATAATACTCTCATTTCAACCACAAAAATGCAAGAAAGACATCCCCTTCTACAATCTAGCCAAAGCTTTGATACCAAACATTAAAATAAAAAGGTAAAAAATATAATAAGAGTATTAAAACATGAGATATTTTATTTTATTATGATGTGATTAAGCCAATAAACTTATATCAATGAAAATAATGGAGAAACTATTAAACAAACTATAAAACTCATAAAATATAAACCATATAGACATCAAATATATGTGGAAAAACCAACGGGTAAAAACTCTGGCCCAAAGAGACCCAAGCTTGTAATATTACAGTACAACATGCATTTATCCCTATGACAGTTTTCCAACAGATACTTATAAAGAACCTTGCAATTCATTATCCCATGCCTCCAATATATAGGAAATTTAGAAACAAGAAACCATCGAGTGGTATCCAAAACCATGATCCATGGAAAAAAATCAATGCCCCCATGGTCATGGTCAAGCATATCATAATAACCTATAATTTTCTCTTAAACCTCTTGTACCCCTCTTATGTTTCATAGATGTTATATGTTGTAAGAATGAAGAAGGTGACCTCTCGGTTTGTTGTCATTGATGCCAACACTGATTGATAACTGACTGAGTAAACTATGTTTCTACACCGATCTGGTATTTTGATCCAAAAATCCTCTTAGTAAAAGGAAATTCTATGAGTTTTTGATATGTTGCTCAGGAGTGTCAGGTATAGCTATAAATGAGTTTTCATCAAGTATGTGTGATCTAGTTAAGTTATCCAAGTGACAGAAGATCGGCATGATTTTGGCCGATAGGGTTATGAACTGTTTATCTTATAAATATTTAAAGTGTTCTTCATTAGGTATAGACCAACCTAATTAATATTTGTTATGATTTGTTGAATGCACAAAAAGAAATTTTGATTTAAGCTAACAAATATTTTTGAGTTATGCATTCAATTAGGCCGACCTAAGTGATGTATAAAGATGAAGCTATGTATATATATGTAAGTGATGCAAATGAAGTAAATAAGGTTATGGATATAGAAAAAGGAATAGTGTGGTATACGGTAATGTGACAAGTGTGATAGTGCAAATTTTTTAACAGTGTTGTATGCCTGCGACCGGAGCAGAAGTTTTGATATTCCAAAGCCTAACTGGAATTGATCTCTACACATTGAAGGTGTATTTATTCAGTTCATCAATTGGTAGTGAGCCATACCTTTTTGTATCTTGGAAATAAGCCATCTTTTGTATTCAGGCTATGATCCTTTCAAGGATAGTGTGTCCTAGTAGTGAGCCCTATAATATCTTATAACTGGTTATAATATATTGTGAGCTAATCCTCACCATGGTTTTTCCCTTTTGGGTTATCCTTGTAAAACTCTTGGTGTCAATGTGTTATGATCTCTTTTATGTTTTGGTTTACTCTTGCAGATAGATGTGGATTGATAATTGGATGGTTAGTAATTAATTGTGTTAGCAGAATACTGATTCACCCCCCCTCTCAGTATTCAATGTATTTAACAATTGGTATCAAAGCTTGGTTCCTCTAAAGAAGTCTTACAGCTTGAGGAAGGTCCTGGAATTTGAATACATGGCTAACAAAATCTATCTTGTTCCTCTAGAAGAAAACTTGTATCTAAGGAAATCAATGTTACCCTTAAAGAATTGGATAAAAGTGAAGATGAGAAGGAAAATATGAAAGGAAACTTAAAGGAAGCAAATGAATACATTAGAAAGTTAAGAGAGCAGATCAAAAAGTTCAAGGAAAGGCATAGAGAAGTCAATGATTAGTTGAAAAAGGCTAATGAAGGTTGTCGAACTGAAGGTGCGAGTAGAAGAAAAGAAGTGAATTGAGGAGTGTCAGAAAATTGAGATTCAGAATAAAATTGATGAATGTACAAAGCTTGAACAAGAAGTGGTAACCCTAAGATCTAATTTGGAAAAAGTGAAAGCTTATGAAGAAAAATTCAAAATAAGCTCTACAAAGCTTGATGAGTTGATTGCATCTCAAAAACCTCCTAAGGATAAAAGTGGTCTAGGACTTGAATAAGGACAAACCTCAAAGGAAAAACCTATTTCCATCAAAGTGGACAATCAGAAGAAGTTTCAAGGCAATACTCATCAAATCAAGAACCAAAGGAGCAATACCAGAAGGATTCCCATCTAACAGCCTAATGCTCAAAGGTACCCATCTTTTAATGGATTTTTTTTCTCATGCAATAAATTTGATCATAGAGCAACAGAATGTAGTAGGATGAACTAAAATATAATGAGTTAGAATTTTGGATTATTTACTGGACAATGCTATGCTTGCAACAAGTTTGGACATAGAGCTACCAAGTGTAGAAGCCAGATAATGTTGAACAGGTTTAATGCTAGTAGAAGGATTCAATCTTTTCAAGGCTACCATTACACATGTAATATCTTCAGACATAAGGTTAATCAATCCAGGTCAAGGATGAATGTAAATCAATTTGATCAAAGATATTGTAGGAAGGGTAAAAATCATATATCCTAGATTCTAGTGACAACCACAACACTTCTAAGCTAAAACCCAATCTAATCAAGAGAAAACAATCAAATGAAGAGAGAAAAATGAAAACAAAGAAAAAAGTACTCCCCATTGAAGTTGAATCACTTCTCTTGTCTCTCCTTCTTTTGCAAATATGCCCTCAGATTTGTAGTTTAACTTGTGCAAATACCTACAAATTGTAAGCAAGAAAGTTGGAGATAAGTGGTTGTTAAGGAAAAAATGGAGAAAGACTTCTTTTATAGATAGCCATTCGAATGGATGGATGAGATCAATCTTCTAGAAAGATTCCAAGATCGACAGATGAGAAGACATGCAACACAGGAAAAGGGAGGTTACAAAATGGACGGTCAAGATTAGAAAGAGCCCAAAGACGATCAACGGCCGAGATTCGAAGATGAGAAAGTGGAGGGATAATGGTCAAATTAAAAATTTTAAATCAATTAATTCATGAGGAAGGAATCTCTTGACAAGTGGAGGCATAAATAATTTATTCAAATTATTTATTTGAGGAAAAAGGCAAGTGGGCATTTAATTAAAACAATTTATAAAATCATTTTAATTAAATAAGAGGAAATGGGAAAAGAACATTAAATAATTAATTTGGGTTAATTATTTAATAAAGGAGAGGGTTGGGAGATAATTAAATAATTTCAAAAATTATTTAACTATAGAAGAATTAAAAGATTAAGTGACTAGTCAAATAATTAATTTTAATTATTTAACTATAGATGAATGTTGATAAGCAAATAATTAAACAAATAGTAATTTATTTAATTATTGAAGAAAGGGGGAATTAGTGATGCAATTAATTTATTTAATTGATCAAGATAGAATAAAGTTAAGAAGTGAATTAATTAAATAGTTGAAATTATTTAATTAATAGAGTAATGTGATCAAGAATAATTAAATAATTAAAAATCATTTAATTATGCAGAGATGAGAACCAAGAAAAATGACGCTCGCAAACTAAGACATTTTTTAGTGTCTATATTTTGCCCCTCTTCAAGACATAATGCAGTTGATCGCGTTGTGTAAAAAAAAATTAGTCAAAAGATGCCTCAGTGAAAGTAGGGTATAGGTATGCCCCCTTGGGAAAATTTTACAAATTTTCAAAAAAATTCAAAAAATTTGGAAAATTGTCCCGATAAGATAATTTGATGGCCAGGAATCCAACGATGAAGATGGAATTGATTTTCAAGGTCAATAAGGGTGTCAAATTCAAGTTCAAAGTCATCAAAAAGTGTGCCCAATAGACAAGGTATGAGGAAACCCTAATTTTCAACCTATAAATAGGAAGTTGAGTGAGAAAATAGGTCATTTATGCATTCCCAATTAAGAAAACCATGAAGCTCTAAGTGATTTGGCTGCAAATATTTCACCTATTCTAGATGCCTCCCACCGCGCATACCGCATCCGTACCTACCACCAACCTAAGGGAGTGCCCACCCTGATGAGTACTACAAACCTGCCTTTTAATTTTTTTGTTTTTTGCACATTTAGATAGGAAAATAATTTAGCAGGAAATTATGTCACATGGGATGTGAAGCAATTGCTTATGTGAGCGGCATAGATGAGAAGTGGTTCACCACAATCGTCTCATCACGATGCAATTGCTTAGGGCTAAGGCAGGGACAGTTGTGTCGTGACACAACTAACTTTTTGAGTCACATATGTGGTCGGGAATGATGCAATCAAATGGCTATGACACAAGCATTGTATGATATGATGCATTTGAAAGGAAAGCAACGCAATTGCAGTTGTGAGCCGATGGAAAATGTGTTGACGCATTTGACAAAACAGCAACACAATTGCCTGGTTAAAAATTTGTCCCAGTTTAGGATATTTTGACTTCGTCAACTTAGGTCCAATAGGTCAGCTAAAGGTCTTAGAATGACATGATGGCTTGCTTGATGATTTCAGGAGCATCTACCTCCTATCTATACACGGGAGTCATGACCAAATGTTTTCCAACTGCGGGACTAGCTAGATGATTCAGAGAAATAGGCATTGTTGGATCTTGGTTTATTTTATGTCACCTATATGCCCATTATTAGGGAAAATAGGGGCATGTTGACAGCGTTGGCAGAGCAATGGCACTCTGAGACTAGCATCTTCTATTTGTTGACGGGGGAGGCGACAGTCACCCTCAAGGATTCCTACAAGATATTACAGCTTCTAATTTGCGGCGAGTAGGTACGCTATGATATCGCTCGAGGATTGAAAGTGCTCTATGAGTATTATGATTGTGATGATGATGAAGAGCTTGAGATCTAGGGATATGAGATCAAATGGGAGACCCTGGCAGAGAGGTACGATTGATATGACTACATTTTGTGCACATTGATAGCAAGGGTGATGATTCTTGATCACAAAGGTCACGGTTTCTTGATAGGATGGGGAGAGATGCTCGGGGGGATAGTCTAGCATGGTGTAGTGTATGCATGGGGACCATGCTTATTAGGTATGCTTTACTTCTAGTTACATGATATTTCCTATAGAGGGGGATAGAGCTTGAGTTGTGGGGTCACATTGTTGATGATATGGGCCTGGGAGCATATAGCAGTGTTTCGTCCACCGGTGGTTCATCAATTGGGTACAAGTGCTCTGTAGGTGTATCTATATCAAGGAGCACTATCATAGACACATGTGGGTGATGTAGGGTACTAGAGGCATGGATTGGATAGATTAGTCAACTTCATCTAGAGACCATACAAATCCTATGATTTGTGGATCGGTGAGGACCATCACTTGCCATGGTGTCAACAACCAAGACAAGGGACAAAGGGGTGGAGGGAGAGGGGATGGAGGATGAAAAGGAGATGAGGGGGAGATGGATGGGGAGGACGAGGAGGAGACTAAACCACCGACAGAGGAGGAGACCGATAGAGGAGGAGACCAACGGAGGAGGAGACCAACAGAGGAGGATGGGTGTTGGGATAGATACCACTGATCCGAGAGGAGGAGGAGATGGAGGAGGATGAGCCAGAGGTGAGGGAAGTAGCGAAGGTGGTTGTAGGGGAGGGAGAGCAGCATACTGAGATTCTCACTCTAGAGGTAGAGGCCATGGAGGTCGAGGAGCATGGAGAGGGGAGACAGGAGGAGCATGGAGAGGAGGCCGAGATGGATGAGGCAAAGAGAGTCCTCTAAGAGAGGATTATCCTAGGGATGGTTGAGGATGAGAGACTGGATGAGGGCTAGGATGGTTCCAGGGAGGGTAGTACAGAGTAGAGGATTGTCACCCTACAGGCTCGTCTAGAGGCTTTGGAGGAAAAATTCAGGACTATGGCAACAAAGAGAGACAGCCTTAAGGCCGAGAGGGACACATTGCAGATAGAGAGGGACCTAGTTGTCATCAGCCGACAGCAGAAAAATCAATGCATGATAGATTTTACTACCACCTGTAATGGATTTGTGGTCGATGTCACGCAGGAGTATGCCAAAGCCAGTAGGGCCATCCATTAATACGGAGATCTATATGAGAGAGTGGTACCGCCAGAGAGGAGGGAGCCCATATTTTCATAGATTGATAGTGGTTCATGGGGTGATACCCACAACAGGCACTCTCAGAGCAGGTCTAGGGGTGAGTCATCAGATGCGAGATAGGCCACACCTTATGATAGGCCATCCACCTTAGAGCACAAGGCCAAAGAGTCACCATGCCAAGAGGACAGGGATGCCCTAGGGACAAGAGATTAAGGAAGCTCAAGCTAGGGCCTCTTTTGATGTTATATGTTATGAAACTTTATTTTGATTATGGAGCCTACGAGCTCCATTTTTATGGGACACAATACATCATGACATTGTACCTATGACACATTTTTTAGCGATATATATGATATGATTTTTGGCGGTGGTTTATGTTATGCATTGTTTTGATTGGAGGTTAAAAAATGGGTTTTGAAGGGGCCGAGAACCCTTTACAAAATAAAGCAGCTGATAAATAAAGAAAACAATATTACACAGCAATCAGCCCAACAACAGTGAACCAACAGCCAAAAAGCAGCCAAAAAGAAGGCAGCCAGCCAACACCACTACATATTGTTTCGAATCTCAACAGCCTCCATTTCATTAGTAGCCATCTTCTACACATTATCCATAGTATCAGACACCTCTAAACCAGAGGCCCCACCTTGAGCTTTCATTCTATTTCTAGTTTTGGCCCCCGACCCACCATTTTTTACCTCACCAGTCAAAACACTACCTTGAACACCACCCTTCTCACCAGCACAATCCACATCTAGAAACTTACCCACAACGGTAGTATCATTAGCAGACATAGTATCCTTTCTCTTTTTCACAGTAATCGCAGGGGAGAACACCTTGGCGGAGTCAGAAATAACCAAAACCTTAAGGACATCTCCACTCTTCATCACAACATTCCAAATTTTATCAATTTTATCCTCAAGGGATAAGATTCTCCCTTCCAAGTTCTATTTCAAATTGATGATTTCCTCCACCACAGTATTAGCCACAATATTAAGAGAGTCCATCAGATCATCAATTTGGCTTTGGACAGAAGGATCCTCATCCTTACTAGCAATACCTCTAATTCTAACATTAGTCCTATTAATCTCATGGAAGAACTACTTAAAAAGTTTAAACAACACATTAGCACTATCACGAGCCAAACCCAGCACATCAACATCCTCTCTTTCAAATTTCTCAATCCCTTTCCCCACAAAAACATCCTCATCAGGAGAACAAACATGAACCTTATCAACAAAAATATCCTTACCTTTTCCAACAGAGACAGGAGTCTTCATCTTTCGAATGGAGCAAGCAATTTCCTCTGCAATAGCCTTCCTTTTCAATAGCCTATCCACATCCACTTTGCTAGTTCCCATAGTATGTCCTCCACCCACAGCCCTTTCCTTCCCCTACTTCTGCATCCCAATGTCAACACCTAGAGAAGCCTCACCAAAGATACGTCCAGCCAGGGAAAGAGGGAAACCCTTCTTCAAGAGTTAGCTAGTAGTTCTCAGCACCCTTCTCTTCTGGCTCCCATCCTCAATCTCCTACAGATGTCTAGTAGTTGGGGGAGGAGAGGAAGCTTCCCCATAAAGTTCATTTTTTTCCTTAACCCCCTTAGAATGAACATTCGCTGCCATCTCATCACTACATGTCGTATAGCCCTCTTTGTCATCTGGCTTCCTTTTCCCAGTCTTACCCAGAATAGGGGAATTGGGGCCCTCCTCAAAAGAGGCATACGAATCTGGGACATAATCAACATCATCATCCCTATCAGACTCAGAATCTTTGTTCAAAATAAGCCTCCTCTTCTTAGATTTTTTACTAATCCTTTCCTCTTCTGACATCGTCTCATAACCCTCCCATGGTTTAGCAATATCTTCCTTCGGGGACACAAGAGGTTTTTGCACCTCATGAAATTTGGCATGTTCATAGATTAGGAGAATTAACCCCACATGCAAGATAGGGTTTTGGGGGTTTTTCATATGATCCTTAATCCTTGAGTCAAGCGACATCAACAAGTAGTATGGAAAGGAAATCCATTTCTTATGCCTAAAATGGTTAAGCAAAAGGAAATGGTAAGTGTTAATCACCGTATACCTGCCTTCCAAGGTGACATACCTCATAATCTCTTCAACAACATCATGCCAAAGCACTTTTAAGGAGCTCCTCTGATAACCACCACTCTCCACTGGCTTCAAATCAGCAGCCTCATTCCCTTTAAAGAAAATAGACATTGCAGCTTGCAATTCTTTTTTGTCTCTAAACACCTTCATACCATGCATAGCCAAGCTAGTAATTTGAGCTATGAATTTTTCATCAGCCATGACTTCCTGTTTTCCAAAATTTAGGGTTCTCTCATCCACCCTTGAGCAACCAAATCAGTGACTTGGGGTTGTACCATGCAGTTTCTCCATATACAGAGTTAAGCCACCCTTCTCTAAAATCTCCCACACCTCCTTCTTCTGCTTAGCAGAAACATAGGACTTAGGCTCGGCATGGTTTCTATCCCCACCCATCATAGAAGAATTAACAAACAGAGACCAAGCATAATGCAGAAACATCAAGAGAATAAGATAGATACCACCCAAAGAAGAATTATAAAACAAAAGACTCTGGAAACTAAGACGAATATCACCTAGAATCCATGCAAAGCTAGCAGAAGGAAAAATATGAAATGATGAAATAGAACTCTGGTCTATGTGAAATTTGTCCCCCATACTTAAAACTTGAGCATCCCCATTCATAATATTAGGCCACGTGATCAAGGACATGCACGAATCAATACAAAACAAGATCAAAAGCAACTTGAGATTAGCATTCATTGTTAATAATAGTCATTTCCTCAAAAGGAATAGGATCATTTAAATCCCACTCCTTTCTTTCTCTAACACCAAAGTTAGCGAAGAATTCAGCTAACATATTTCCCTCTCTCAATATGTGGGAGATATAACAAGTATCAAAGGAATTGATAATTTCAATGGAATCCCTAACCAAGGCCTCAATAGTCCAAGACGAAGGTGAATCTTTCTTCAAATTATTTATAATGCTCAGAGAGTCACCCTCCAACTAGACCTTCCTATACCCTTTGCTTTGAGCCATTTTGAGTCCATGATAGGTTGCAGTCGCCTCCATGTAGTGGTTTGTCTAGATTCCCAAAGGGAGCGCCACAACTGAGACGAGCCTACCATTATAATTTCTAATCACTCCCCCACATCCTGCAGGTCTCGGATTTCCTTTTTCCATGCCATCAAAATTTATCTTAACCCAACCATCTGGTGGCGCCTTCCAAGAAATATCTTCTCTTGAAGATTTCCCTTTAGAGACCAGAAGATAAATATCACAAGGCAACTTCCACTTTTGAGCAATAGAGATATCATAGGAACCTAGAATAATCTTTTGTCCAACATAAAAGGAAATCCCAGAAAGAAAGTTTTCCTTAATACCCGCGCAAATCTTATGAGCCACAGATAAAGTCGGAAGAGCAGAATTCCTAAAAAAATTGTTGTTGCACTCCAACCAAACCCCCCAAATCATATGAGGCAAAGTGAGAGACCACAAAATCTGTAGAGTTGGATTAGATGAAGGGCCAACCCATTGATACCATAAATCTTTGACAGAACTAGGAAACACCCAACTAAGATTCCAAAGTGAGAGCACATGATTCCAGATCACACCAACATATTTGCACCCAATCAGCAAATGACAAGTATTTTCCGCTTCCTCTTCACAAAGAAAGCATCTATTGGGCATAACAAAACCTCTTTTAATCAGATTATCAGTAGTCAAAATTTTGTTCTGGAGAAAGAGCCAAAAGAAAATTTTGACCTTAGGAATCAATCTAGAGGACCAAATAGAGGCCCAAAAAGGAGGTGGGCCAATAAAGGATTCATTGAAATGAAAATCCAAAGCAACAGAGAAGTTACCCACAGAGGAAGGCTTCCAAACAAACCTATCAGGAGAAGGGATAGAAGGAATATGAACCAAAGAAATAGCCTTATAAATAATTTCTAGTCCACCTCATGCAACTTCCTCCAACAACCTCTGTCAATATAGTCAACAACAAATCTTCCAAACTGTCACACACAGAGGTCCATAAAGGGTTGATCCCATGGCTCATCATTTAGAGTCCCATTGCCATACCAATTATCATCCCAAAACAGAATACTCCTCCCATTACCCATCTTCCAAAAGAGATCCTTAGCCACAAGCCTTCGAGCCTTCAACATACAATTCCACAACAAAAAACCATACAGAGGATTAAACTCATGAGATAAAAAATCTCTAATCCCATCAGCACCATGTAAGTATTTTCTCCAAGCAATTTTCGCCCACTCACTTTTGGAAAGCAAGAGATTCCACAACTGTTTACCCAAAAGGGCCATGTTAAACATTCTAATTTTGTGAATGCCCAGCCCACTAGCCTTTTTAGGCTGAAAGACATCATCCCAAGCAACCAAATGAGTTCTTTTCTTTTATCTTCAACACCTATCCAAAGGAATTTTTTTCTGAATTCCTTCCAAGATATCCACAAATTTCCTCGACATGTGAAAGAGACTAAGGGCATAGATCGAAATATTCTGAAAGGTGGATTTAACCAACTGAACTTTTCTAGCTTGGCTCAACAAAGCCCCCTTCCACCCAACCAACTTGGAATTAAATTTTTCAATCAACCCCCTCCATAAGGAATCTAGAGCCTTAGATCATAAGGGGAGCCTCAGGTAAGAAGTAGGAAGGTCACCAATTTGACACTGTAGAATTCTAGCTATCCTATTTTGTCTTTGAATCGGAGTGTTAAAGAAGAAACTCACACTCTTTTGTAAGCTAATCTTCTACCCAGAAGCAACCTCATACATTTGTAAAATCCGTTTGATAGCCTTAGCTTCCTTAATAGACGCCTGCCCAAGCAAAAGAGAATCATCCACAAATTGTTGATGAAAACAAACAAGGTTAGCAGAAGAAGGGGCTAACCTAGTCATAAGACCAGAATTAACAAATATTTGGATAAGATGACCCAAGGACTCAACCATCATAATAAACAGGAAGGGACAGATAGGATCCCCTTGTCGCAAGCCCCTAGAGTAATCAAAGAGAGGAGGAGACCCATTAATGAGCATAGAGAACCGAGGAATCGAAATAAGTTGATGAACAAGAGCCACCATTTTCTCCCCAAAACCAAAGGAGAGAAGAATCTTAGACAAAAAACCCCAACCCACTCTATCATAAGCTTTAAGTAAATCAAGCTTGAGGATAAACCCAGCCTGTTTATTGATAGTAAGAGAGTGAATATTCTCATGAATAGTGAGAATAGAGTCCAAAATTTTCCTACCAGCCACAAATCCGTTCTGCTGAGGAGAAATGAGGAGAGGCAAAAAAAATTGCAACCTCAACACCAAAACCTTGGAGAAAATATTATAAATCGAGTTTCACAAATTGATAAGTCAGAACTCCTCAAAAGAAGCACCAGGATTTTTGGGAATCAAAACAATAAAGGAGGAGTTCAACTCCTTTAAAAGGGAACCCAATCTGAAAAACTCCTTAGTAGCCGCAACAACATCTTTCGCAATAATTTCCCAAAAAGACTGAAGAAAGAACATGGGAAAGCCATCAAGGCCCGGAGCCTTATTACCTTCAAAGGAGAAAACAACACACCAAATTTCATCCGCCGAAGGAATATAGACTAACTACCTATTGAGCTCATCATCCACCAACTGGGGAATATCTCTCAGAATATCCTCTTGATAGGACAAATCAAGATCCCCCTCCACCGAAAGCAACTAAGAGAAATAGGAAGTAGCAGCAAGTTACAAATCAACATCCTTCTCCAGAGCTTGATTATTAAAGTTAATCAAATTAATCCTATTAGAAGCCATGTGTTTCAATGTTGAGATATGAAAAAACTTAGTATTATGATCACTACTTTTCAACCACATGATCCTCGAACGTTGCTTCCAAAATTCTTCCTCCTTCACAACTATATTATGCAACTTGGAAAGTAGAACATTTTCCTTCAACATCAAATCCTGATCATACCCAGACGATTGAATGACTTACTGAATAGAGAGAAGCTCCCTAGAAACCCCATCTTTCTCCATAAAAAATATGACCAAAAGAGGTACAGTTCCATTTTCTTACATTATGCTTAACATTAGCCAACTTTTTAGCAACTCTATACATAGCCGACCCCTCCACATTAATATTCCACCAATCCTTAACCAAATTACCCAAGTCAGGATGACAAGTCCACATTTTCTCAAATCTGAAAGGAAATTTCTTCTTGCCACCCAACAAATCCATAGACAAGGCCAAGGGGAAGTGATCTGATCCCAATCTAGTAAGAGCTGAGAGGGAGCAGGAGTAGTGGACTAACCACTCAGGGGTTAAAAGAGCATGATCCAACTTAACCTATATAAGGGCACTACATACACGCTTATTCAACCAGGTAAAGGAAGCCCCTTTCAAATCTAAATCAAGAAGAGTTGTGTCATTAATGAGCTGTATTAGGTCATATCTACTATCATCCACATTCTGCGAGCCACCCAACTTATCAGCATCATGCAAAGGAGTATTGAAATCTCCAATGACCAACCAATTACCAATGTTATGACAAACTTTAAAAGAAGCAAGATTCTCCCAAAGCCTTTTTCTGGCACTCTTACAATTAGGAGAATAAATATTAAACAAAGTCCAAGAGAACTTATCATGAAGGTGGAAAAAAGAGGTAGCCACATGATTATTGTCATCAAGCACCTCCAAACCTCTAATCACCCTAAGATTCTAAAAAGTCACAATCCCACCAAAAGCACCAATCGCCTCATAACAATGCATCCCACAATCCTTGAAAAGCTTCATTTTCAACCTAGAAAGTTTATCCAAACCCATTTTAGTTTCTTGAATTAAAAAAATATCAAGGTGATGATCTCTTACCAGATTAGCCAGTAGATCATGCTTATGAGGGTGATTCAAATCCCTCATATTCCAAGAGATAATCTTCATGGGAGTTTACAAGAAGTGCTCTTAGAGCACATATCCAGTAGAGTTCTCTACGTGCCATCAGCTATATCCATCTGACTCTCCTTCTCCCTAGCAAGATTAGTTGGAGGCCATCCTCTACCATGTGACTCAGACCCACAGTCTAACCTTTTCTTGTTCCTTGTCACAACTCTTGGCAAGGGAGAGTGTTTCTTCCTATTACGCCCACAGACTTGGGTATAAGGCGAATTGTCCACTTCCTCTGAATCCACAAACTCCATAACATCAAGCTTCATCTCCAACCCTTCTATTTTTGATACAACACTTTGAGGAATCCCCCCTAGGAGGAGATCTAGATTCAACAATCACAGAGGAATGATTTTCCTCCACCATCACAGATCTTTCCTTAGTAAACACAGGGGGCAAGCAATCATTTTCAACCTGTCCCATATCCTAATTCATTTCCCCCTGAGCAGGTAGACATTCAGAAGAATCCACCTTATCAACCTCCTCCAAGTGTGTGTCCTCATGAACCTCTGAGGAGGGCACACCTTCTGGCTCCACCTCCTGAGCAGGAGGTATTACAAACTCCGCCTCTTGAGCTGGAGGTTTCTCTTTCTCTCTCCATTGTTTTGTCATCTGCTTAGGTACTTTGAGAGGGCATTTTTTAGCCTAGTGGACAACTTTTTTATAGTGGAAACATGCAAAGGGATTCAACTTGAATTCAACCAACTGCTCCCACACCCCAAGTTTAGAGTTAATCTTAATCATAGAAGGAAAATCAGCTTATTGCTCTACATTCACACAAAATCTAGCATAAACTAGTCACTTCCTAGAAGCCGTCATTTGTTCTATCGACAAAAAATAGCCAAATGTATTGGAAATCCCCTTAAACACCTCCTCATCCCAAAATTCCAACGGGAGGCCAGGAAATCTAAGCCAAACCGAAGCAGCCGAAAAAGAGTATGAGTTTGGATTGAAGCTTGGTTCCCACTTCTTTAGCATCAAGGAAGACTTTCCAAGGAACCATGATACACCCATCAATTCCATCACCATATCATCTTCACAATTGAAGGAAAAAGAGAAGAAACCTTTGGCCATAGCAGCGACATCAACTTGTCCTTTAGGTTTCTAGAAATTTAAAGTAAATTTGCGCACCAGCTCAATATGAGGTCGGGGACCATAAAATTTACCCAACAAAGCCATGTCCATATTAGACATTATTTTTTCAACAATACAGTCCAAAACAGAAACAGAGTACTCTCTAGTCTTTTTATTAGCAACAAAAGGCACCAAAGGGGAAGTACTTTTTCCTTTAGGCTTAGATCCAAACAGATTTGACCATTCGAGAGAAGAGCTCGACAAGAAAGCATTCTTAGTCTTGTCAAACCCAAGACCCTCCACAATAGGAGTCCCATCACACCCATTCAAAGACAAGCCATTCCCTGACTTAGCAGAAATAGGTACCACTTTTTCAGATCCAGGCACCTGGGAATGCATCGGACACACACTCTTTGAATCCCCTTTCTCGTCAGAAAAAATGTTATCCACAAAAGGGGACCCACTCAGCTTACCTGCAACAAGGGCCTCACCTGACATCACCCTCTCATCATTAAACCGTCTACCATTACCGCCTAAAGCATCATCCTGATCTCCCACCTTTTCTAAGTTTGAAAAATTGCCACCACTCGAGGAGCTTCCCATTGTTCACTGTTTATCATGTAAGAGTATTATGTTATGCATTGTTATGTTATTATGCTTTTACATTTATGATGATGTTATGGTATGGATGCCCATACTTTTATGATGTCTATTGATGTATTCTATATGATGATGTGATGGTTTAATATATGTTCTGATTATGGATTTATGATCATGTTATGATTGTTTTATGCCTTTATGTGATGTGCTGATATGATGCATTTATGATTATGGATGTTTATACCATTATGATATGTATGAATAATGAATGCAATAGGAATGACCTAATGTTGTGAATGTGATGTAATATGTAATGCAATTAACGTTAATGTAATGGAATGCTTATATGATAATGCAAAATGTGATGTTTGAGAATATTTAATATGAATGCAAAATGTGATGTATGATGTGATATGCCATGTTATTAATGTATAATGTGATGTTATGGATGTGATGCAATGTATATGAAATCTAATGCAATGAGATGTGGAATGAACTATGATCATAATGCAAAATGTAATGCAATGAAATGTTATATGGATGATTTCTATGTTTTTGTATTTTCTTATGCAAATATATGTAGCTTAGTATGATAATGTTTCCCATGATGACAATGCTTTTTATGATGTTTCCTAACATGATCATGTATGCAGGATATTTTTGTGTGTCACAAGACGCTGTCAAGATGCAGACGGAAGAAGTGTTCACGTGGAAGAGATGAATGTTAGCACGAAAAGGGACAAAGGAGATGGTTAGTTAGACAAAGAATGACAAGGGACCAAATTTTGTGATTTTAGGGCATCAAAATTGTGACAAATGGAGCTCAAACATCATGGTATGGCATAGACTGAGATGTGCAAGGTAACCATTTGTGAGAGACAAGTAGTCAAAAGACAAGGAATGCTCCAACTCATACTAAGGACCCAATTATCCCAGTCTTTTTTCCAAGACAAACCACAGAAAGCAAGAAAAGAAAAGAGGTCATGACCCATCATCGTTCCTCTAAATCCTTTTAGAAATCCTCGAGGTAACTAGTAACATGACCATGAACCAACCAAAAAGATAAGACAAAGCGAGACCAACAAAGTGTCTGCTAGAGAGACAATGTTTACCAATAATATTGATAAGATTGTTTGATATGATTGATTAGGTTGACTAATATGACCAAATTTGACTAATTGGTTGACAAGGATTGATTGATAAGTTGATAAAGGTTGACCAGTTGAATTGATTGATTGCACCTGGTTTCAGGAAGGACACATCCTAATTAAGGAAAGATTAATTGACCAAGATGACAAGATTGATTGATTTGATAAAGTGTGAATGATATGACTGATCGATGTGACGACTCCTATTTTCAAGAAAGGCATATCCTATTGGAGGCAAGTAACAGAATTGATAAAGTTGACCAAGTGATAAGTGTTGACAAAGCACCTAATTGCAAGAAAGACATCTTGCTGAAGGTGAATGACCAGATTGACCAAAGACAAAGTCTAATCTCAAGAAGGACACATCTTGATAAAAGACAAGAGATAAGACCAAATGACATAATGCCCCATTCTGATACAAGACCAATGACCTGTTCAATTGATTGATGATAAGATGATTGATTGATTGAAGATGAAATATTTGTTGTTTATGTTTGTCTGTTGATTCATGACTTGGTTTGAATGATGATTGCTTGCAGACCAAGAACAAGACCAGGATCGACAAACCCTAAAGGACTGACCTAGGGCCTCAAGGGCTCATCGATTAATGGACCTTTCCTACATTATACACAGAGACCTCGTAGTTCGACATGAATTGACCTTGTTTGATTTAAAAAAAGATTGAGTCATGATTTTATTTGGACCAACCTAAAAGGACTAACATAATGTCTCGGGGTCCATTGAAGATGAGCCTTGCCTACTTAGCAAATACACAAAGACAACGTAGTTCAACCCTAGTAACACAAACTGACTCAGACTCAGACGCTAACTCTGACTCTGTTTTTGGAAGTTTTGATGGTTTTATGATTTTTTTGAATTTTTGATGCTTTATGATTTTTTTTGGATTTTGATGTTTATGATTTTTTTGGATTCTGATGTTTTAAAAGGATGATACCATGTGTTATTTACCATGAAGATGTAAGTCAAGGAATTTCCCCCAGTCAGGTATGGGACCATTTTATTATGTGTGAGAGGATCAATGGATGCAAAGGATGGTCATGAAAGTGAAGGAGACTAAATGTTAATGGTTCTCAAGCCACAAGAAGGATGGAAAAGCTTTATTATGGATGAAGGATATGTGTGAATGTATAAGCAAAGGATGGAAGACCAGGTAGAGGATAGTAGAAGGAGGAGCATAGATTGACTACACATGGTGCCTTTTTGCTAGGTTTTCACCATGGTACTTATCCAAAGCACCATCGAAGCAGTTTTCACTTTTGGACGAATTATTTCTCTTTACTATTTTTTTTTCATTTTTTCACTTTTTTTATTTTTTTGTCACCAAGATGCCTATTTGCTAGGTTTTCATTAGGGTGACTATTTTTTTAATTTTATTTTATTTTTTGACTTTTTAAAAGGATACTCTGAGAATCAAGTGTAGTATTTTTGAAGGTGCATGTTGTTGATGGGTTCAAATTCAGGGGTAGAAAGTTGATAAGCACCGGATCCATATGATGTTGTGATGATATAAGCGCCCATCCAATTAGGTTCAAACTTTTTGGGATTTTCTCATTTTGCTTGATTCTTCAAATTTTCTTTCAAGACTAAGTCACTAATATCAAAACTTTTAGGTCAAACCTTCTTATTTTAGTTGCGTCGAAGGCGATTCTGATATGCTTGCAAATGTGTCAAAAGCATTATGTCTCTTTTCATCCAATAATTCTAGCTCATATAGATGGGATACACAATATTCTTCTTGATCGATCAATCGTTGCATAGAGACTCTTAAGGATGGTAACTCGACCTCAATAGGAAGTATGGCTTCAAATCCAAAGATGAGGGAATACAAAGTGGCTCCTCTAGGGGTGCAAAAAATGGTATAGTAGGCCCGTAGAGTAGGATTGAATTGGAGGTGCTAGTTGTTTTCCTCCTACAATGATTCAACAACTAGGCTTTTACAGCCACTATTCAGAGATTGGACATCTAACCTAAATAGTCATTTCAATAATCATGAAGGTGCATTTAACTTGTCAACCCAGGGACATGAACTTGAAATGGGTCGGCATAGTATGTGCACTAGGAACCCAAAGTAGCCATTTTCATTCTACAGCTAAGAAAGACATAATACTGAAAGTAAATTTCTTAGAAAGGAATAACATAAATGCTAACCATCAATCAAAAATTACACCAAGCTTAAATGCATGACAGAAATGAAAATCTAAGCAAACAAACAGGACACTACTCTGTCTGCTTTGGCTGCAGGAACAGACACAAAATGAAATTCTAGTGGTTGTAGGAACAGTTGGTGCTAGATTCTTAACTAATTACTAAACAACAAGTAATACTAAACTTATACTAAACTAAAGGATGGATTACTCACCAATTGGACCCCCTTGGATAAGTATCCTCTAAAACTAATGAGAACTTAGATGCTCAAACTCAAAACTTTATTTTATTCACTGTAAGTCATGAGTACAAAAGAGTAATATATTTGTATTACTGAAAACTCAAGAATGCAAGTACAATATCAAATCGTGCAACCTTCAGAGAAGGAGCATCAGATCTTTATTTATACTATCAACTAAACGAGGCAGTCAACTCAACGAACTGGGAGGATGCCATTTAGGGAAAACAGAGAAAGTGGGGCAACGGTTATGCATTCATGGAATCCGATCAGACATGCATGTCCAACCACAGATTTAGTGCTACAGTAACGCGCACGTTTTCTCAACATCAATAATGACCACTACAAGGCGGCTACATTCAATTTTCATGAGGAATCTCCTGTCGTCGACCTCCTTTGACCTTTGAATGATTCCCTTGTTGGACGTTATGGTGCATGCCCAGCTGGCGATGTCTTCCTCAATTTATCTTCCTCAAATTAAATTTGCATGGCAATGTTAGTATGCACAATAATTGCATATATGTAACCACCTTAAGGAACATTCATTAACCACATGCAAAATTAGTATAGACAGTCCATTTAACATGCCATTTATCATTAAAGGCTTGCAGAAATAAGATTAAGCCCAATGTCTATAGTTTGAGAAAAATATCATAAAAGTATCAACACTCAATGTCAAATTCCATGATAACTTCAGCAACTACATCACAAATTCCACCCAAACATGAGACCATAAACTAGACTCATCACTCCCCCCAACCTAAGATCTTGTTGGTCCTCCAGCAAGGGAAGGATTGTTCTTTTGCTTGGTCAATACTTTGAAATTTGCAACTGACAACTATCCCACATCAGAGTGTGTTGTGCATGAATCAAGATCCCAATAGAATCCTCTCAATCTATCCAATCTACTCCATCTTTATTTCTCTGCAGTAATATCATATTGGTAGAACTCAAAGTTCAGTATAGGCCACATTCGGATGGGTGGCTAAAAAGTTAAGGGAAGCTAGAATCACCCATTTATCCTTCCAAAGTGAATATATTTGTCAATCCTTTTAAGATTTGTTGCATAGTTCTACATGGAATGAGGCTTAGCTTGCTTGAGATCATCAGTTAAGTTCCATCTTTGTGAGAGGTATCTCTTCATGGTTTCCTCTTTTGATTTTTCCTTTTCCTCATATTCACTATAAATTGCTTCTATCCAAGGCATAATCCTATTACCATAGCTAGGTCTAAAAAAAATTTTGTGTCATTCCCTAAAAATATCCCTTGGATTCCTTGATTCAACCCTAATGGGTAGAGGGATATTAAACTCCAATTGCTTCTAAGCCCCATATTGTTGTCCCCAACTAATCTCATTTTGCACCCAAGACATAAATTCCCTTAATTGGACATCCCCAACATACAATAGCAGATTCCAATCATGGTCTTGAGTTATAACATAATTATGCAAATAAAACTCACACAGAAAATTCTTCATTTTAGGGGAATCAATTCGATAAGCATTGAAAAATTCAACAGGGGTCTCAATAGAAGGGTTCAAAACTAAGAAAAAAATTTCCAATCTAAAAGAGTGATATTTCTCCTTCAAATGCAGAGTATAGACCCTTGGAGGGGTCCTACATTCCAAATTATGTGGTACCAAGGCTGCCATATCATCCACCTTATTCTTCAAGGTGGCAATTTCTGCATCTTTATCTTCAATTTCCTCATCTCTCTTTTGAATTTCCTTCTTCAATCTATGTTTTTCCTCCTTCCATTCCTCTTCTCTTCTTTGAATCTCTTTCCATAAATGCATGGAAAACTTTTGCATTGAAAAATAAAGGGGTTGTGTATTCCTACTAATGTCTTCTCTGGCACTAATGCTAACTGCAAGGATTCAGGTTGTCCCACAAATTCTGGCTGCAGGGGTACTGATTGTTCTCCCAATTTGGGTTGTTGTTGCAGGGACTCCTACTCCTGTTCTAGATTTTTTTGCAAGACCTCTTGTTGCAGGACCTCTTGCTACAGGAAGTCCTGATTTTCTTCATACTCCTGATTTTTTACTTGTTCTGTAATATTGGCAAGATCAGCCAATGTTATGTTTGTTGTTTCCTTAAATATATCTTCCTCCTCGACATTCTCCTACCTCATTGGAGCTTCTATTTCTCCTTGTGATACTTCTCTAGACTTAGGGATTTCCTCTTGAGGAATACCAAAGGCTAACCCGGCTGGTCTTGCTTTCCTAGGATGGCTCTCATGTTTTTCTTTGGCTGCAGGATGAACAGTGTCAACCTTTCTCTTCTTAGAGCTTGGCACCTCTTTTTCTGTCAGTTGCCTTTTGGCCTTTCCTTTTCTCGTTTCTACTTCCCTCTTTTGTGCCCTAGTTTTCATTAGAATTCCAAGTGGAACATCATCATCAGAGTCAGGGGAAGAACTTTCTTTTTCTAAGTGTTATGTCCTAGAAGAGCTAATTTATATAGTTTCTTCTGTTGCAGGAGGGTTTACACCCGGACCTGTGCCAAAGGTGGAAGCACCAAGAGTGGCTTCAGCCATGCTCAACCTCCTACTAGACTTATGAGGTTGAGGTAAAACCCTAGGTTGCAAGTGCTCAAATCTAATTTGATCAATTTTTATGAATTCTTCCCATGTCATTCCAGATACATCATGCAAAGACTTCTCAACTAGCAATTTAATCAGACAATGGTGGAAAATAGAATTGTCCCTACCTTTTTGGGTCTCAGTCACCATGATTGAGAGAAGGTTGTATAACACATTCGGCACATTCATCCTCCTTTCATGCCTCATATGATTCAAAAGCTTGAAGTGCACAGAATGCAAATTTGAATGGCAACCTTCATAGGTGATGTATTTTATGACATAAACAGCTATCTACTTCCATGGCTCGGGTAGAGACATTCTCTTTGCACCCTATTTATCTATGCTCAATGGAGGGTTGTTCGGCTCTGTAAATTCAGCCCTAGCTGATCTGGCATCTTTGGAAGCAGGGTAATTTTCCACATCAGGTAACCCTATAACCTCTACAATTCTTTCTTTGGTTGCTATGACCTCTAGCCCTTTTACCGTGGCCTTTCCTTTAGATAATGTTTGGGTGAACTCTAGTGCAATGTCTTCATCGAAATCATCCAGCTTCAAGAAGTAGTCAATCCACCCACAATTTCTGAATTCGACCAGGTAGGGTGCATCCTGCAGTAATACATCATGCACTGTGGGTTCATTCTAAATTAACCCACCTCCCATTGTCTGCAATCAAACAAACACTTTGCAGTTTCCTTCCTACACTTCCGTCTGAAAATCAAATTCACCTTCCTGAAATACTTGCTAACTTTCCAATGCCAATGTCGACTGGATTTTCCCTTTTCTAACTTACCTTTTGTTTGCAATGCAACTTGAGATATGACATGGTCAATAATGGCAAGGAAAGAGTAATAAAGAAAAGCTATAATGAAGAGAAATGGCAGAAGCAATTGGTGTCATTCACACATGCGAGTCATCCTCTCACTCAGATTTCAAATTGGCTCAATTTAAATTTTGCTGACATAGACTAGCATGGACTGACACGTGGGAAAAATATTCACATCTTTTCCTTCCCCCCAACCTAAATTTGGGCATGCATCCACACATGTGGAATGATGATTTGACAGGGTAGGGAATATTGGCATGCTATGGTGAACGTCCAAACTAATGTACAGTAATTAAATGAATGCACTTAAAGAAAATTAAGATATAGCAATTAATGAGCACATACCTGAATGTGTGGAGGATTTGTTGCAAAGATCATGGAGAAAGTACCACTCACCTTTTTAGGAAATAAGTTGAGCAATTAATGAAGATGAGGTGGGATGAGGTGGAGTGGAATGAAGTGAAGTGATGGAAGAGAGAGAAAGGTGGAAATGGATGGGTGGATGGGAGGATGGGTGAAGAAATGGACTCCCACAAAAGTGGATGGGAGGATGGGTGAAGAAATGGACTCCCATGAAAGTGGAAGTCTTTATTATGACAAGTACGTACCTTAATTATCCAAAAGGAGGGACACTAGGTCCACTTCCTTCAGCTGCAGGAAGCTCGGATGTTGCATGTTGAGTGAATTGTTGCAGGAACTCCTCCTTGGAATTTGGCTTGTGATACAGTCTGAGGTGATGACCATTGACAAGCAACTTAAATCTGACTGAGTTAATAGTAATGAGTTGTATAGCACCATTAGGGAATACTTCAGCAACCTCATATGGTCATAGCCACCTTGTCTACAATTTTCTTGCATTGTCCTGATATCTTGAGTCATAGAGCAAGGCCCAATCTCCTGGTTATAATTTCTTGTCTTTGATGAATTTTTCATGCCACTTGATTCTCTAATTTTGCACTACCTCTATGTGATGCAGGTCTACTCTTCTCATCTCATCCAAAGCATTTAGCTGCATGATTCTTTCTTTTTGTGCCTCAAGAATATCCATCTCCAAATCTACTATAGTCCTAAGAGTCTTATGTTCAAATTCAATGGGCATCATGGTTGTCCTTACATAGAGCAACTCAAATGGAGTGAAGCTTGTAGTTATTTTCCAGGTACTTCTATAGGCCCAAACAGCTTCTGGTAACCTATTTTCCCAATCCTTTATGTGGATAGCTACTGTCTTGGTTAGAATAGCTTCAATTTCTCTGTTGGTCACCTCAACTTGGCCATTAACCTGGGGGTGATAAGGAGTAGACTTTATGTGCCTTATGTTGTACTCATTAACTAGTGTTGCAACAAGGGTTGATGTGAATTGAGCCCCTTGATCAGTCACTATCCCTCTTGGAACTCCATATCTTGTGAAAATATCCTCATAAATAAATTTTGCAACCTTGTTATCTCTTGCATGCTTCATGGCCTTAACTTCTACACACTTTGTTACATAATCAGTGCATACCAAGATATAAGACTTACCATTTGATGGAAGGTCAATGGGTCCTACAAAATCCAATCCCCACTTGTCAAAGGGAGTGATTACTACCTGAGGATAAAGTGGTATCTCATTGGATTTGGTTAGCCTACCCATTCTTTGACATCTGTCACATTTTCTTGTATACCTTTCTGCATCCTTGTGGAGTGTTGACTAGTAATAGCCTGTGTTCAAAATATTCATTGTTGTCCTCTTGGCTGCAAAATTTCCTCCACATTGTTCATTGTGGCATGCATGCAAAATGGCATATGTCTCATCTTCTCTCACACATCTCATGACATGGTCTGGTCCAATATAAAACAAACATCCAACTATCTAGGAGAAAGAAAAATATTTTTCAATGAGTGTCCTCTCTTTTGGAGAGAAGTGAGGTGGAACCCTACCTATGACTAGATAGTTGGCTTTGTCAGCATACCAGGGTGTTTGTACACTAATGGAGAATAGATGCTCATCAAGAAAAGAGTCATCTATGACCTGATTATCTTCTGATGTAGTCAGCCTTGAAAGAAAATATGCAACAACATTGGCCTTCCCTGGCTTATCCATAATGGTTATATCAAACTCCTGCATCAATAATAACCATCTTTCCAGTCTACCTGTGATCAACAGTTTATTCATGAGATACCTAATGGCTGCATGATCAATGTGCACAAATATTTGGTAACCTGTTATGTAATGTCTGAATTTGTTCAGGGCATAAATCACTATCAGCATATCTTTTTTTGTCACTGTTTAGTTGAATTCAGCTCCTTGCAAATTTTTGCTGACAAAATAAATGGAATTTTCAATAGCTCCTTCTTTTTGTCCTAAGACTGCTCCTATGGCATAATTTGATGCATCATTATGGATGTGGAAAGGAAGCTCCTGATTAGGTCCTTTGAGTATAGGAGCATGAGTCAAAGCTACCTTTAAGTCAGAAAATGCCTTGTCACAAGCTTCAGTCCACTCGAATTCAACATCTTTAGTGAGAAGAGTATACAATGGTGCTGCTACCTTGCTGAAATCCTCGATGAAATGCCTATAATATCCTGCATGGCCCAAGAAACTCCTAACATCCTTTTGTTTTGCAAGTGTGGGAAGATTTGTAATCACCTCAATCTTTACAGGATCTACTTGAATTCCCTTGTGGGAGATGTAGTGGCCAAGAACTACACCTTCCTGCATCATCATGAAGCATTTTTACTGTTTAAGGACAAGTTTTGGTCTTCACATCTCTGTAGGACTCTCCTGAGATTTTCCAATGCTTGATTAAAATCAGCACCATAAGTGGTAAATTCATCCATATAAATTTCCATGCAATCATGAGAAATGTTTGAAAATATGTTAATGACTGCCCTCTAAAAAGTTGCAGGTGCTTTGCATAAGCCAAATAGGAGTACCAAGTAGGCATAGCTCCCCCATGGACAGGTAAATGTGGTCTTCTCCTACTCCTCTGGTGCAATTTGAATTTGGTTGTAGCCATTGAATCCATCTAGAAAATAAAAGTATTGCTTTCATGTAAGTGTGTCCAAACCTTGATTGATGAAAGGTAAGGGAAAATGGTCCTTCTTGGTGGCAACATTAAGTTCCCTATAATCAACACACACTCGCCATTTTCCTCCTTTCTTGGGAATAATCACTAATGGAGACACTCACTGGCTATTTGAAATGGGGTAGATAAATCCTGCATCTAGCAATTTTTGTAGTTCCCCTTTTACAATTTCTCTTAGTACAGGGTTAATTCTTCTTTGTGGCTATCTCACTAGGGTGCAATCATCTCTGATATAAATCATGTGTGTACAAATTTTAGGGTTCAATCCCTTCATATCATGATGATTCCATGCAAATGCATGTTGATGGGTCCTTAATAATTTTTCCAATAACAATTGTTGTTCTTCACTCAGTTTTCTGTTAACATTCAGATACTTTCCTTTTGACACCTGTACTTGTGTTGTCAACTCTATCATGGCTACTTCATTAACACATGGTACCTTTAGTTCATATGGCAGCAATGTATTGAACATACCTATTGCTACGGGAAGTCTATTTACAAGAACAGTGGCTGCAGGAAGAGTGGTTGTAGGAAGAATGTCTACAGGAACAGTGGTTGCAGGAAGAGCATGTAGAAGTGTCTTGATTAGAGTAGCAGAATGAGAAGATGATGCTTCCTCCACTTCACAATGGTTTTGAATGACGTTAGCCAATACTTCATCCTCATCTTGAAGCTACATGAAAGAGCTTCTTCCTAACATCATAAGTTGCACCACAGAATTAACTTCCTCGGCCTCTTCACCAACATGTGGCCATACAGGATTATCCTCATCATGAGATGGATGAGTAGGAGGATAAAGAACAAAATTTTTAGTGCCCTTCCCATCTGAAATGGTCATGTCACCTAACTAGCATCCAATATATGTATCTATAGTTGCTAACCATGGCCTTCCAAGAATAATGGGATACCCGCCTAGTGTAGCCTTAGGAGAAAGAATCATGAAGTCTATTGGGTACTCCCAGGAGTCTAAAACTACCACAAGGTCCTCCACTATACCATCAAGCTTAACAGTAGAACTATCAACAAGCTACAGGATAGTAGGAGTAGATCTCATGCTTGTAACATTTAGTTGCTGCAAGATTTCCTTGGTCATTGCATTTATTGCTACCCCTAAATCAATCAAAGCATTCTTAATTTGGATCCTGTTTATAGCAACTGCTACCACAGGACTACCTGGGTCATTGTACTTGGGGATGGTCACTTTTCCAAGCATGATGTCAGCTAGTTGTCCCACCACATGAACTATAGTTGGGTCTTTATTTTTCCTACCTAGCTTCTTGAGGCATGCTTCCTTGATTGCCTTGCCATAGATCGGAACATCCTTTATGGCCTGGAATAGAGGGATCTGGACACATATATGCTTCAGCTGATCCAAGATATCAAAATTTGTATCCTCTTTTTCTTCCTTCTTCTTGGCAACTTTCAATCTCTAAGGAAATGGCGGTTCTTGTTCAGTCTACTTGACTTGGACTAGTTCAGGATTTTTAGGTGCACTTGGTTGAATGGGGTCATTCAGAGGTTCATCCTCCTCTTCCACAGGAAGCTCAATGATAATGGGCTTGGAAAGGGTTGGTAGAGTAGTTCCTAAATGCAAGTGGATGTCACTTACACTCACAGCATATGCAGGGAATTGATTTGAATCAATAGATAGGTTATTGTTGTGGTTTGTTATTTGGATTGGGTGCGGGCTAAGCTAGTAGCTAAGTAGGTTTAGGTACATTTGAGCTTGAATTAGCAAGTGGAGGTATTATAGTAGGATTTTGGGGCTAAGAAGGTGGTTGCATGTAACTGGTTGTCTAGATAGGCCATTGTTTTCCTCCCATCCTTATTTGTTTGCTGCCAATTTCCTGGAGGTGGTTGCCAATGCCCTTGAAATTGCTACCAATTCCCCTGAGGTTACTGCCACTGGGGTGGAGATTTTTTATGATTGTTCCAAGCATTTGGAGGGTTACTCCAAGACTGTGGTGGATATCCTCCATAGCTAGATGAATATGGGGGCTTCCATTGGTTGTCAGATGAATAGGAATTGAAATATGGCCCAGCATAAGAGAGTGGATCTAGTGGCATATGTTGTCTTGGATCCCAAGGCCTCCTTTGTGCAACATAGTATACTTGGTCTTCTTCAATTTGGATTGGCTTGAACTCGAGTGCAATCTACTTTCCTTCAATATTGGCTACCATCTTGCATCTGCAATACTTCTTTTGTCTGTAATGGGGGAAATACTCTGCCACCATTACCTCTGCCTCCTCTTGCTTCTTCTTGGCCTAAAGTGTATCTATCTAAGTAGCTTGATTGTTTATAATGTCTTGCTTGAAGTCTACCAACAAATATGTAATCTCCATTCTTGAAACTCCACCGATAGTTGACTTACCCATGGAAGATTGGTAAGCTCACCCTTTCTTTAAAGCTACCCTAGAGTAGTTTTGACATATTTTCTTGATATCTTCCCAAAGAACTTGGGAGATATCTCCTCCTCCCATAAGGTCCAAGGCATCAGTATAGTTGTCATTGATTCCTCTTAGGAAAAGAAACTTTTGTGAGTCTTCATTGAGTGTATGGTGTGGAGATTTTTGTAGGAAAAATAGAAACTTTGTGATATAATACTCCAGGCTCTCATCTTCCTTTTGTTGCATCCTGAAAATGTCACCTCCTCTCATGTCACTGCCCCTGCAATATTCCTTGTATTTCTCAAGGAACTTTGTCTTCATGTCTTCCCAAGTTTCCATAGTATCTTTGCCTAAGCTCATGAACCATCTTAATGCAACTCCTTTCAAGGTGGTAGGAAATAGCTTAATCCTATCGGCATCGGTGGTATAGTCATAACTCCTGCAGAGTATATCAAACTTGAACAAGAAGGTATCAGGGTCTTCTATAACAAGTCCATAAAACTTGGGGAGTGTTGAAGCAGGGATGTTTTTGATGTTGTCAACTTCATTCTGATGGGAAATGGGGAAAGGAAAAGTTGGTTGGTTAGGTTTGTTCCTATTTGCATCACCCATGCCTACTTGATATAGTTCCAAAGGGGTTCTCAAGCTGATATTGGTCTTTAGAGGAGACTTCAGAGCTAGTCAGATTAGGAAATGCATCAGCAAAGGATGTGGATCTTCTTCTTCTTCTCTTGGAAAGTTCTAATATTCAACTAGCTGGAATGGATTAGGATTATTAGCAAGGAATTTCCCATAAGTATCCCTTCTCCTTCCTCTATGCATGCAGTATCAATTCACTATCAGCTAGCTCACACAAAGAATTGGTAAAGAATAAGGGGGTTGTCATTACTTCCTAAATGAGGGTATACTAAGAACAACTTCTAGAAACACTATAGCAAGAAAAACTACCAATGACTCCAAAGAACTCCCTAGTTTGACACCATCCTCGACAACGACACCAAAAATGTATGCCTCCTACAATGATTCAATAAATAGGACTTTACAGTCGTGATTCAAATATTGGACATCTAACCTAAATAACCATTCCAATAATCATGAAGGTGCATTTAAATTTTCAACCCAAGGACATGAACCTGAAATGGGTCAGCACAGTATGTGCACTAGGAACCCAAAGTAGCCATTTTCATTCTACAATTAAGAAAGACACAATGCTGAAAGTAAATTTCTTAGAAAGGAATAACATAAATGCTAACCATCAATCAACAACTACACCAAGCTAAAATTCATGATAGAATTGAGAATCTAAGCAAACAAATAGGACACTACTTTGTCTGCTTTGGTTACAAGAATAGTCATAGAATGTAATTCTAGTGGTTGTAGGAACAGTCATTACCAAATTCTTAACTAATTACTAAACAGCAAGTAATACTAAACTAAAGGATGGATTACTCACCAAGTGGGCCCACTTGGATAAGTATCCTCTAAAACTAATGAGAACTTAGATTCTCGAACTCAGAACTTTATTTTATTCACTATAAATCATGAGTACAAAAGAGTAATATATTTGTATTACTGAAAACTCGAGAATACAAGTACAATATCAAATCACAAAACCTTTAGAGAATGAGCATCAGATCTTTATTTATACTATCACTAAACAAGGTAGTCAACTCCATGAACTAGGAGGATGCCATTTAGGGAAAATAGAGAAAGTGGGGTGGCGGTTATGCATGCATGGAATTTGGTCATACATGCATGTCCAACTGCAAATTTAGTGTTGCAGTAACACGCATGTTTTCTCAACTTCAATAATGACCACTACAAGGTGGTTACATTCGATTTGCATGAGGAATCTCCTGTCATCGACCTCCTTTGACCTTTGAACGATTCCCTTGTTAGACATTATGGTGCATGCCTGGCTAGTGGTGTCTTCCTCAATTTAGCATCCTCAAATTAAATCTACATGGCAATGTTAGTACGCACAATAATTGCATATTTGTAACCACCTTAATGAACATTCATTAACCACATGCAAAATTAATATAGACAGTCCATTTAACATGCCATTTATCATTAAAGGTTTGCAGAAATAAGATTAAGCCCAATGTCTATAGTTTGAGGAAAATATCATAAAAGTATCAACACTTAATGTCAAAGTCCATGATAACTTCAGCAACTAGATCACAAATTCTACCCAAAAATGAGACCATAAACTAGACTCATCACCAGTCATGGCCAACATCATTGATAGTCTTCTTTAAGATATTTAGAATAGTCTTATTAGATGCTTCAGCTTGGCCATTACCCTGGGGGTAATATGGGGTAGAAAAATGGTGTTGGATATAAAAAATTTCACAAATTTCATAAACATCCTAATTCTTAAAAGGGAAACCATTATCTATAAGGATGATTGTGGGATACCATAGTGGCATATAATGTAATTCAGGATGAACTTGGCTATCTGCTTTCTAGTAATGTAGGTCATTGGGATGGCTTCGATCCATTTTATAAAGTATTTAGTAGCAACAAGGATAAACTTATGTCCATTAGCAGAGGTGGGATGGATCTTTCCTACGAGGTTAAGTCCCCATTGAGAGAATGGCCACGGTGATGTAAGCTGTTGTAGTTCCTAATCTAGCGCATATATAAGATCTCCATGAATCTAGCACTGGTGGCATTTCTTCATAAAGTGATAGGCATCGCGTTCCATTGTAGGCCAATAATATCTCATCTGAGAATGATCTTTTTAGCTAAGTTCGGACCAACAAAGTGAGCTCCACATATACCATGATGTGCCTCTTGTAAGGATATTTGTGCTTCATTTGAGTCGAGACATTGAAGGAGGGTGCTATCTAGACTACGGCAAGAAAAGGTATCTCTAATGATGGCATATTTAGGTGCTTTTCGAATAAAGGTTTTACATTGGTTGGGGGACAAGTAATGAGGGATAATTTGGTCAAGCAACCAACTGTAAATGTCTTTGTACCAAGGAGATTCAAGACCAACAAGTTCACACACAAGTTCAGTTTTGGGGACATCGAACTCAGGGATCAACAATTGTTCTACCAAGAACTCATATTGTGATGCATTGTTAGGAATGTCCAAGAGAGATCCAATTGTATCCATTGCATCAACTACTTTATTCTAGATTCTTGGTATCTGCTCGAAAGAAATATTATCAAAGTATAGTCTGAAACTATCTACCATGCGCTTGTAGGGCATCAATTTCTCATTCTTGGTGTCATAATCATCATTAACTTGCTTAATCTCTAACTTAGAATCACCATAAACTTGAAGATCCTTGATTTTCCATTTTATTGTCATTCAGAGACTTGTCAATAATGCTTCATAATCGACTATGTTATTAGTGCATGGAAAGGCTATTCGAAATGACAGGAATGAAATCTCCTTGAGGTGTGATGAATAGAATACCAGCTCCTAAACCATGACTTGTGTAGGATCCATCGAAGTATAGTTTCCATGTTGTTGGTGTTTCTATGACAAAGATTGATTCATCTGGGATATCAGATATCAAAGGATGATCTTCCTTTACTGGTGCATCTATGAGTTGATCAACTATCACTTGTCTTTTTATTGATTTTCGATCAATGTACTCAATGCCATACTCGCTTAGGATCATAACCCATTTAGCTAGTCTTCCTGTTGAGGCTACTTTGCTGAGAAGATATTTCAAAGGATCAATTTTGGCAATAAATTTCATCTTATGATTTAGCATGTAATATCTCAACTTTTGTGTTGCAAATACAACTACTAGACATGCTTGTTCAATAGGGCTATAATTCAATTCATATCTGACTAAGGTGCGACTGATATAATAAATTTCCCGTTCCTTGCCATCATTTTCATTCTGTGCTAACAATGCCCCCAATGCTAATGTAGTTGATGTTACATATAATATCAAATGTCTTCCATCAATTGGATGCATAAGAAATGGTGGAGTCAGTAAATAATTCTTGATCTAATCAAATGCTTCTTGACATTTCTCCGTTCAATTGAAGGGAATTCCTTTCTTTAACAGATATTGAAATGGATGGATCTTGTCTACTAGCTGAGCAATGAACCTACGGATTGATTATAATCTTCCTTGTAATATCCTTAACTGACTAATGTTGGTTGGTGGTGGCATGTCCAAGATAGCTTTTACTTTGGTGGGATCAACTTTTATTCCTCTGTGAGAGATAATATATCCTAGGAGTTTGCCTGATTAGTCCCCGAAAACACACTTCTTTGGATTTATCCTAAGTTTATACTTTTCGAGTCATGTGAAAATCTTGTCCAAGACTACTAGGTGACCACTTTTTTCTAGAGAATTTCAGAGAAGGTCATCAACATAATCCTCCATAAATACATGCATATAATCATGTAAAATAGTAGTCATGGCTCTCTGATATGTATCTCTGGCATTTTAAGTCCAAATGGCATGACATCCCAATAGAAAGTTCCCCAAGCGCATGTGAAAGTTTTCTTCGGTTGATCTTTAGGAGCAATTCTTATCTAATTATATTCTAAGAATCCATCCATAAGTGATGGCATTTCATATCCACTAGTAAGGTCTACTATGATGTCAATGTTTGGTAAAGGAAAATCATCTTTAGGACAAGCTTTTTTGAGATCTCTAAAATCCGTGCATACTTTGATTTGACCATTTGGTTTGGTGAAAAGAACGAGGTTTGATATCCAATCTATGTAATTGATAGAGAGTATGAATCCAACATCCAAGAGTTTCTTTAGTTCCACCTTGATCAGGAGTGCAATATGTGGGTGCATTTTTCTTAACTTTTTTTTGTATGGTTTGGCATTTGGTAACAATGGTAGGTGATGCAGAACAAGTTCAGGATCCAATTAAGGCATATCAGCATATGACCATGCGAGATTAACTTGTCTTTCTGAAAAGAATGTTATAAACTTAAGCTTTTCCTTGGTGGTCAAAGATGCTGCCAACTGTATGATTGTGGAATTGTTTTGTGTACCAATGTTCACTTCTTTTGTTTCTTCTATAAGCAATGGTGATCTCTCTCGGTCTATAGGGAGACTATATAGTCCTCCATCCTTAGGTTCCTTAGAGAGATTTTCAACTTCAGATACGTCCTTTATTTTTACTTTTTCACTTTCAACAAGCGCCTTTCGATTTTCACCTGAAGACCTATTATTTTTATTTTTACTTTTTTCATTTTCACTTTTGTGACTAGAGGATACGACAGCCTCACCAAAGTATCCTACATAATTGAGTTCTATGGAAAATCCAACCTTATGATCCCCGCTTGGTATTCCTTCATGAATTCCCATGAACTCAACAATTGCTTCGTCATTCTCGAATGTGTCCAAACTTGGTGGTTCTTGTTGATCCCAATCTATGAGTTGCAAGAAGACAAGGGATAAGCCATCATCGGTATTGTTGAGGGTCATGGTGTAGGTAGATAGGGTAAAGACGGAGGTAGAGTCATCAGGTTCTCAAGAGGTGGAATCAATGGTTTCTCAAAAGTGTTTGATCCATTCTTCTCTTTTCAAAGGGACCTTTGGACGGGGACTTGTTGAGGGACCAACCTTAAACATTTGGCTAAATCTTTCCTCAAAGGTAGGCTCACCAGGTTCTCTAAATATTTCCTCAAGGTAATGATTGTTAATGGATATATTGGATTCCATATCCCATTCCCATTCATTAGAATCAGAGTTGGTAAAAGAGTCATCAGATGTCTCGATTTCATTTGAAGTGTTAACAATCTCATTTGAGGGTGACTAGATACCCCGAATAGTCACTTTTACTGGTACAAAACCCAACCCTTCATTCTTTAATACTTTGGGAGGTTGTAAGGGTTCCAACATTTCTTTTTTATTTAGGCCAAGATCATTGTTTCCATCATATCCTTGTTGTTTCACTATTTGAAACCCTTTCAGATATTGTTCAACTAGCAATTTATTAGGTTTAGTGTCCTCCTCTTCTCTGTATAACCATGTGAGAATGTGGTCATCCAAATACTCTTTGGCTAGTTCCCCCATTAAGTGAAGGTGGTAGGGGGATTATGGATGATGACTTTGGGTTGCACATGATGCGGTTTACCATAAGACTTTGGTGATTTAGGTAACTTTCCAATGAAAAAGAGACTCTTCATGTTATATTCTCTGCATCCTTTGTCTTGAATCTAGATATTTGGTGTGGAAGGTGTGATGAATGGGGTGGATGATTTGACAAGGGTATATGGTTCAATGTTGTGAGATGGAGTGGTGGATAAAGTGGAAGATGAGGCCTCTTGATTTATGGTCATTTGATGTTCAATGGTTCCCTTTAAGTTTCTGCAATATTGAAAGGGATCGGGGTTGCCTGTAATGGTAAATTCAGTGTAATTATATAGGAACTTGAGGCATTGGTGGTAGGTGGATGGGATAGCCCTCATGGCATGAATCCATGGGTGGCCAAGCAGAAGATTGTAGTGCAGATCCATATCCAAGACATGAAATACAATGTTTTGTATTATTGGGCCAACTCTTATGGGAAGTGAAATTACGCCTTCGGATGAATGCTCAACATCATCATAAGCTTTGATCACAATTTTCTTGGTTTGGTCTATGTAATTCTCAGAGTATCCCAATGCTTTCACCAATTTTAGTGAGAAAATGTTCAGACCTGCTCCACTGTCTACTAGGACTCATCTGATCTTGTGTATATTAACACGTACTTTGAGGTGTAGGGCATCGTTATGATTAGACTTTTGTGTGAAAAAGTATTGTTCAAAGAATGTGACATGGTGTGGCATAGCTAGGTATCCAATCATGGCCTAAAATTCATTAACATCTAGGTTAACGAGTATAGATGCTTCTTGTAATTCTTTAACCAGGATAGCTCTTTGTTGTGGTGATATTCGAAGGAGTTCCAAAATGGAAATATGTGTGGGAGTCTTCCCTAGCTGATCTAAGAGATTATAATGGTTCTTTGGTTGGGGATTGGAAGGAGGTCCTAGAATAGTTATCTTGGTTTGGCGGGTGGTAACAGCACATTCTAAACTTGGATTTTTTATGGTAATGGTGGCAATGTGATCATCAAAAGGTCTAACATTAAGGATAATAGTGTTGTAATCATGTTTGACAGCGGCATAATTGGCTTCGTTATCATTCCTTGAACTGGAGGCTTTTCCTTTATCATGATCTTGCAAGGGATTTTTGAATATGGTATGATCAACATTGGTTTTGACTTGTGAATCTCCTACCGATATGGTTCCATTTTCAATAAGGTCTTCAATGATATTCTTGAGTGTCCAACATCTAGTTGTTTTGTGTCCTTTTCTGTGGTGATACTCACAATATTCATCTTCTTTCCACCAATCAGTTTTGATCAATGAGGGTTCATAATTTTTTATGTCTGGTAGTGTGATGACATTAGATTGCAAAATTTGTTTGAGGACTGATTTGATGGGTTCACCCAATTGAGTGTATGTTCTTTTGGCATGGAGAGGACCTTTGTGTTGTTGATTTTTTTGGATTGCATTCAATGTTTGGTTCTGACTATGTTTGGGTATTTGATATGTTTGGTGTGTTCGATGAGGAGGGACCTTTGGTTATCACTTTGGCATCAACAACTCCATCATTTGTGAAATTCTTGTTTTGGGACCAGTATTTTCTTTTGTCATTATTGGGTTTTGGATTCTCTTTATTTACCTTAACTAGTCCTTTTATGACAAGACCTTTTTCAATATGGACACCTTTCTCAAGGATCTCATAAAAATTTGTGCAACATTGGATTTGTAGACTACTCATCATTTCTTTGTCAAGATTCTCATCAAACATGCTGACCAATTATTTCTTGAGAATGTGACAAGGGAACTTGCTAACCAAGCCTCGCCATCTCTGGTAAAACGAGGCAAACGATTCCCCTTATTCTTGTTTGGTTGAGCTTAATGTTGCAAGGGGGACATAATTTTTAATGTTGAAGGCAAAGTGATTAATGAATTTATCAGCCATTTCACCCCATGTTCTAATCCCTGGAGGGAGATGTGCAAACCAATCTAGGGTTGGCCCTATGAGGCTTTGCAAGAATAGTCTCATTAAATAGGTAGGATCATATGAGACTTCCATGCATGACACGTTAAATTCTTGAATGTGTTCTATTGGATCCCCTGTCCATTTATACTTAGGAAAAGGTGGTGTCGTGAAATGAGGGGGAAAGGGTGGCATGTATAGATTTTTGTCAAATGGAAAGGGGCACAATTCCTCCATGGAATAGATCTTCTTATTGGTCCCCAACTGTATATTCATCATCTATTGTTGTAGGGCCTATATTTTTTGCATCAAATTATCTACAAGAGATGGTGTTGCATTGGTTTGATTTGGTTTCACGGTGTGGGTGTTGAGGTCACATGTCAAATTTGGATTGGAATTTGTATTTTGAGGTGTGGGACCTTGGTTACCACATTGATGTGTGTTGTTTTGGTTTGGAATGAAATTGGCATTTAGGTTTGTCCCAAAGGTCATGTTTGCATTTGGTATGGTGTTTTGGAATTGAGGTGTAGATCCTTGATTCCTTCCTTGAATTTGAAAATTTGGTCCTTGATTTGTGTTTTGGAAAGATGGTGTATGTCCTTGATTCGTTCCTTGAATTTGAAAAGTTGGTCCTTGATTTGCGTTTTAGAAAGATGGTGTAGGTCCTTGATTAGCATTTTAAAATGATGGTGTAGGTCCTTGATTAAAATTTTGGAATTATGGTGTAGGTCATTGAAATGATGGAGTAGGTCCTTGATTAAATTTTGAGAATGTAGATCTTTGCAATGTAGGAGTGGGTCCTTGATTGGTGTTTTGATTTGGGATCCTTCATGAGGCAATGTGAACCTTTCTAGATTTTTTTGGTTGGTTTTGATTTGATGAAGTTGTACTTTGAAATTGGAATGAAGGATCTTGGTTCATGTTTTGAAGTGTAGGTATAGGACCTTGATTGGGACCTTGTGATATAGGACCTTGATTCGTGTTTTAGAAAAGGGGATTTGTAAAGGTCTTACCCATGGAATTTGATAAACTTCCAATTGTGGACTTTTGTCCTTGTTTAGTAGTATGGGTCACCTTATTTCCAAATGTAGAGATGCTAGGGATATGTGTGGTAGTGGTGGTCATGTGCTTAGTTGTTCCAAGTGGTATGGTTGACATTTTTGTGAAGAGGGCATGCCAAATGCAAATGGATTTTAGGTATCTTCTTCTACAATGGTTGATACATCAAATCCTTGAGGGAGTTTGGCACCCCTTTTAGCTAGTGCATAAAAGAATCTATTAGGGTCGGCACCAACGAGATGATAAACCATGCTCAAAACCCTCGTGTCTTGGTAAGCTCTTTCAATTTATCGAGGAGTCAATTTCTTGTTGAATTCGTCTAGGTTTAGGCTGTCCCATGTGTTGGTTTGGTCTCTTTGTGGCGTCTCTCTTTGAGGTGTGGAATGATTTGAATTTGTTCCAAGGGTGGTTCCATGAAAAGGTTCACTTGAAAAATCCATGTCCTTTCTTTTGGTTCGTGACCTTGTTTCAACCATGTGAGACTTGCAAATAGGAAGGTAATGCAAGGTGACAATGAAGCTAAACTATTTTTTTTTTGGATTTTTTTAATATGAGGATGCAAGGTGATTATGCAAGGATAATAATGACCAAAGGATGGAGCTAAATGAATCTAATGGATGCTAAGGATGCTAAATTTTGATTAAATAATGACCAAGGATAATGATAAGGAGACTAAAATTATGCCAAGTTTAATGATCAAAGGCAATGGTGCAACTAAGGTTAAGATGAAATTAAACTATGTTTTTTATATTTTTGGGATAAAGATGCAAAGTGAAAGGGCAAGTTAAATGCAAGGCTAAGAATTGATAGGATGATAATTAAAGCTATGGTCAAAGGGGTATGATATGAATCTAAATGAGACTATGGTAATGCTAAGGATATGAACTCTAAAATTTGAGACAAAGGATGGAAACCAAGCTAATGTAGGTCAAAGACAACGAACCCAAATGTCATTGACCTTTGTGATAATCAAGAGGATAATTTTGACAAGGTTGAGTCAAGGCTAGGACTCAAGGTTGAGACTCAAATTTGACAAAGGTGAAATGAGAAAGGTTGATAAAATGAAGGATGAAGGTCAATGAAAAATTGGATAGGCAACCAAGGACTATCCAAAAGATTAATGGTCTTCCTATGTCAAAAATTTGAAAGGGAGATGCAACCTAAGGTTTAAGATTGATTTATGCAATGCAAAGGATGGGGGCAAGTAACCTATAATGCAATGAAATCCTAAATGGAAAGGTTGGGATGAACTAGTAAATGCCTGCAAGTCTCTGGTTTAGCAATCAAGGTCACTATGAAATGAATTGATTGGATTTTAGACAAGGATTTTGAGGGTTTCTGGTTATCAGGCAATTGCGGCTCTATTTTATACAAATGTGTCATTATAGGTTGTGGGTTTCTAGAGTACAGTTATGATTTAGTATGATAGTTGCAACTCTATTTTCTACAAATGTGGTTTGTTGATGGGTGTTTTTGCACACTTTCTCAACACAGGCAGTGCGTAGATGCACTACCTCTCTTGAAAGGAGACTTCCAACAACAAGTTGCTAAAAATCACCCCAAGGTCTCTCGGGTGTCAGGTCATGACTTGCATGGAATTCCTCAGTTGATATTTGATGTGATTTATTGGAATCACAAGGTGAACTTACGAATGAGTTACAAAGTGTGGGAAGTTGGGTCTGCAAATGGAGTTCTTAGGATGGGAGAGTTGTCGTGCGTTTGTTGTAGGTTCAAACAACAGTCTTGAACTCCATTTTATCATTGGATTTGGCTTTGCAATGTGTAATGAACCTTGCCTAAGGTCACTTATTAAAAAAAAAGGAAAAAATGGCATGGAAGAGAAGAGGTCCCTAGACCTGAAACTACGAATGAACAATGATCGTGGAGGCTACTACAATAGACAAACTCCCTAAACTGGGTTTTGTTTGGCCAAGAGGAACCTACAGTTACACAAAACTAGTGCAATCTTCTAAGAACTGTAGATTTTCAGATTGCACATGCAATTGAACTAAGTTGCAGCATTGAAATCAAGAAGCCCAGGCTAACTTTACATAGCAGTTTGTCATCAACAAGTGCTAAAAGTATGGGTTGAAAGTTCATCAAATACCATAACAGCAATTTCCATTATCACTTCCATTCAAGAATCTACAACCAAAACTAATATGGAAGGTAGAACCATGCATGAAAGATGAGCAAACTCAAAGAGAACATCCATAAAATCATGCAATGTTGTCTTCTATTGCTGCAAATTTATTTTACACCAGCTCTCCAACAACTTACAAATGAGGGGCAAGCCCCTATTTATAGTTTTCCAAAGCCCAAATGAATGGATAGGATTTAATTACATTGTGTGGCCAAGATTTGTTTACATTAGGGTTTCACCTACCCCTCAATATTCAGCAATTTAAAATACATCTTTTGTCTTTTCCCTGTTTTGTCATCTAGTGGCCAGTCACTGTAGCAATTTTGTCTTCTTGCTGATTGCCCTTTTCACTGTAGCTGAAACTGCTGGAAGGTTGCCCTTTTCTTGATGGACTTGCATCATTCTTCATTGGATCAAACGGGCCCGTCGACAACTGGCATCAATGGATTGGTTTCCCCTAATTCAGGTGAACAACTCCTTAAAGATCATCATCATCTGATGAAAATTAGAACAGCTCCCTCATGCTTTCTTCAAGGCCACCCCCTTGCATTTTTTTCACTGACTTCCTTGGCGCATGCCTCCTTCTAATGCCATCTCTATTGATGGGTGCTATGAAGAAATGTGGGCATAAAATGAATGGTGACAAGAGCTATGTGCTTTTCCTTGTTCAGCTTTCTCAACGGGTCTCCCTGATAGACTCATGGTAAGTTTCTTGAATCCTGCATACATGAAGTGTCGTAAGTGCATTCATACACAAATCAAGGTGAATGTTAGTCAAACCTTTCAAACTCTTTGTTAGATCCATTCATGCATCATCAACAGATCATAATATTCATCATTGGAGCTCATTTGGACCATAAACATTAATGTGTGCTCAGGGGGGCAGATGACAAATGGAAGGTAGAAGGTGAATAGCAAACGGGGGATAGAATTCTAGAAGGGAAGTTCTCGGACCTCACAAAACTTAGTAAAACCAATATTTTTCAATTATAGCACATGGGAAAAGGGGGAGAAAGAGTGCCAAGACAAACTTCCTCAAGATTTGACCTAGTTGAAAAAGAGCAGAAGTTTGGAAGGGGAAAGTCAGAGGGTCACCGCCCTTTTGAAACAGCAATGAGCACACAGCAGCCTGGAAGGAAAGTCCCAGACGGCAACGGAGGGATGGAGTCCCAGAAACGACCACGGAGGGGCCGGGTTCTGGAGGCCAAAACGTCAAGGGCCGACGGAAGGTCAAAACAGTAAAGGAGGGACAGAGTCCCCAAAATGACCACAGAGGGGCCGAGTTCCAAAAGCTGGAATGTCAGGGACTGACGAAAGGTCAAAATAGCCAAGGAGGTATGGAATCCCGGAAACGACCACGGAGGGGTCGAGTTCCAGAAGCCAGAACACTGGGGTCCGACAGAAGGTCAAAATAGCCAAGGAGGGACGGAGTCCCAGAAACAGCCACGGAGGGGCTGGTTTCTGGATGTCAGAATGTCGAGGGCTGACGGAAGGTCAAAATAGCCAAGGAGGGATGGAGTCCCAAAAATGACCACGGAGGGGCCAGGTCCCAGAAGCTGGAACATTGGGGGCCGACGGAAGGTCAAAATGGGAAGATAGGAGCTGACGGAAGTTCAAAATGGTAAAGGAGGGATGGAGTCCCGAAAAGGGCCACAGAGGGGCCGGGTTCTGGAAGATGAAACGTCGGGGGCTGACGGAAGGTCAAAATGGCCAAAGAGGGATAGAGTCCCAGAAGGAAATTTTTGGAACTCCTGAAACTTAACAAAACCTTGGCAATCCACCTAGGCACCACAAAAACATCCCAAAGTCCAAAAATGACAGAAAATGTGAAGCATGCGAGGAGGGGCCAAGTCAGCAAGAACAAATGAAGGGAAACTCGTAGGGGCACTTCCGCAAAGGTAAAAGGCTTGGTGAAACATGGGTAGGTGAATTTGGTCAGGGGAATTTGATCATTTGAAGGCACATGACCAATTTGGGCTTGGAAAAAGTGGCACACAAAATGAGACAAAAGAAAAGTAGCCTGTCGAGAGTGAAAAGAAGGGGTCCCTGCCCATGGTGGGGCATGTGTGCAAAACATGCACAAAAAATGGTGACTCACTAGGGAAATGTTTCAGAGCATTTTGATGACAAATTGGAATCACAAACCCAGAATCTCTAGTTTCGATCTTCACACTAGGGCAAACAAACTAGACGCTCATCCAAAGGATCAAAACCACTAGTTAATTGAACCTTCAGTATGCTGAAAATCCAAGTGTATAGTTTCGTTAATTCCCATCCTTTAGTTGCTACAGGAACCCAAGCTCCGTCAAGTTAACCTACATATTTTATTCTAACTCCAAAAGAAGTTTGATGGTAGACAGCCATGGCGAGTGGTTGTTCCCACTCCTCCAAACTTTCACTTTCAGAATCTCGATCGCTGTCATTAACGAGGGAGAGGTCTTCCATTCTAATTTCACTTATGCCTTTGTCATCATTTTTTTTTTGCAAGGTTGTCATCCCTTTCCTCTTGTTGATTCTCAGCATTTGCGTTGGCTATCCTAATATCTGCACCTGCAAACTTCATTGGTTCAGCGTCACCTACCAATTGCTCTTCTTCTGGAGTGGAGTACTACTTTTTGCTGATGGAGAAAGGGCCTTCTAACTTCTTTCTGATCAAAATTTCATCAAAGCTTTCTGTTGTCCTATAGAAATCTACTTCTTCCTTTTCATTTACAGCTTTGATATCCGTTGTCCCAGCACTAGTTTGTGTTGAATCCCTTGGTTCCTCTTTGACGTGCTTTACCCCAGATTTTGACAACTTTTTGGCCTCATGGGATGACTCATCCTCCTTGATAGTTGACTGCTCCAACTTGTCTGAACAACCCTTGACTTGAGCGATGATGTTTGTGCATGACGAGCAAGTGAACTCGAAGTGGGGTGCATTGCAAAATCTGCACCAACTAGACATCAATATTTCCTCCAATATTGGTCCATCTTTGCTGATCAAATGTTCTTGGATTAGCTCCTCAAACACTTTGGCTACCATGGTATTCAATTCTTCTTGTGGGTCTACAAGAGCCAAGGGCTGATAGATTTCCCAAAAGGGGATTTCTCCTTGCAAGACCTTTTCAATTTTTCTCAAGAAAGTCAAACACCCCAACTCATTGTGCCTGCGAGTGCAATGGATTTGACATCTATCCGCCAATGTGAATTGTTGCAATGGATTCTTCAGTCTCTTGTTCAAATTTGCATGCAGCTGAGTGATGCTAATTTGTGCATGCTGCTCTATTTCGACTCAATTTTTGTTTGCCTTCAAAATTTGTAGATTTTAAGCTTCAGCATTAGAAGAGATCTCCTTATCTCATATTTCTTCTTGAAGGTTCTCTTTTCAATTTCCAACTTTCAGCTTTGTAGCCTCAACATGCCATGCCCTCCTTCTAGCGCCAATTCTGTTGATGGGTGTTTTTGCACACTTTCTCAACACAGGAAGTGCATAGATGCACTACCTCTCTTGAAAGGAGACTTCCAACAGCAAGTTGTTGAAAATCACCCCAAGGTCTCTCGAGTGTCAAGTCATGACTTGCATGCAATTCCTTAGTTGATAGTTGATGTGATTTGTTGGAATCATAAGGCGGACTTACGAATGAGTTACAAAGTGTGGGAAGTTGGGTCTGCAAATGGAGTTCTTAGGATGGGAGAGTTGTTTTTCATTTGTTGCAGGTTCAAACAGCAGTCTTGAACTCCATTTTATCATTGGATTTGGCTATACAATGTGCAATGAACCTTGTCTAAGGTCACTTATTACAAAATAAGGAAAAAAGGGCAAGGAAGAGAAGAGGTCCCTAGACCTGAAACTACGAATGAACATTGATCATGGAGGCTGCTACAATAAACAAACTCCCTAAACTGGGTTTTTCTTGGCCAAGAGGAACCTACAGTTACACAAAACTAGTGCAATCTTCGAAGGACTGCAGATTTTCAGATTGCACATGCAATTGAACTAAGTTGCAGCATTAAAATCAAGAAGCCCAAGCTAACTTTACACAGTAGTTTGTCATCAACAAGTGCTAAAAGTATGGGCTGAAATTTCATCAAATACCATAATAGCAATTTCCATTATCACTTCCATTCAAGAATCTACAACTAAAACTTGTATCTAAGGTTTATTTTCCTAAGGTTAGATTATCAAATATCAAAGCATGCAAAACCCAATGAAATTAATGAAGTGCAAAGGAAATATAAATTAAAAACACAAAATGGAACAAGCTCACCAAGTGTCTTCAATCTCCATGGCTGATCTTCATTACACCTTCTAACTTGCTGGAAAGATGTGTTGCCCTCAGATTCAAAGTATGAACAATTTGAAAATAAGACTATGTCCTACACAAGCTTTGAAGGATTTGGAATATGACAAAATGAAATCTAAATGTCTATGACTAAAAAACTCTAATGCCTAAGACAATTATACCAAAATCATAAAATGAAAATGCAAGCATCTATGTGTTGTTGTGAGTATGTGTAAGTGTCTAAGTGTAATTGAAATTGTGAGCAAAATTGGCATTTTATAGAAAATGCAATTTTGGACGGACGGACGAAATTGAATTTTGACAGAAGCCTAAAATTAGAGGATGAGATTTAATGTGACAAATCATATTCAAGGTTAGGGAAAAATTATTAAATGAGTGGTCGAGATGTCATCCGAGAAGATCGAATCAGTGGTGGAGAATAAATGAGATAATTAGTCAAAAAGATAAAGATTTTCAAAAAATCAAGAAGATAAAGACTGCTTGATTTGTGAGATTCGAAAAATCAAGAAGATAAGACTGCTTGATTTGTGAGATTCGAAAAATCAAGAAGATAAGAGTTAAACTAAAAAGCAGATTTGGAAAATCAAGAATATGCTCGATTGCTTGATTTTTGGAAGATTGTTATCATTTTGAATTAAATTAATCAAAATATGGATTTTGTGTGATAATAAATAATCAATTTTCAAATTATTTACTAAAATGAACTGACAGTCAAGAATGTGAGATCATTTTAAACAATTTCATTTATTTAAAATGAAGGAAATGTTAATTTTGACAATTAAATAATTAAAGATAATTATTTAATTTAGAGGATATGATTAATAATTAAATAAATTAATAAATTCATTTAATTATGAGAATTAGTGACATTAAATAAATAAATAAAAATTATTTATTTAATAATTAGGAAGAATAAATGAAGAAAGGTAATTAATTAAATTAAGAAATTTATTTAATTGTATGAAGATAATAGACCATTAGTGACGTATTGAATAAATAAATAAAATTTATTTATTTAATAATCATGAAGAATAAACATACATGAATTAATTAAATAATTATGAATTATTTAATTAATAGTGGAATGTGAACCAGGACATAATTAAATGTCATAATTATGCTAGGACGAAACTGGAAAAAATAGAGCTTGCAGGCCTAGGTCATTTTTATGTGTCTACATTTTTCCCCTCTTTGTCATAATGTAGCATGTCACGTTGTGACAAAGAAAATAAGTTAAATTCATGCCTCCTTGAAGGTATGGAGTATCAATGCCCCTTCGGAAAAATTTTCAAATTTTGGGTCAGCGACAAAAAAATTTGGAAAGTGTCTCGATAAGTCAATTTAATGACTAGAAAAACAATGGCGCAAATGGTTTCAGATTTTGACATGTTTAAGGTAACCAAAAGGGTGGTCAAATTTGGTCAAAGGAGCCTCCAATAATAACCTAGTTAACAAATGTCATTTTGACTTTATAAATAGGTTCACAAAGGGGTAAAAGTTAATTCATTTTCACTATTTACCTTAGCAAATTTGAGAGCTCAGAGCAAGGAGAACTTCGGCGAGGATGGTGATTCCAGTGACTGGGCATCGTGGCAAGATCGTGCGGACCTATAGGCAGCTAGAGGGCTCAGATCCAGCAGTATGTACCCCCTAACCCACTTTGTCATTTTCTCGTTTTGCATGCCAAAAATTAGGGTTTTAGGTCGAACAATGAATGCGTTGCGACGCATATGCGTGCGCGTAAGCCACATTTGAATTCATGTTCGATGCATTTGATGCGTCGCAATGCAAGTGTAAGGGTTATTTAGGGAAAGTCGAGGATGTGTAACGCATTTTCCAAAAAGTGTGACACATTCATCATATCAGGCCACATTCGAGAGTTACAATGCTACATGCGTCATTTTGTGACGCATTCGTCAGTTTGAGCAATGCATTTGAATAAAGTGTCGCATGTGCCATATATCATGATGCAAGTGCTCTGATGCAACGCAATTGAGTGATAGAACAATGCAATCGATATGTCAAGATCCAATTGAAGTACAGAACGACGCAACAATTTTTTCGCAATGCAAGTGCAGTCAACGCGATGCATTTGATTTTGATTTTGATTCTGATGTTTTTTTAAAAAATTTACATGCTTTTGAGTGGTACACATGATAATGACAATTTTTGATAAGGTGCTAACATTTTTTTTGGCTTTATGCAAAGGCATCTTGCACCCATATATACGTGAGAGCAGGCCATCGACCTTCCGGTTTGGTGATCAGTTGACTTCGCGGGAGTGACGACGGTTGATGTGGCTAGGCTTATATTATGTTGCCTACATGCTTTTTATTTGGGCAAATAGGGGTTTGTTGATTGCATTATGCAAGAGGTGGCGGTCAGAGACATGCTCATTTCACTTGTTGACAAGAGAGGCCATAATGACGTTGGAGGACGTCTATCGTATCTTACGTCTGTCGATCCGAGGAGAGCGGATTGTTTACAACCCTCGGCATGGGTATTAGACCTTCACAGCATACTATCGAGATGAGGGAGCAAGACTCAGCACCTAGGGCTATGAGATTCAATGGGAGTTTATGGCAGAGCATTATGCCCAGTTTGATGCATTTCTGGCGACATTGATCGGCGGGATACTGATTCCTGACTGACGCAGGCATGGGTTTCCCATTGGTTGGGGAGACGTGATAGTGAGGATGAGGTGGGAAGGACAGTGTATGTCTAGGGGCCTTGTTTGTTGGGCACACTCTACCATCAGCTTCACGAGATGGTTTATAGGAGGGCAGAGAGAATTTCCTGTGGGACTACACTTCTGATGATATGGGCCTGGGAGCATGTGGCCATATTCTGACCTCCTATCCAGAGACCGCAGCTAGCTGAGGGGATGCCTTATGCTTATTATTATGTCGATGCCCTACAACAGACCAGGATGGGAGAGACAAGTTGGTGGTGCCATCAGATTGATACCATGGTTTCATTCATCTGAAGGTCGTACAGAGACTGCCAGCAGTGGGATGATGAGGATGACCACCTGAGCTTTTGCAGACAATAACACTATTTGATTGGTAGGACAGTGCAGAGTCAGCTCATTATAGAGATGTATCTGCCATAGTGTGCACTGAGACAGTTTGGGGAGCAGCAAGGTGTACCAGCAGGCACAGCTCAGTATGCCAGATCCTCCAAGGAGTCCAATTGGGGGCCACCGATTCTAGTAGCCTTTGTCAAGCAGTAGATTGATGGGCTAGTAGCTTAGCAGTGGGGATGGAGAGGTGGAGTTGCAGATCCTGGGAGTATAGCTGATTATGACTTATGGTGGCAGGCACATCGACCAGTGCCACTGACAGATCTAGATGGACCAGTGTCCAGTGTCGATTGACATGAGGTCAGTTATACCACGTGTGCCGAGAGCCAGGTGAGGGGGCAGAGACGGTGATAGAGGTAGGGGCCGAGGGAGGGATGGAGGCAAGGGGAGGGATGGAGGCCGGGGTGTAGGGCGAGATGGGGGCAGGGACGGAGGTGGAGATGATGGAGATGATGGGGATGATGGACGAGACGGCTGGAGATGGAGGAGAGATGGCCAGAGGTCGGGCAAGAGAGTATGACCACATGTGGCCAGAGCAGCATTGGATGTTATCCCAGAGGTGGCGAGGAGGGGGAGAGAGAGGAGGAGGAGAGACAGAAGAGGGAGCCGAGGCAGGAGCAGGAGGGGAGACAGGAGGAGCAGCTGAGGCCAGAGCAGGAGCTTGAGGTGGATGTGGATGTGGATGTGCCTCCGGATGAGGGAGTTGGTGGCGAGGAAGTCATAGAGGAGGATGATGACAGAGATGATGAGGATGCTATGGATGAGGCCGAGAGACTCCTGAGATGGAGGATGGTGGACGGAGAGGAGATACCATCTACCTTGACATTGCCCCAGGATGCCATGATAGACTAGAGGGTGGCAGATCTATAGAGGAGGCTAGATGAGAGTGTCACAGGTCAAGGCACTGCAGGCAGAGCTAGAGGTGACTCAAGTAGAGTGGGATCAGGCAGTGATCCGCCAGCAGGAGTCAGCACAGTGGTGTGTGGACTTTGCAACTTTATGTTCAGGACCTTCTGGGGATATTTCCCATGAGCTTGCCAGGGTGAGCACTCGGTATGGACAGTACAGGACCTTATATGAATAGGAAGTGCCTCTTGAGCGATGAGATCCTACACTGTCGTGCTCACAGACAAGGACAGGCAGCAGTCATAGATCAGGGAGTGGGAGCAGCAACAGGAGTCACACCAGTGCAGGAGGGTCTACCTCATCAGGGCACACATCAGGGCACAGTTCCCACCACTCACACAGGCATGCCTCGAGTCACTAGTCAAGCCATAGTCATGGGTCTACCGGTTCAAAGCAGAGATCAGTACAGAGGTAGCCACCAGTGATAGATCCTTTAGCATCACAGAGTCAGGTTGCAGTGTCCTCACAAATGCTTATTACCATGGAGATGATGTCATCAGTGTCAGTTCCATTGGTTGCACAGACAAAGGTTGCTATAGGTCCACCTATTACCTCAATGCTAGTCACAGGTCCTCAGCCACCACACTCTTTGCCATGAGGGGATGATGAGAGCCTTTCCTAGGGACATGTTTGCTACATTTGCTTCTATGCTATGACACATTATGTATAGACCATTGAGCCTACGAGCTTTATTTTTTGGGATATCTCTTGACTCTTCCTGTGACATTATATATTTTTTTGAGATGATATTATATGATGATGTAGTTTTGATGAGGCCTACATGTGTGTTATACGATCTTATTTGATTTATGCATTATAATATGTATGATGTGATGTTGATGTGAATTATGCAGTTATGATGGATGATGATATTTATTTACTTATATGTCATGTCATGTATGTCCTATGATGGTTACTTATGATATGATGCCATGATAATGCAATGCTTATTTATATGTTATGTTGATGTTATGATGATGATGATATGCATAATGTAATTATCTGAATGGATGCCATGTTTTATGATTATGTGAATGCATGACCATGTATAATGTCATATGTAATGAAATGTATATTATTTAATGCTATGAATGATGTATGTATGGATCTAATGCAATGTCTATATGATTATGTATGCACTTATGTTTTTTTATGTCATAGGATATCATCGAGAGATGGACAAAAGAAGATGATAGTACAGAAGGAGATGCATGTTAATTCCTAGACCAAATCCTTCAAAACTTTACCATAGGAATCTTTTTTTAATAAATATTTGTTGCTCTTAATCATCATTGGGCAGATTGTTGTGATGGCCAACAAACACCATGATATGGCATAGATCAAGGTGTACAAGGTCATACCATCACATAAGACAAGTAGTCACAGACAAGGATGATCACGGCTCATACTAAGAGTGCAATTTCCCTAGTCTTTTTGTCATAACCAACCGCAAGCAGAGAAGACAAGGACAATTCATGAAACATCGTTTCTTCTCTAAATCCTGTTTCAAGGACATCCTTGAGAAACTAACAACATGATTGCCAAAAGTACACAATAGAACCATTATCATGATACGTCGATATTTTTCTAAATCCCTAAATTAGGACCTCACTGAGAAACTAGTAACATGTGTGTCAAAAGTCAAGACAAATGTCAAGACACGTTGTTGTTTCTCTAAATCTTGTTATCAGGATCTCGCTGAAAAAACTAGTAACATGATGAAACCAAAAGATAAGTGTCAAGTGTTTGTCAAGTGTGTCTAGATGCCAAGTGTTTTAATGTCAAGATGGCGGGTTTGATGACATTGAGATGTCGGGGTGTCAAATTTTTAATGATGTGAAGACGAATGTTGAAGATTTCCAAATTCAGGAAGGACACATCCTGAATAAAGTTGATGTCAAGAGGATTGATCCCTAAATTTCAAAAGGGATCCCTTAGAATGCTAGGTGACAGTGACGATGCCTAGGAAGGACACATCCTAAGGCATAAATGATAGAGTTTGTTCTTCAGAAGGACACATCTAAAAGATATTGATGTCAAGAGGAGTAATCCTTAAATGTCAAGAGGATCCCTCTAAAATGTCGGATGACAATGACGATGCCTAGGAAGGACACATCCTAAGGCATGAATGAGAGAGATTGTTCTTCAGAAGGACACATCTGAAGAATATTAATGTCGAGAGGAGTGATCCTTAAATGTCAAGAGGATCCCCCAAAAATGTTGGATGACAATGACGATGACTAGGAAGGACACATCCTAAGGCATGAATGAGAGAGATTGTTCTTTAGAAGGACACATCTGAAGAATACTGATGTCATGAGGAGTGATCCTTAAATGTCAAGAGGATCCCTCAAAAATGTCGGATGAAAATGACGATGCCTAGGAAGGACACATCCTAAGGCATGAATGAGAGAGATTTTTCTTCAAAAGGACACATCTGAAGAATACTAATGTCGAGAGGAGTGATCCTTAAATGTCAAGAGGATCCCTCAAAAATGTCGGATGACAATGACGATGCCTAGGAAGGACACATCCTAAGGCATGAATGACAGAGGCGATTCTTCAGAAGGACACATCTGAAAGATAACCAAGAGTTGACAATTTGACTGGTTATGATAATGTAACTTGTTTTGACCAAGTTTGACCGAAGTTTGGTTGAGTTTGACTTGTGTTGACTATATGTTGATATTGTCATGATGATATGATTGACATGCTAATGAGATTTTCATGCTAAATAAATGATTTCCATACTTTTTTTTAGGAGTTTTCCCATTTGGAAAATGATTTGTCTTGACTTGAATACTTTTGATGTGTGTGCCAGTGTAATGCCATTTACCCTAATGGACTGACCTAGTGCGGCCTTGGGGGCTCATCGACAAATGGCCTTGCTTACGTCATACACTTAGAGACCTCGTAGTTCGACACAACCAATGACTTCATCTTGATGACCAAAGGTTGCATCATGATTTTATTTTGACAAACCTAAAAGGACTGATATAATGTCTCGGGGACTCAAAAATGAGTCTTTCCTACATAGCAAATGTGCAGAGACAATGTAGTTCGGACAAATGACAAGGACTTGACTAATATGGACATGTGGAAATGCGACTTTGTTTTGCGTTATTCGAGATAGTTTGGTATTTGTTGTGGTTTTTTCAGGGCATTTTTTAGTTTGTAGGTATTTCTTCAAGACATTTTGTGATGTTTTGGTCTTTCTTCAAGACATTTTATAATGTTTTTGTCTTTTTTTAGGATATTTTATAAAAAAATTGTCCTTTTTAGGACTTTTTGCAATTGTCGAGACCATGTGTAATATCCACTACAATTACATGATAAAAATTTTGACCCTAGTCAAGTCCAAGACTTAGCCAATTTCAAAGGATGTGAAAGGGATGTGCCTGGGGTGTCGGATGGACAGTATTCAGGACTTGACGTCATCCTTTTATCAACCATGAAAGGAAGGGTATGATATCATGGCAGATGTCGTGGTGGTGACAAAGAATGTATTTCATCCTAGGCCAAGGTAGACAAAGTAACAGTAGATGGCAGAGCAATGATTGATTACGCATGGCGCCTGTTTGCCAGGTTTTCACCATGGTACTTATCCAAAGCACTTGTTTGCCAAGTTTTCACTGTTAGACAAATTATTTTTCTTTACTATTTTTGTCATTTTTCTTATATTTTTTTTTATAATTTTTGGTGTCACCAAGACGCCTGTTTTCTAGGTTTTCATCAAGGTAACAATTTTTTTTATTATTTTTCAGTTTTTTTTGTATTTATAAAGTTTTCAGCTCAACTTTATGATGCTTATGCATAGAATTTTTGAAGATGTAGACTATTGATAGGCTCTATCAATTGTTCACCATCTGGGGTAGCCAACTGATACGCTCCATAACCAAAAGAAGATACGATGACGTAAGGATCCAACCAGTTTGGTTCAAACTTGCTTGGCTTTTCTCTGTCAGCCTGGTTCTTAGGGTTCTGCATGAGGACTAAGTCATCAATGTCAAACTTCCTGACCATAACCTTCTTGTTGTAACTACTACAGAGACGATTCTGATACACCTATAGATGGTTGAGGGAATTTTGTCTTCTTTCCTCTAACATCTCCAACTCATGTAGGTGCGACTGTCTATACTCCTCATCATCGGTCAGACCCTTCAAGGAAACTCGTAAGGAAGGAATTTCAACCTCGATGGGCAAGATGGCCTTAGCTCCAAAGACTAGGGAAAATGGAGTGGCTCCTATGGGTGTACGAATGCTGGTGCGGTAAGCCCACATAGCAAGGTTGAGTTGAATATTCCAGTCACGGCCAGCGTCATTGATAGTCTTTTTAAGGATTTTAATAATGGTTTTAATTCACACCTCAGCTTGACTGTTTCCTTGTGGGTAATACGGAGAGAAAAAATGATTTGGGATGTGAAATCACTCACATAACTCACGAACGTCTTGGTTTTTAAATGGACGTCCGTTGTCAGTGATGATAGATTGCGGAAGGCCATAACGGAAAATGATGTAGTTAAGAATGAATTTGGATATTTGTTTGTCGGTTATGTACGTCAGGGGGATGGCTTTGATCCACTTCGTAAAGTACTCAGTGGTAGTTATGATGAATTTGTGGTCATTGCACGAGGTAGGATGGATCTTTCCCACGAGGTCGAGTCCCCATTGTGTGAAAGGCCAAGGAGAAGTGATCGGCTGAAGTTCTTGCACTAGAGCGTGAATCAAATCACTGTGAATTTGGCATTGGCAACAATTCCTAACATATTCTAGTGCATCTTTTTCGATGGTCGGCCAATAGTACCCAAGTCTCGTTATCTTCTTGGCTAGAGTACAACCACTCGAATGAGACCCGCATATACCCTCATGTACTTCACATAAGGTTGTACATGCTTTGTTGGTGTCGAGACATCTAAGGAGGGTGTCATCAAAGCTACAGCGATAAAGGGTGTCACTGACGATGGCATATCTTGCGGATTTTTGGATAAAGGACTTCCTCTTGTTATTGGACAGGTTAGTTGGAAGGGTTTGGGACTTAAGGTAGTCATAAATATCTTGGTACCAGGTAGAATCAGTACCAACAAGTTCACAGACCATCTCTGACTCTGAAATTTCATAGGCAGGAACCAACAATTGTTCTATTAGGAATTCCAGCTGAGGCATATTGCTTGGAATGTCGAGGAGAAAGCCTATTGTAGCCATTGCATCTATTGCTTTGTTTTGTGCTCTTGGAACTTGTTTGAAAGTTGCCATATGAAAGTACATTTGAAAATTAGCAACCATTCGTTTGTAGGGCATCAGTTTCTCATCTTTTGTGTCGAGTCATTGTTAACTTGGTTGATGACTAACTGAGAATCCCCATAGACATGCAGTGTTTGGATTTTCCATTTTATTGCCATTCTAAGTCCTATAACCAGTTCCTCGTATTCTGCCACATTATTTGTGCATGGGAAAGCTATGCGGAAAGACTTAGGAATGGAATCTCCTTGAGGGGTGATGAACAGGATTCCTGCCTCTGAGCCATGATTAGTGTGTGATCTGTCAAAGTAGAGTCTCCAAGGTGACTTAGGTTTCGTATGGAATAGACTCATCTAGAAAATTTTCCACTAACGGGTGATAACTTTGTAAAGGTGCGTCCACTGGCTGGTCTGCTATGACTTGTCCTTTTATTTCCTTTCTTTCTACATATTGAATATTGATTCGCTTAGAATCATGACCCATTTTTCCAGACATCTTGTTAATGCTGCCCAACTTAACAGATATTTGAGGGGGTTGATCTTTGCTACTAGTTGTGTCTGATGGCTTAACATATAATGACTTAGCTTTTGTGCTGCAAAGACCACTGCTAGACAAGCCTATTTAATTGATGTGTAGTTTAGTTCATACCCGACTGATGTAATATATGGCTCTTTCTTTCTCTTCTTGGTTGTTCTGCGCTAGTAATGACCCCAGTGCTGAAGTAGTGGCAGAGATGTATAATATCAAAGGCTTTCCTTGAATGGGAGGCATAAGGACTGGCGGCAACAATAGGTAGTCTTTTATTTGTTGAAAGGATTCTTGGAATTTATCTGTCCACACAAAGGGGATACCTTTGCACAAAAGATATTGGAATGGTTGGCATTTATCGACTAATTGTGCTATGAAGCGTCGAATAGATTGCAGTCTGCCTTGTAGGGTTCTGAGTTCACTTATTCCCCCAGGAGGAGGCATGTCCATTATGGCTTTTACTTTTGTTGGATCAACTTCAATGCCTCTTCGAGACACTATGTATCCCAGGAGCTTACCCAATGTTATGCCAAAGACACATTTCTTAGGATTCAGTCAGACTTTGTATTATTCTAGTCTCTTGAAAATTGTGTCTAACACCTTCAAATGATATTTTCATGTTATTGATTTAGCCAAAAGGTCATCTACGAAATCTTCCATTATTTTATGCATCATGTCATGAAATATTGTGGTCATATCCCTCTAATATGTGGCGCCTGCATTTTTTAGACCAAATGGCATGACATTCCAGTAGTATGTACCCCAAGGGAAAGTGAATGTTGTTTTATGCTGGTCTTCGGGGGCAATATGAATCTGATTATAGCCAAAGAAACCGTCCATGAGGGATAGCATCTCATATCCTGTTGTGAGGTCAACTATGATATCAATATTCAGTAAAGGAAAGTCATCTTTTGGCCATGCCTTGTTTAAGTCTCTAAAATCTATGCAGACTCGGATCATTCCATTTGGCTTCGTTACTGGCACAAGGTTAGATATCCATTCAGCATAATCAATAGATCGTATGAACCCAACGTCTAGAAGTTTCTTCAACTCAGCCTTGACCAATAGAGCGACCTGAGGATGCATTTTGCGTAACTTCTATTTAACTGGCTTTGCATTTGGCAATAATGGCAGATGGTGCAGAACAAGTTCTGGGTCTAGTCCCGGCATGTCAGCGTAAGACCATGCGAAGTTGATTTTATTTTCTACAAAGAATTTTTGAAATTATGGTCTCTCTTCTTCAGCCAAGGATGCAGCAAAGAGGACCATTTTGGGATCTTTTGTTGTTGATATGTTGTCTTCTATGGTGTCCTCTATGAACATAGCTGATTTCTCTTGAGTTATGAGAAGAAATTCCAGTCCTCCATCTTTGGGCGCCTCGGAGAGGTTTTCACCCACAAATACATCCTTTGTTTTTACTTTTTTGTCGTCATAAGGTGCCTTTCAGTTTTCACCTAAAGACATTTCATTTTTTGTTTTATTTTTATTTTTAATTTTACGACTGGAGGACGGAGCAGTCTTGCCAAAGTAGGTTGTACAATCTAGGTCAATGGTGAATCTTTCCTTGTGATCACCACTGGGTATGCCCTCACATAATCCCATAAACTCTGCGATAGCCTCATCATTTTGAAAGGTTTCTAGGACTGGCGAGACTTGTTGGTCCCAATCAATTAATTATGGATAGACTAGGGAAATTCCATCGTCAATGTTGGTGAACTAAGGGGAGGATGTGGAAAACATGCAGATGGATTCAGAGATATTGTAGATAAAATTATCATCATCCAATTCCATATCAGACTCTATCCAATATTCCCCTTCACTTGTCTCATATTCGTTGTCAAAATAAGGGGTGAAGGACTCATAGTCATTGTTGTTAGTATCGTATGGCAATCTAGATGGATTTGACTGAAGGGATTCAGATGGTGGGGTTTGTATGTCATGGGGAATGGAAATGGGACTATGACTATTCAGTGCCTGATCGATTTTAAATGTTTGCCAAAAATTTTGTTCAGAGGTCAGTTCCCCCTCTTCAAGGAACAAATCATCGAGGAAACAATCACTTAAGGATCGTTGGGAGCCAAATTCCCACTCATGGGAGTCAGTTTCGATAAAGGTTTCCTTACCGGTCTCGACACTTTCTGAAGCATGCACGTGCTCACTTGAAATTCCACTGGTACGTCGGTCGTCATTGTCGGGAAATCCATACCCTAATCCAAGATACTTTGGTATTTTGAAAGATTTTATGGGCTCTCTTCATCCAGTTCTATTTATGCCTAGGCCACTAGTTCCATCGTAGCCCTTACCTTCATCATGTCATATCCCTTGCCATATTTCTTAACTGGTAATGGGGGTAGTTCAGCCATATGTTTATAGAGCCATCCTATAATATCGGCCAGGTCCTCGTTACTCATGTCTCCCCATTTGATGAAAACCGCTTTTGGTGGAACTTCAAAAATTTCTTTGGGTTCCATTCTAAAACATGGCTGACCATAGACCTTCGGAGACTTGGGTATTGTTGTGATGCAATATGTTGTATGCAGTTTGAATTCTCCACAGCCTAAGTCCTTGATCTTGACATTGGATTCATCCTTAGGAAGTGTGGAAGATGGTGGCATGGTGGAAGATGTGGACGAAGTGAATGTGGAAGATGATGCAAGTGTGGATGGGTCAATGTATTTAGAAGAAGAGGAGCCAGAAGCTTCTTGGTTGATGGGCAATCGATTTTCAAAAATACCCCTTAGGTTGGTGCAATATTGAAAAGGGTCGGGGTCTCCATATATGGTAATTTTCGTGCTGTCAAATGGGAATTTAAGCATTGGTGATATGTAGATGGTATGGCTTTTAGGGCATGAATCCATGGGCAGTCAAGCAAGATGTTGTAAGGTAATTCTAAATCCAGGACCTGGCAAGTTGTATCCACAATGACTGGTCCCACTCTGATAGGAAGAGAAATAACACCTCTAGAGGAACATTCTTCGTCATCATATGCTTTTATGACTATACTCTTTGTAGGGTCTACGCATGCATCAGAAAATCCTAGAGCCTTAACTAGTTTTAAGGAGCATATGTTCAATCCTGCTCTGCCATCTACTAAAACTCTTCTAACCTTGTGTTTATGGATGAAAGTTTCAATGTGTAATGCATTGTTATGGTTAGTCTTGGGTGACGAGTAATCTTGATCAGAAAAAGTGACATGGTGAGGTGTAGTGAGGTATCCCACCATGGCCTCAAATTGGTTGACATTGATATCCTTAGGGACGGATGACTCTTGCAAGGTTTTATCCAGTATAGCCTTATGCATGGGAGAGATGCGAAGCAGCTCAAGTATGGAAATTTGCACGGGAGTTTTGCCAAGCTAGTCGATAAGGTTAAACTGAATCTTAGGTTGTCATTGCTTTGTGGTCAAGGCGGGTTGTGACTACCGAGGAGATGGACTAGGTATGGTGATATTAGGTTTCCTAACGGGAGGTGGACCAGCTATGGTGACCTTGCCACTTTGAGTAGTGGCATTGCATTGGGGTGCTCTCTTGACTGTGATGGTATTGACACATTCATTATCAATTCGGATATTGTTTATAGTAGTTCAAACAGAATAGTCATACTTGGCTCCGGTGAAATTGGCTTGATTATTGTTTGTCTTAAGACTTGATGTGGAAGCATTATTAGAACCATGGTCTTGCAGTGGGTTCTTATGAATGGTATGATTTGAATTAGAGGCAAATTGTGGTCCACCTACCTCGATGATACGATTCTCGATAAGGTCTTGTACAAGATTTTTCAGTTGTTGACAAGAAGTTTTATGTCCTTTTGCCTGATGATAATCGCAAAATGCATTATCATCCCACCATACTGGTTTGAATTGTCCTGGGTCATATGGTTTTGGTTCTTGAAGTGTGATGACACCATTCTAAAGGAATTTCTTGAGGACTTCCTCAATGGGCTCACCCAAGGGAGTGTATGTGCAACCCCTGGGGAATTGTCTCATCTGATGGTATTGTCCTTGATTATTTTGGTTGTTTTGGTTGTTTAGGGGGACATTGGTAGGGGGTGCCAATATTGTTGTTGATTTTTTTGCAGTTGAACCCCTTTTAGGCCAGTACAAGACCCATAGTGTTTACATCTTGGCGTCAACAACACTGTCATTTGTAACAAGTTTATTTTTGACCCAGTACTTGTTTTTGTCAGTGGGAGGATTTACGTTTGCATTTTTAGGACCATACTTTAGTTCTCCTTTTGCAACAAGATCCTTCTCAATCAGGATGCCATTTTCAACTAGGTCTATAAAATTTGTGCAACAATGAACTTGTAATCCATATTTTAGGGGGCCTAGAAGTGTTTGAACGAACATGTCAACCTTTTCCTTTTCAGGTATGTTGATGTGGCAACGACTAGCTAGGATTCTCCATCTTTGGAAGAATGGGACAAAAGTTTCACCTGCATCCTCTTGCGTGAGTGTACATAGGCTAGTGATAGAGGTGTCCATGTCAATGTTATATGCGTAATTTTTTATGAACTTTTGTTTAAGTTCATCCCATGTTTTGATATCCTTTTGAGTGGAGAACCATTCGAGGGCAGGACCTACTAGACTTTTAGAAAAGAGTCTCATCAAGTACGTTTGTTCATAGGCGACATCCATGCAGTTGGTTGCAAATTCTCAGACATGTTCAATCGGGTTTGTCTTTCCTCTGTATTTGGTAAAACTTGGTGACACGTATCCCAGAGGATATGGCGACATGTATAAGTTCATGTCAAAGGGGTACATGGATAGATATTATGACACTTCTAATTTCTTGGTGGAAATTTGAATGTTTTCTATGGTCTTTTCTAGACCTATCAGCTTTGCTTGTAAGGCATCGATTATAGGGTCATTTGTGGCCCCATACATTGGATTGATTGGCACACCATGGGTCCCCATTTGTTGTGTGTGGATGTTGGTGTATTGTTGAGGGATGGATTGTTGTGACATGTGTGATGTGTTTTGGTTTGTGTTTTCGTATTGAATGTTTGAATTGGGGACGTGTTGATGGGTATGAATATGAGATGAATATGTTGGAATATTTCCCCCAATCATTTGGGTCGATATTTGGGGAATATGGTGACCATGAACATTTTGATGTGCAAATGATACCATAGGTTGTGTTCTTTGATGGCCTTGGCCAAATTGTTGCAATTGTACAAGGGGAATGTTTATATTTTGTCCTTGGGAGGTGATGGCATTAGACTGTGTTGACGTGTTAACATTTTGTTGTTGTCCTTGAATAAAGATACGTCGTTTGCCTCCACCCAAAGGATTTTGTGAGATACCAATGAGAGGATATGATGAAGATGGACTCATGGTACTAGATGTAGTTGTCAATGGAGGATTTGTATGGCTTGATGATGCCCCCATGGCATTTTTCGTGGTGGTAAAGAGAGGATTGGAATAACTTGCCCACACTGCCGAGGACCCAAAGGTGGTTCTAGCCGATTGTGACAGTGTTGTGGATAGTGTGGGCACTGTGACGGAATGTGATCCTCTAATGGATGTAGCATTTATTGAATTGAATTTGTTTGGAATGTTGGAGGTAGCACTCATGGTCGTTGTGACATTTTGTGAGGTAGTGTCAAAAAAGGGATTGCTTGTGGTGTTCAGAGGTTGACCACTATTGGACATGTTATGCGTGTTGTTGACATTAGGGTCATCAGATGTTGATCTCAACGTGTTAATTTCAAATCCATGAGGTAATTTAGCTCCTTGACTTAAGAGTATGGACAAATATATGTCTTTGTCATATAGGACCATTTGTTCCACAAATTGGGACGCCTCTGGATCTTGTGCTACTACCTCTAGGTTTTCCTCAAGTACTTGTCTGTATTCATCCTTACATAAGAATGGTTCAAAGGGATTGTTTGATGAGAATGGTATGGTCGTGAGAGGTTGATTATTCATGTTGCTAAATGGGTCGTCAAAAGTCCAATTTGGGTCATACGTGTGATTGTTGATGTTGGAAGTGGAGTCTTGTCCAAAGTTTTCCATTTGTCATTTCTTTCTTTGGAGTCTAGTTTCCACCATAAAAAGAGATTTCTCCAATGAAAATGATGAGAATGACAACTAAATGTGAGGATGATGACAGCCTATGTTTTTGGATTTTCAATAAAGGATGAAAATACAAGACTATGTTTTCCAAAAAAAAATGTCGACTAGGATGACTAGGTGATGATGACATTTGTCTAAGGAAATGATTGATATGAGATGACAAGGCTATCAAAGCCAAAATTCCAAATGAGGACTAAGATGATAATGTGGACCAAAGACTTAATATGATTAATGCAAGGTCTAGGTTCAAAATGACGAATAGGATGAATAATATTTTTGTATTTTTGGGAATAAAGTATGCAAGGTACAAACTATAATGAAATTTGGAGAAAAGGATACCTAAACACTTCTAAGCTTAGTCTTTGTTTTCAATTTTGGTTACTAAAGGACTTGTTGAAAATGACGAAGTGACAAGGTCAAGATGACTAGTGATTTTTCCTAACTAGACTATTGAGTTGGAAATTCTCACAAAAGTGACAATGGCCAAAAAAAAAGGAATGATGATTAAGTCTAAGATAACCTAGTTTTGAAAGCAATGATGTTGCAAATTGTGATGAGGTCAACCTATTCCAAAGTATGCAAGGAAACCTAGGGTCAATCTGATGCCTAATGTATGCAACAGAAATTTGAAAGATGAAGTCTATGGTCAAGACTACAAACTAATGGTCGAATGATAAAACTTTTGAGCAATTTCAAGGTTGGTTTTTGACAGGATCCTCTTGGAAAAGTTTTTGACAATAGGCTGATAGAGTTTAGACACAGATTCGACTTTGTATCTGGGTTTTATTTTTATTAGGAAAATGCATCATTTGAGACCACGGATGCGTCACAGAACTTCGAATGCATTACAGCTTAAGTGAATGTGGCTCTAGAGTTGACGAATGCGGTGTAGTTTTGCAGATGCGATTCTGTGAGTTTCATATGCGTTGTGACACAATAATATGTGGTGTTTATGGGATCATATACAGTTTAACAGAGTGATTGCATCTCAGTAGTTTTCAAATGTGTTTCAGAGCATTAGATGTGTTTTAATAGTTGCGTCATAGATTGTAAAAATTGAGTTTTCTGATGTATTTGGAAAAAATTTGATCTGTCAAATGTTGAATGTTTTGTCTAGAAGTGTAAATATGGTGAATAGTGTTTTAAAATCCAGCAAGCACTTGACAAGCATAATTTTTTAGTGTAAGCAAACGCACATAAGACAAGAACAATCCTAATAGGCCAAAGGTTTGTATACTTGGTATAGCCCACCGATATACCCCAGATTGGTGTTGAACATCTCTCCTTCTCAAGAGCGGATAGCTTAGAAGTTTGGTGGCACAGGCTCCCCTCCACGGCACTCACTTCTACGGGCACACCAACTTCAGATTCTTAGGTAGTCACTTCCCAAGAACTGCTATCTCTACTCAGGGGGATCAATAGTGAGTATCTTCAGGCATGATACTATACCCTGCACTATACCAAGCAACGGCTGAAAATGGTTGGCTTCTAAAACAATAGTGTTTAGTAAGGGCATCTATTCAAGTAGCCACATATGGGGCGAGAGATTAATCACCAATTAGGTGGCACTCCAGTCTGAAGAGGTTACGCTCAATAGGGTTTATGGGAGTACTACTCCGTTCGTGTGACACATCCGCACTTGTGGTACTTGAACTTTGCTCAAGCACCCATTTTATATCCTGGCTGGAAGTGGCTTGGCTTAAGCCTATTACTGGTCGAGTCGTCGCTTAAGGTGAGTACTTTTTCCCTTAAGGCAGACCCATTTCTAGAAATAATAAGCGTTTCTCTTACACCCAGGATTGCCCGAAAGCGCAAAGGGAGAGGATACTCTGATTATTAAGTCTTAAGGTTTTATAACAAATAAAATGGGTCTAGTTTTCTGATCACCAAGTTTTCACAAGGTGAGAGCATAATCACCTACCACTTTTCAAGCACAATCAAACACTTGCAAACAAAGTTCATTTTAGTGCACCAATGGAAAGATTCCTAAGCTAAAAATCATAAACAAATGGTTTGAATGATAAATCTTTCACAAACGTAGTTGCAAATCACATGTCAGTAGTTTGGATATATGCCTTTGACCCACAAAAATTCCAACGCCACATGCTGCAAATCAATATTAGTAACACAAGAAACCTATGCTAGAACAGAAAAATAGTATGCTAAACAAAAAATAACAAAAAAAATAGAAAACATAATGCAAAACTGAAAAGGACAAAAAATAGAAAAACCAGAATGCAAAGGGAAGAAAAATTCACAGGCAGATGCATCGCATCAAAGCGAATGTGTCACTGTGTGACAGTCAGATGTGTCACATTTCCGTCGAATGCATCGTTTCGTACTACCAATGCGTCAACTCAGAGTGATTGCGTCATTTTATAATTCGAATGCATCGCGACGCATCAGATGCGGCGCGGGAAAACACAAATATGTCGTTCTGTACCTGTACCTACAAAAATGACATAAAACACAAAAAAATTGTACGAAACAGAAAAATAATAGTCGGGTTCACCAATGTATCTAAGGGTTATTTTCCTAAGGTTAGATTATCAAATATCAAAGCATGCAAAACCCAAAGAAAGTAATGAAGTGCAAAGGAAATATAAATTAAAAACACAAAATGGAACAAGCTCACAGAGTGTCTTCAATCTCCATGGCTGATCTTCATTACACCTTCTAACTTGTTGGAAAGATGTGTTGCCCTCATATTCAAAGTACGAGCAATTTGAAAATAAGACTATGTCCTACACAAGTTTTGAAGGATTTGGAATATGACAAAATAAAATCTAAATGTCTATGACAAAATGACTCTAATGCCTAAGACAGTTATACCAAAATCATAAAATGAAAATGCAAGCATCTATGTGTTGTTGTGAGTATGTGTAAGTGTCTAAGTGTAATCGAAATTGTGAGAAAAATTGGCATTTTATAGAAAATGCAATTTTGGACGGACGGACGAGATTGAATTTTGACATAAGCCTAAAATCAGAGGACGAGATTTAATGTGACAAATCATATTTAGGGTTAGGGAAAAATTATTAAATGAGTGGTCGAGATGTCATTTGAGAAGATCGAATCGGCGGTGGAGAATAAATGAGATAATTAGTCAAAAAGATAAAGATTTTCGAAAATCGAGAAGATAAAGACTGCTTGATTTGTGAGATTCAAAAAATCAAGAAGATAAGAGTTGAACTGAAAAGCAGATTTGGAAAATCAAGAATCTACTCGATTGCTTGATTTTTGGAAGATTGTTATCATTTTGAATTAAATTAATTCAAAATATGGATTTTGTGTGATAATAAATAATTGATTTTCAGATTATTTACTAAAATGAACTGACAGTCAAGAATGTGAGATCATTTTAAATAATTTCATTTATTTAAAATGAAGGAAATGTTAATTTTGACAATTAAATAATTAAAGATAATTATTTAATTTAGAGGATATGATTAATAATTAAATAAACTAATAAATTCATTTAATTATGAGAATTAGTGACATATTAAATAAATAAATAAAATTTATTTATTTAATAATCAAGAAGAATAAATGAAGAAAGGTAATTAAATAAATTAAGAAATTTATTTAATTGTAAGAGGATAATAGACCATTAGTGACGTATTGAATAAATAAATAAAATTTATTTATTTAATAATCATGAAGAATAAACAGACATGAATTAATTAAATAATTATGAATTATTTAAGTAATAGTGGAATGTGAACCAGGACATAATTAAATGTCATAATTATGCTGGGACAAAAGTGGTAAAAATAGAGCTTATAGGCCTAGGTCATTTTTATGTGTCTACAAAACTAATATGGAAGGTAGAACCATGCATGCAAGATGAGCAAACTCAAAGAGAACATCCATAAAATCATGCAATGTTGTCTTCTATTGTTGCAAATTCCTTTTACACCAGCTCTCCAACAACTTACAAATGAGGGGCAAGCCCCTATTTATAGTTTTCCAAAGCCCAAATGAATGGCTAGAATTGAATTACATTGTGTGGCCCAGATTTGTTTACATTAGGGTTTCACCTACCCCTCAATATTCAGCAATTTAAAATACATCTTTTGTCTTTTCCCTATTTTTTCATCTAGTGGCCAATCACTGTAGCAATTTTGTCTTCTTGTTGATTGCCCTTTTCACTATAGTTGAAACTACTAGAAGGCTGCCCTTTGCTTGATGGACTTGCATCATTCTTCATTGGATCAAATGGGCTCATCGACGACTGGCATCAATGGATTGGTTGCCCCTGATTTGGGCGAACAGCCCTTTAAAGATCATCATCATCTGGTGAAAAGTAGGATAGCTCCCTCATGCTTTCTTCAAGGCCACCCCCTTGCATTTTTGTCATTGACTTCCTTGGTACAGGCCTCCTTCTAATTCCATCTCTATTGATGGGTGCTACAAAGAAAGGTGGGCATAAAATGAATGGTGACAGGAGCTATGTGTTTTTCCTTGTTCAACTTTCTCAACAAGTCTCCCCAACAGACCCACGGTAGGTTTCTTGAATCCTGCATACATGAACTGTCATAAGTGCATTCATACAAAAATCAAGGTGAACGTTAGTCAAACCTTGCAAACTCCTTGTTAGATCCATTCATGCATCATCAACAGATCATAATATTCGTCATTGGAGCTCATTTGGACCATAAACATTATTGCATGCTTAGGGGGGCGGACGATGGATGGAAGACAGAAGAAGGAAGGTGAATAATGAACGGGGACAACATTCTAGAAGGGAAGTTCTTGGACCTCACAAAACTTAGCAAAACCAAGATTTTTCAATTATAGCATATGGGAAAAGGGGGAGAAAGAGTGCCAAGACAAACTTCCTCAAGATTTGACCCATTTGAAAAAGAGCGGAAGTTTGGAAGGGGAAAGGTGGAGGGTCACCGCCCTTTTGAAACGGTAATGAGCACACGGCGGCCCGGAAGGAAAGTCCTGGGCAGCGACAGAGGGACGGAGTCCCGGAAATGGCCACAGAGGGGCCAAGTTCTAGAGGCCAGAATGTCGGGGGCCAACAGAAGGTGAAAATGGAAAAGAAGGAACAGAGTCTCGGAAACAACCGCGGAGGGGTCGGGTTCCAAAAACTAGAACGTCGGGGGCCGACGGAAGGTCAAAACAGCCAAGGAGGGACGGAGTCCCGAAAATGGCCACGGAAGGGCTAGGTTCTAGAAGCCAGAACGCCAGGGGCCGACAGAAGGTCAAAATAGCCAAGGAAGGACGAAGTCTCAAAAATAGCCATGGAAGGGTCGAGTTCCAAAAGCTGAAAGGCCGAGGGCCGACAGAAGGTCAAAACGGCCACGAAGGGGTCGAGTCCCAGAAGCCGGAACGTTGGGGCCCGACGGAAGGTCAAAATAGCAAAGGAGGGATGGAGTCCCAGAAACAGCCACAGAGGGGCCAGGTCACGGAAGCCGAAACGTCAGCGGTCGACGGAAGGTCGAAACGGCAAAGGAGGGATGGAGTCCCAGAAATGGCCATGGAGGGGCCGAGTTCTGGAAGTCGGAACACCGAGGGTCGACAAAAGGTCAAAACGGCCAAGGAGGGACGGAGTCCCAAAAATGGCCACCGAGAGGTCGGGTTTCAGAAGCTGAAACATCGGGGGCCAATGGAAGGTCAAAATGACAAAGGAGGGACAGAGTCCCGAAAACGGCCACAGAGGGGCCGGGTTCCGGAAGCCGAAACGTCAGGGGCCAAGGGAAGGTCAAAATGGAAAAAGAGGGACGAAGTCCCGAAAGGAAATTTCTAGAACTCCCAAAACTTAACGAAACCTTGGCAGTTCACCTAGGCACCACAAAAACATCCCAAATCCATAGGAAACTTGTTCCCAAAGTCCAAAAATGACAGAATACGCGAAACATGGGAGGAGGGGCCAAGTCGGCAGGAACAAATGAAGGGAAACCCGTAGGAGCACTTCCACGAAGGTAAAAGACTTGGCGAAACGAAGGTAGGTGAATTTGGTCAGGGGAATTTGATGGTTTGAAGGCACATGACCAATTTGGGCTTGGAAAAAGTGGCATGCAAAACAATATGGGAGAAAAGCAGCTTGTCAGGAGTTAAAAGAGGGTGTCCCTACCCACGGCAGGGTGTGTGTGCAAAACATGCACAACACGGTTCAATATAACAGTTGTGATTTTCTAATGATCAATTGCGGCTCAAAATATCAATTGCGGATCTATTCTTGACAGTTGTGATTCACAGAGTGTTGATTTTGTAGTTTTTATGGTTTTGATTTGATTTTTGAGTGAATTTTGACTGATCTTGATAAAATTTGATTGGAAAACACATAATATAGTCACAAGCAGTTTTTTTTGGTCTGGTTTTGGATGTGAAAATGTTTTGATATCAAGATAAAACACACATAGACAATAATGCACAATCCCTATGGTTGGCAAGGAAACCACTAGTTGATATCCCCACTTGGATTTCTCCAACAACTTAAACAAGGCAGATAGCTAGAGACTTGGTGGCACTAGATCCCCTCCATGGAACTCACTTCTCGAGCTCACCAAGTCTCATTCCCCAAAGAGGAATACATGTCTCTACACATGCTTAGTGAAGACGTGGGGTGCCTTCAAAGGTCTGACCTCCTGCAATCAACGAGGATATAGAAGGGTTTTTGGCCACTAACACAAATTGGTTCTTAGTAAGGGCATCTGTTCAAGGTGGCCATACATGTGGAAAGATTAGCTCAAGACTATGGTCAGTCAAGAGGCCTCCCATTCCTTTCCCTAAGGAAGGATTTTAACGTAGCTCACAGGGCTACTAAGGGTGACACTTGTCGGTATGACACATCCACACCTGTTGCTAAATGACTTTCGTCAAGAAGAACTTTTCTTATATAGTGGTTCAGAAGAGCTTGGCCTTAGCTTTGTTACCGCTTGGGTCGTTCCCACCTTTCAAAGTGAGGTGGAAAGCCCCCTAAAAAAGGTACACAATAATGAGGAAGTATGTTGTTTATGATCTCCAAGATCTCACGAAGCGCAAGGAGAGAGCATACGCAAATGCCTTCGCCTCACACTCACATGGGGTTCATTTTAAGCTCAAAATCCAAATATGGGGTGTGATTATACAAATGCCAAAGAAATGCTTTTGACCCTCATGATCGTCGAATGGCACGAGAGGAGAGCATACGCACTCTATGATAGTTTGCAACCACAAAACACAAAAGACAATTGTAAATTTTCACCCTTTGCTTATTATTTGAAGACACTCAAATTATTTTTATACCAATGATGTTTGATGCAAGTTCATTTTAATACCCATGAGTGAAAAGATGCATTTTATTGTTCTTTTTAAATCCTTATGAATGAGATATGCAAATTCATTTTACCTCTTATGATCCTGATGCAAGTTGTAGTTGTTGTGGAAAACAAACAAAATGAAAATTGCTTAAATCTAAATTAGTAAAAGAGTTTTATTATTTTTTGTTGTTTCAAGAGAAACAATTTTTTGGGAACTCCTTAAATCCAAAGCCACACGCTAAAAAGAAACAATTAGCAACCAAAAACCCTACTCTACTCGAAAAACCAAAAAGAAAATTGAAAGCAAACAGAAAATACAAAATTTTATACCCAACAGGCAGTTATGTCAATCGGGACCGCAGGTCTGTCACTTTGTTGCATCATTCCAAAACAATTGCATCACGATTTTGAATTCAAATTTCCTGCCCACAAATGTGTCATTGTTTTCTACAGATGTGTCGTTATTTTGAATCTAATCACCCTCCAAACAGTTGTGTCATCGTTCTTATCAAATGTGTCATTTCTTAGCAATGGCATCGTTGTGCGTCTCAATTGCGTCGTTTCATACAGAAAACCTGCAAGAACAAAAAGAAAGTTGTACGGATCCTACAAAATCTTGTCTTCACATCGGGTTCACCAATGTAGGAAGGGTAAAAATCATATAGCCTAGATTCTAGTGACAACCACAACACTTCTAAGCTAAAACCTAATCTAAACAAGAGAAAACAATCAAATGAAGAGAGAAAAATGAAAACAAAGAAACAAAGCACTCCCCATTGAAGTTGAATCACTTCTCTTGTCTATCCTTCTTTAGCAAATATTCCCTTAGATTTGTAGTTTAACTTGTGCAAATACCTACAAATTTTAAGCAAGAAAGTTGGAGATAAGTGAATATTAAGGCAAAAATGAAGGAGAAAGGCTTCTTTTATAGACAGTCGTTCAAATGGATAGACAAGATCAATCTTCTAGAAACATTCCAAGATCGACGAATGAGAAGACATGCAACACAGGAAAATGGAGGTTACAAAATGGATAGTCAAGATTAGAAAGAGCCTAGAGACGATCGTCAGTTGATATTCGAAGATGAGACAGTGGAGGGATAATGGTCAAATTAAAAATTGGAAATCAATTAATTCATGAGGAAGGAATCTCTTGACAAGTGTAGGCATAAATAATTTATTCAATTTATTTATTTGAGGAAAAGGCAAGTGGGCATTTAATTAAAACAATTTATAAATCATTTTAATTAAATAAAAGGAAATGGGAAAAGAGCATTAAATAATTAATTTGGGTTAATTAAAAGATTAAGTGAATAGTCAAATAATTAATTTTAATTATTTAACTATAGACGAATGTTGATAAGCAAATAATTAAATAAATAGTAATTTATTTAATTATTGAAGAAAGGGGGAATTATTGACGCAATTAATTTATTTAATTGATCAAGATAGAATAAAGTTAAGAAGTGAATTAATTGGGGTTGGGGCCCTAGCTTGGTTGGCTAAATCTTTCCTGTAGCAGGAGGTTGGTCACAAGTTCTAGTCTCCCCCACCCCCGTGGTACCGGAGGGCGTGTCGCACCAGCGCCGCCGGTCACGTTAAAAAGTTTACCAGGCGCACCTGCAGTTTATAGGGGGTCGTGCTACCCGATTCCTGCAGTCTAAAAAAAAAAAAAAAGAAGTGAATTAATTAAATAATTAAAATTATTTAATTAATAGAGGAATGTGATCAAGAATAATTAAATAATTAAAAATTATTTAATTATGTGGAGATGAGGACCAAGGAAAATGACGCTCGCTGACTAAGACATTTTTTCAGTGTCTACAGATATGTTGTATGCTACACTTGCAACAAACCAAGACATATCTCAAAATTTTGTAGGAGCAAAATTGGGAAGAAAACTAATCTGAAACAAAAGAACAAGTCTGTGAGCAAAGTGGATCCTACTGATGTAAGAAAAGAAATGGCTTAGATTTGGAGGAAAAAGGAAGAACCTGAGAAAAAGGATGAGTCAAATGCTTTTGTATCTACATCTGGTGTAGATACCTCTTCCAAAAACTGAACCCAGTAATGGTTTCAAGGGGAGCAATTATAGAGAAATATAAAAATCCCCCAATATATGTGGTGTCAAGTAGTGACACAAGGATATGTGGTGTGAGTCATCATTCTAAAGGAATTAGAGAAATCTCCAATAGAAAATAGGCAAATCCAAAGAATTGCAGAACCCTCTTTGGTTTACAGTGTGTTTCATAAAGTATTTGTCAGCTTTAAAATTTGAAAGGTAATAAATGCGAATTAGGGCAAAATTCATAAGTAATAAAGCAAGAAGCTAAGTTAAGGTAAGGCACATTTGCGCAATTGGGAAGAAGCAATGAAAGCTGAAGTGAGTTAAAGGTGATTTAGAGCATCGTACATCAAAACCCTAGTTCTCAACATGCAGAAAAGGTATTCTCTATTATCTAAATTCTATGGATTTTAAAGTTGAAGTAACTTTTTGTTAAAGCATATTCAAGCTATTTGAGGAGAATGGCTACTCCTACTATTGTGGAAATCTCTAAGAGACCCCAACCTAGATTTAGAAAATTTTCATGGAAAGTGTATGAAAATGATCCCGTGGGTGCGTTCTCACATATTCCAATCCATGTGCTACCCATTGAAGATACAAGAATTTACATTCATGGGAAGTTAGAAGAATTCAATCACTAAGAGTTGAAGGATTTGTGGGACAATGAGTTGATGGGAGATGATCTACTACTTAAGCCGAAATATGAAAACCTAGTTCGAATGACGCTGAACATTTGGAACTGGTTTCCAAACTTTTCCAATGAGAGTGAGGTGAAGTTTGTTAGAATGGCCCTTAGTAGGGTTCATAGCAAATTTATGTGGACAAATGAACTAGGGGTTATCAACAAGGAGGCTATTTGAGTTGTAACTGGTCTTTATGATACTAGAACCATTCTAGTTCTAAAGACGGTAAAAAATGATGAAGTCACAAGGTTGACTGGTGCTAAATTTGATAGAAGAGCTTTAACTACAAAGTCTATTGCAAACCCTGTCGTCAAGTATGTTGCCATAATGATTGGGCAGAAAATTTATTTCACCAACAAGGCAAATTCAATGTCTACTATGGCAATTCACACTACATATGAAATGGTGGAGAAAAGAAAAGATTTTGATCTTTGTGAGTTGCTTAGATTTTAACTTATGGAGAACGTGAGTATGACTAAGGCAAAGAAGCATGTCTTTAAATTTAGGACTCTAGTTGTTTGTTTGTTATTCTATTTCCTGTAGGGAGTTACTGGAAGAAAAGGCATAATATGGGATAACACCAGGTCGGTAGATCATTAGATTTTTTATCATTTGTGTAGTCTAGGCGATTTTAGGGCACAAAACAATTCCCTAACTGCTTTCTTTGTAGTATTTCAGAATGAAATGCATGAAAGAGACCAGATTCCAAGGAGTTTGGTGAAGAAGTATGATAAAGAGGTAACCTTTCTTGTATCTAAAGATGAATGCATCATTTAGATTGTAGAACCCAGAACTCGATGGATTGAACCACTAGGATATGAGATTGATGAAAAAATGGTAGAGGTACATTGAGATTTTGTTGGATAGTCCTAAGGACCCCTCTCTACCTAGGCATGGAACTTATGAGGAGAAATCTACTGAAGTACATTTAGAGGCTACCACATCTAAAAGAAGAAAGAAAGTTAAAGCTTTCTTCCAAGGTCAAAAAATTTCCAAGGATGATATAGAAAAATTAAAGGAGGCTCTTGATGAAAGAAAAGCCAAATCTGTTGAATAGCCCTCCAGACCCAGAAAATCAGGAAGACTATCTTCTGGTGCTACACCAGTACCTATCTCCAGGACTGCCACCTCCAGTGTTGCTAATATTGTGAAAGGGAAGAAGAAAGAATAAATTTTCCCTACATTTGTTGATATTGTTGCCCCTACTGATCCCAGTACCTAGGAATCTAAGAAAAAGGACATACCTCTTGTTGCACCATCTACTTCTTTAGGAAGAAGAAGAGTGAAACAAAAGGCCGATAGGAAAAGAAGTTTGAGTGATGTTGTTGAGAAAGAAATAGAACTTGGAATAGAAGAAGAGCGTCAACTGAAAAGAAACAAAAAAAGTATTACCTCCTATAAAGAAGCTAAAACCAAGGTTGATATCTCTACAGATGAGGAGTCAGAGGAAGAGGAGGATACTTACCAAATCCATGTACATACAAAGAAGAATGAAGAAGGCTCATTTGATCCTGTAGAGGACATGCCTGGATCTCCTCCAGTAAGTGATCAACCACCTTTAAATCTAAGAGCCTTAGTAAACAATATGATTGATGATGACCTTATGCCAACTGTTGAGTTATATGATAAGGTTAATGATGAAGGGAAAGAAACCATCATAAGTGCATTTATTCAATACATAGTTATTTGTAATATAAATATGGATACCATACAGTCCAAAGTTATTGAAAATGTGTGGAAAGAATAAGTACTTAGAAGGCAAGAGGCTTTAAATGTTGAAGACAAGATGAGAATTGAAGCCTTAAAATCCATTAGTTCCACTTTTTCGGAGATAGAAGCTACAAATCTGCTAAAAGAATGTTCTACATTGTTTAGATTCAAGAAGAGAATTAATATGTTAATGACTAAGGAAGATGACTATATGGAAAAAGTAAGGCAAGAAACTCAGGATATAATCAGGAAATTAGCAAGGAGCTATGGGGAAAGAACCAGTTCTTCGTCCCACACTACTCAGGCACAGGAACATGCTACGGTTGCAGAAGTAATGGATAATCTAGTCTTGGACATTGTTGATGAGACACTTGGTGTTTTGGAGACCCCTTCCCCTCTGACCGACATAGAAGAAACTACCAGCAAAAGGTCTAATGATCAACATAAAGATCATTTTGGTGATAAGAGAGAAGAACATGAAGAATCTACCAGAAACAAGGAAGAGAAAAACAAAGATGAAAGTGAAGGGAGTAAGGAAAAAAAGAAGAATAATGACAAGGATGATGAGGATAGAAGGGAGAAAGAAAACAAAGAGAAGTCCTCTGGAAAGTCATTCAGAGAAGAAGAAGAAAAAGAAAAGGAAAAAGAAGAAGAAGCAAAGGAAGAAGAAAAGAAGAAAGAGGAAGACAAGAAAGCCATTCCAGCTAAGAAGAGCAAAGGAGAAATTTCCAAAGGCCCTGAATTATCAAAGCCATCTGAAGAATCATCCGGAAGTACCCTTAAAGGTCTTCTTTCAAGGAAAATAGTACTTCAACTTGTGCTTCCACCTCAGCTAGTTAAGTTTCCATCACACCCAAGTTATGTGGACTTGACAAAGATCACACCCAGTGACAGAATAAAACTAAGCGATACCTTTCTTAGATCTATCACACAAGAAGCTACAGAAACATATCAAAAGGGAAATGAATTGATAAATGAAGCTATCAAAGCTTTATAGGAGACAACCCCCGGTGTTACAATAGATAACTCTTTAGCTCCAATTGAAAATTTAAAGCTCATAGTTGATTCAGTCAAAGAGTACACATCTAACCTCAAGGTATAGACTGCAAAAGAAGTGGAGTTAAGTCTGCTAGAGAAAATATTGTTGTTTCTACAAGAAAAGTGTACAACTACATGTGACAAGGCTTTGCAAACTTTGAAAGAGGTAAGAGAATGTGATAAAGAAGCCCAACTGCTATTTGTTTACTACATGAAGTGGTTGAAATCCACTCAAGGTATCAAGGATTTAATGGACTCAATTGAGTCTCAACTTGCAGATGCCTCCAAAGATTACAAGATTGCAGATGATAGAAACTATGTTAGGTGGGTTTCTATTGCAAATCTTCAAAGTAAAATTTTTATCTTACAGAGGTAGAAGGAAGATGCTATGAGACGTTATTCCCAGCTTGGAGACTTGGTTATGTCCAAACATGTCTATATAAAATGCGTTGATAGAAGCAGACTGCTTGAGAAGATGAACATTGTTCCATCCACTCTGGAAGAAGGAGAAGAATGACTGGAAAAATTAGAATCTCTACATATAACTCTTTCCAAGGAAAAAGGAGTCTAGGATGATGGAAATCCAACTTGGGAAGCGATTCTCAAGGAGTTATAGGGTGCCCCCATTTCCTGATTTGAAGTTTTTATCTTTTCCCAGTCCTTTTTCCTAGATGTCAAAGGGGGAGAAGAGGAGAAGAGGAGAAGGGAAGAAGACTATGTATAAAGAATGTTATGTTATGTGTTTGTTTCCTATACATATGTTAGGGGAGTTGAGTGCATTAGTGATGCACAATATTTTGTTTTGAAGCAAGTCTCATTTTTTGCACATGTTGCCATCAATGACAAAGGAGGAGATTGTTGGAAGAATGAAGAAGGTGACCTTTGGGTTTGTTGTCATTGATGCCAACACTGACTGGTAAATGACTGAGTAAACTGTGTGTCTACAGTGATCCGATATTTTGATCCAGAAATCCTCTTAGTAAAAGGAAATTCTATGAATTTTTTTATATGTTGCTCAGGAGTGTTAGGTACAACTATAAATGAGTTTTCAGCAAGTTTATGTGATCCAGTTGAGTTATCCAAGTGACAGAAGATCGACATTCTTTTGGTCGACGGGGTTATGAACTGTTTATCTTATAAATGTTTAAAGTGTTCTTCATTAGGTCTGGGCCGACCTAATTAATGTTTGTTATGATTTTTTGAATGCACCAAAAGGACTATTGATTTAATCCGACAAATCTTTTTGAGTTATGCATTCAATTAGGTTGACCTAATTGATGTATAAAGATGAAGCTATGTATAGATATGTAAGAAATGTGGATGAAGTAAATAAGGTTATGGATATAGAAAAAGGAATAGTGTGGTCTACAGTAATGCGACAAGTGTGATAGTGCAAAGTTTTTAATAGTGTTGTGTTCCTGCAACCGGAGCAAAAATTTTGATATTCCAGAGGGGTAAAAGCACAAAGCTATGTCACACTTTCAGCCAACTTATCAGTACAACTGAATTTAAGTATTTCTAACTAAAAATCAATTTTGGTCAAACATATGATCTAGTAAGATTCATTCTAGCTAAGTTAGATACTTCCACAACTTTTTCAACTAAAATTGTTGGCTAAAAATATATGGAGCACCACTTTGAGTCCAAAATACCAAAAAATTAAAATTATTTGAAAATTTTAAAGTTTCAATAACTCCTACTAATGTAAATAACATTTTTTTAAAAATATAAAAATACCCTTTTGTAGATCCATAAGTGTAGTTTTGAAAAATATATTTATTTTAATAATTTAATTATTATTTATATTTTATTTTTTATTTTTACTAAAATTAGGTTATCATCACAAAATATTAGGTTGACATGCCAAGTAAAAATACTAAAAATTATTAAAAAAAATAAATAAAATATGATGCACTAGATAAAAGAATCTATTTCAAGATGGTATATTTTTTTTTCCATTTTAATATGAAAGTTGATGTCCGATAGAAACAACTATTTTTAATTCATGCACATTTTAATATTTATTTATCTAGTAATTGCACCTTGGTGTGCAATGGGTATGTCGAAGAGGTGTGGAAGGTCAATTTGGAAAAAAATGCCTATGTTTTGGGTACATTTGTGTAGTACATGAGGTCAATAGATGTCCAACTTAGCAAATGATTTTGTTTGTGAAATAAAGGTCTCAATGGAGAAGTGAACCAATACAGTAATTTATATATCCAAAAAATAACCCTAATGTCAAAATAATTAATTTCATTTACTTGTAATATTTCTCAAAATGAACCAATACAGTCAGATAATTTGTTTCATTTACTTATAATATTTCTCAAAATGAACCAATACAGTAATTTGTTTATCCAAAAAACAACCCTAATCTCAAAATAGAAAGAGTTTAATTTGTACACATCAAGAAACATTAAAAAAAAACATTAAACCCCAATATACGAAATTTAGAACATACACACTACCCAACACCAGACATTTTAATTTCACTTCAATATGATGCATTTGCATTATGGACCTACTTTATACACAACAAAAATCTTAAACCCCAATTTACCTAAATTTAGATCAAACACAATACCCAACACCCAAACATTTTAATTTCATTTCAATGAGATGCAATCACATAATGAACCTATACAGTAAATTCTTTTTGACCCAAGAAAATTTTTAAATCTTATAACAACAAAACATAAATTTTAAAAAACGTATAACTTTTTGGCTCTACAACCCAGCAAGCAATTAATAAAAAAGCTCCACCTATACATAAATTTTAGGTTGGTTGCAGAAAATGATCAACAGCTAGCAATGGTTCCACTATCAGCCAAGGCCTATCCTTCTTTTTCCACCATTCACAGGCAAAATGAGCTCTGAAAGCTCAAATAAGGAAATGCCTTCGACGTAAAAATATATATTTATCAAAATTGGAAAAAATATATATCCATGCACTAAAGTTTTAAGTTATAATACACACAAAAAAATTCAAAGAAAAAATATAAAATTTACTATAAAAATTTTGATGTCTCATGCAACTTCATTTTTCAGCATTTTTTCAGCAACTAAATTATAGTGTTAATTTATTAAAAACCAGTTTAAAATAATTTTTATTTTTTTTAAAATACAAACATAAAATATACTAAAAAATACATATTCTACTAGTTTACATCATTTCAAAATTCAAAAAATATATGCCACTTTTTAGTGATTCAAGTTTAAAAGTTGGATCAGTGTTGGTCGTTTCCTTTATAAAGTGTGACACATCTTTGTGCTTCTACCCAAAGCCTAACTAGAACTAATCTATGCACATTGAAGGTGTATTTACTCAATTCATCAATTGGTTGTGAGCCATACCTTTTTGTATCTTGGCAATTAGCCAATTTTGTATTTAGGCTATGAGCCTTTCAAGGACGGTGCATCCTGGTAGTGAGCCCTATAATATCTTATAACCGGTTATAATATATTGTGAGCTAATCTTCACCATGGTTTTTCCCTTTTGGGTTTTCCACGTAAAAATCCTGGTGTCAATGTGTTATGATATCTTTTATGTTTTGGTTTACTCTTGTAGCTAGATCTGGATTGATAATTGGATGGTTAGTAATTAATTGTGTTAGTAGAATACTAATTAACCCCACCCCATGCCCCTCTTAGTATTCAATGTATTCAACATTATATATTTTTGCATAGAAATCAAATTGACCAAGATTTTAATCCTAGGTACTTCATGAGGGCATCCTATATTTTTTTCCTATCCACCAAACCATGAAGATACTTTGTAACCCTCAATTTCAACCTTTTCAATGTAACCACCCTATTAAATATCTTCTTACAAAATCTCCCAAGTATCTTGAAGAATCAATAATAAACTAGTAATTTTCCCACCCATACATGGGCATCCTATTTTTTCCACTCCAACATCTTTGGAGATCATATGTTATTTATCATCTACATAATTAAATTACACCTTACAATCCTTAGAAAGATGAATGGAATACCCTATTGGCCTTGGTACAAATATGAACATGGACATCAAGTTTGGACATGGATACCATTTTGGAGATCCAAGACAAAGAATTAATTATTTTTATGAACCCCACCTTTAATGTGTTCTCTAGATCTTGACTATTAAAGCAAACTTTGGATGCATTTTTCTAAAATTTTGTTCAATTATTCTTGAATTGGGTTTTAAAACAATGTTTTTTATTATAAAAGTAGGAAACTAAGGTCCCAACCCTTATAGAAACAACAAAAAATCATAGAGAAATAGGTATACACAAGCCAATAACAATAGTTTAATAGTTCATAAACAACAAACTTGAAATAGCAAATAATAGACTGGAATAATAAAAATACATATCTAGAGGCTAATAAGCAATTAGGGTAAATATTTCCTCATTCCTTAGTAATTAATTTGTTCATCTAATTATATTGGTCCACATTGGAAGTAGTTAGCTCTTGCCTCTTCCAATCCATCTCTTGCAACATAAAAAACATGATCAAAGTTTTCCTAATATTCATGTTGTTCTTAGTCACAATGTTCAACTTCTTTTCCATTTCCATCATATTGGCTCTGGTGGAATCTAATTGGTTTGCAGTCTAGGTGAAGAGTTCACAATTGACATGAGGAACATCTTTGCTATTAGTAGCCTCTAGAGAGTCGATGAATTCATCCTCTTAATTGGGGGAATTCATTTCATTGAATAGGAATTACCTTCATGTCTCACAAGGGGGTATCCTTAGGAGTGTTCACTTCAATATAGTTAGTATTTTTTTCTTCTTTCATGTTACCCTTATCATTTTGATTGCCCCTAGAGACACTGAAAATGTCAATATCCTTCAAATCACCAAGTTGAGTCCCAACAAATATGGTAGACCTTTGAAACCCTAGAGCTTTTACCTTCCTATATGACCCTACCCTAATAATCGTTTATTTTAAAAAATTGAATGGCCTCTTCCTTATTATCCTAACAAGGACAAGTATTCTTAGGGTTACTCTTCACATTATCAAATTTAATTTTCACAAATTTTCTCTTACATTTACTTACATGTTTCCTCACAACAGATCCACGCTTAGGATTTGATGTGATGGACAAGATAACATCATGGATCACACCCTTAGGGAGATATTTCATCACTCCCTTTAGGAACCACAATATTTTTACTCTTTTTCAAGGATCTACTAGGGGTGGAGTCAACCAAGAAAGCTTTTATAGGTTTCACTATACAGAGAGCTAGGTGAAAGTGGTATAGCTGGAAGATGAGGCCCTGGTGTAGCAAGATAGGAAAGAATCTAGGGTTTTAAAAAAATTATTTGACCTCATTTATAGAGTTCTCAAGAAAACTCAACAAGAATAATGAGAAACTAATCAAGATTCTATGGCTCAAGTGATTTAACAACGGGAAATGGTGAGTGAAATAACATTTACAATTCCATTCTAAAGTGAAATACTTTATTAATACCTAACACACATGGTTCCAAGGAGTCGACAATGCTTCCTTGTTGAACCTATTTTGGTATCTAACAAATTCTTCACCCTCATTGAATAATATCTTCATACTTTTCACATCCAAAACCTTTCTTCGCCACCTAACTTTTGACCCTTGAAATTTCAAACTTGTGACAACTCCAATGACCTCCTCATTAACTTCAAAACCCTCTCCTACCACCTAAATATTCCTTCTATTCATGAATTTGTGAATTGAATTGAAAGGGTTTGGTCATAGCCATTCAAAAACTCCATATAAGACACAATGACACCATCCTTATAGATATTCCAAATAATAGCATATATTTTTGCCTCTTTGTAGGACACAGGTTCAATGCAAACTCTATCTACCCCTATAATTTTGATGACTAGCTTAAAAGGGAAATAAAAGAAAGGTGTAACACAAAAAATAACACCACAAATAACTAAAGTCTCTTTGAAGGTACACCAATATAATACTCAAAAGGCTCTTATCACAACATAACCTTTGAGATATCTCTAAGAATTCATTAATTTTGAAGCTTTTTTTCCATGGACAATAAGATTTCAAAATCACACAGTGGAGGTGTGTGATTTAGATTTCAAGGTTCTACTTTCATATTGCCACCATAATTCCCAAGACTAAAATAACAATGAATACCAATAAATTCCACATAAGGGTGGTAATGGAATTGATCACATGGTGAAGCCACCACGAGCTCTACCACATCATAAGAATGGAGGCCATGTCAGAAATGACATCAGAAGAAGTCCAACTGGCTATCCCATAATGTTTCCACGTCATTATGAGAGAATTGTCCATATGGTAAAGCTACCACAAGTATTTCCACATCATAGGAATGGAGGTCATGGAAATAATAATGTCAGAAGGAGTCCAATTAGGCATCCCATAGTGTTGCCACATCAAAATGAGAGTTTTTGTAACTAAAATTGATAGTGTACCCATATAGTAGGCCAAATCACCACTAAAATCCCATTTGGCTATCTCTTAATGTTACCACACCATAATGAAGGAGTTATCATAATTACAACTAATAGTATCCATAAAGTAGGCCCAAAAACCACTCAAAAAAATTATGAACCCAATATTGATAAGAATTTTAGCCCTCAAAAAATAATTCTTTCTTAAACAAAAAATAAACCTATCTCTAAATAAGAGTTAAAATTCAAGATATTTCATATTGAAGAATGGAGTTTACGAAGGATGGAATATTCCTCTCACTTCTCTAATAGTACTAGGAGTCTAGATTAATGCCAAAGTTGGAAAGAACATCAATATCCTTATTATCTTCACAGTAGGTATGAAGGATGTCAAAGTTATTAGAATTGTTAATAAGACTCTTAATCTCATGGATGACATCAACCAAGTTTCAAATAGGGGTAATAAGACTAGATATGACATCTATAATTAATTTAGCATTGTTAGAAATTAATCTTTACTTAGGTGAAGATTATTTATTATTTATTTTATTCAAATATTGTAGGAATATTCCAAAGGAATAACTACAAGAGTGTACTCACACATTTGTGAGGATGAATTATTTCTATAACTCCTCTTTGGAGGAATATTAAGGCCTAAGTGTAGCCTCCTCCTTATAAGGATATTGCCACCTTGCACACACATAAGATGAAAGGTGGCATGCATAGAAATAAGAGTTACTTATGAAACTCCTTTCTCACCTCTATTTATTGAGGTTCTTCTCTCCTTCATTAGAATTAAATGCTTAAGCTCCTTCACTATCTCATTGTAATCTTCTTTAGGGTTTATTTCATCTTCATAATATAGGGGAATTTTTCTTTGTTTTTCCCTCTTACAAAATCTTGTGTCTCCTCTTAGATATTTGGTGTGCTTGCTCTTGGTTTTCATCTTGAATGGTAATATTTTCCTTCAAACAATAACTCCTGGATTAGTACTTTCCTTTCTATTTCATTATTCCTTTCAAAAATTTCCTTTAATTTTTAAGCATTGGGTGCCTATTGAAATGACTAGTTTAACTCCCCAAAAGATCGTAAAGGCTTTTTCTTTATTATTTACTTTGACACCTATATTTCTAAAGTAGGCAACAATGAGCTTCCCATCATGAGGTCTTATCATACCACCCTTACTAACTAGCCTAGGATTTCCTTTAAACACACCATCAAATTTCAACTTGACCCAACCCAAAGGAGGCAGTTTCCACAAATTGTTAACTATGTCCATTTCAGTAGGTTTATGGGGAAATTTAACCTCTTTATGTTGGAGTGTGAAACATTTTCCATGATAATTTTTGAAAAGGATAAATAAACCTCATTAGCATTTTTCTTGGTTTTATGAAATATACAATTGTTTCTTTCCTTCCAAATACTTCAAATGAGGTGGATCCCCTACTTTCATAGCTCTTTGAGGATCAATTGTGAGTAAGGGGACTTCCACCCCTTAATAAACATATATATGTTGTTTCTCGTCAACATACATATGTTTAATTCAAACATGGTATTCTCCCATAAAACCCTAGAATAGTCATAATGGAAGAAGAGATGACATATAGTTTCTTCCTCCCTCTAGCACAACATGCATTTGTTTTTTATTAATTAAGTAGGGAAGGGCCCTAATCCCATAGTTACAAATCCAAAACCACAAAAAAGGAACCAAGCTGGGAAAAACAACACCAGTCAGCAGCAAAAAATAGCAAGAAACTAGACCCAGAAACTAGGGTGGCGCGTAGGCTTATTATCAAAAACTATAAACATAAAATTATCATATACTTAATAAAAAATAGAGTACTACTACTAAAGCAGCTAATAATATGAAGGCCATTAATAAGGTCCACCAAAGTCCACCAAAGTCCAGCAAGTTTTAAACATAACAAATCTATATTAAAATAGCAGTCCAGAATTTTAAAACAGAGCACTAAAAAATGCAAAGCAGCCATAAACAAAAGAAAGAGAAAATTCCATTACTTGGAATTTGCAATCAGGTCCTAGTACTCTCCAATTTGGGAGACATACTCCCTCCAGTCAGGTCCTTCTTCTTCAGCCTAGTCCTTCATTTCTTGAGTCTTCCCATCTTCTTTAGCATTTGTCTAATCTTGATTTGGCCCGAAACAACACCAACCATAGCCCTACGCATGAGACCATTAGTTACCCTCATCAAAGAAACAATAGATTTCTCCATATCATACATTTGGATCTGCATGTAAGTCAACCTACTTTTGAGAAAATAAGTGTTAGAATCATCAACAGTGTTAGTATCTTTAGCATTGTTCATAGTTTCCGAAGCTTTCAACATTTCATTTATTAGCTCCTCTACAATCTTGGTTTCTTCCTCCTCATTATCTTCTTTTTCCTCCATTTCTTTCTCTCCCATATCATATGTAGTCTCTTCAAATTCCATGTCCTCACTGTCTTCATCCACTTGAGCCTCAAACTCTTCAACCTCCAATTCCTCCTCCTCTTGAAATGTGGCTTTTTTTTTACCCTTTTATCCTAGGAGGCAACCTTTGCAAGGCAAGTAGATCTTCAAACTCCACTACCCAAACTCGACTTCCCTTCCTCCAAGACCTCCATTTGAATTCCCTCTTTATCTTCATTTATAGCATTTTGGTTTTTCAAATCTTTTTTTAGATTCTTGGCCTTAGGAGGTTCTAGGAGAAGCGGAGAGTGTTTGCACTTCTCCAGGGTAGATTTTACCAGTTCGAGCTCTAGGGAATTTTTAATAGGGGTCTTCTTACCCACAGGGATAGAAGGAGTGGAATTTTTGGTAGCAAAAGTAGAGACTTTAGCAAGGTGAATCACATTTCATTCAATAATTTTGGGTAGGGGCCTAGGGTTCAGCTCTTGAATGGGATTAGCCATAGCAAGGGGTTCAACATCTTCCCCTACATTTTGATTCAAAATTTCTTGCCTTGTGGCCAAAGGATTATCATGGGGGTTTAGAGAAAGGGCATGTTTATAAAGAGCAAGCATGAGGCCTTGGTGCAGAGGAGGGTTCGTACCATTTTCAATGTTTTGTTGCAATGAGGAGAGAAGATAAAAAAGCAAGTTTAAATGTTCATTGTGACAAATGTGGTTCAACATAGGATATGCATGTACAATCATATATCTACCTTCAACAGTAAAATATATCATCACAAACATACTGACCAAAGTGAAGGGTGACGATAGTTTGAGTTGTGCATACCCATTTTGAAACCGATTGAGTCCTTCACCATCATGGAGGAAATTATCAACAAATGTCTGGTAATCAGCTCCGCTCTTCTTAACAACCTTAATTCCCTAGTTTTCTAGGCTCGTCACCTCAAATCTAACAAACCCAATAGCCACTTGCCCCTTTCTCCATGAGTTGCTGAATTTCATCGTGAGACTCTCATTATACCCTTTCATTGCTTCAAAAAAATGAACCATTCCCGCTCTACTGAATAGCCTCCAAAGATCAGCATTTTTCCTTAGAGTCAAGCAATTCAGAGGTTTTTTTCATTTACTAGGCCCACCCATTTTAGAGCTCTGCAAAAATTTTAGATTAATCTTTTGCAAACCTTTCCTCATAACACCACAACACCCTAGCAGCCAACTAATCTTGCAAATGACACTACAACTTAAGTTTTGATAATAAGCTCTTTCAGAAATGAAGTTCAAGAACTTTCTTAATGAAGTTTCCTTTTTCACATTTCCTCGAGTAGAAATTTCATTATTTCCATTACAAATAATAAATGAGTCTTGATTATTCGTAGCAAGTTGATCTTCAATTTGGAGGATAGATTTGACATTAGGCACGTCAATACACTTAGATTTGACACAAGCCTTTGCATTGAAATAAGCCATTTGATTCATTATATTCTTAGGAATGAAATAATAATTAACTTTTTCACCTGAGGATATCTTCATACTCCTTGTCGTACAAATATTATCACCATTATAATGAGAGCCCTTTTTAACACAAGATCACATAGTCCTCCTATGTCAATCCCTTTTCCCAACTTTATAAGTTATACACATTAACATATTTGTCTTTGAGCACTTTGTCTTTCAAATACAAAGGTAATTGGTTGTACTCCCATTGGATCCACCTGTCACACTTGAGTTCTTGTTGGTCACACAGTTAGCAGAGAGATTACCTTCCCTGAATACATGTTGTATGCAGCAATGAGTAAAAAAATTCATTAGGGCCTTCAGTTATCAATGATGTCTTTTAGTTCCCAAGGTGTCACATCACCACCTTTCAAGATGTCCACTATTAATTTGGAGTCACCTTCCAAAATTACCTTTTTAAAACCACAGTCTCTAAGCGTCTTTATTCCACCCCAAACAACCATTGCCTCAACTTTATTGTTGGAACAAATACCTAGTTTTATACAATATCCCACAATGCAATCACCCAAATGGTTCCTCGGTAGTCCTCCCACCCCTGCAATTCTAGGATTACCTTTTCAGCACCCGTCAAAGTTGCATTTAATCCATTCTCTTTGAGGAGGGGTCGAAACAGTAGACTTCCTAGCAAAAAGCGTGGGCTAATTGAGATTAGTAAGGTCCTTCTTTATTCCCCAAATCTGCTTGATTCTCAATTATTTATAGGTAATCCAGAATTTTGAGTAGTTGTACCCTCCAACTTCCACATTTTCCTATATCTAAGCCTTTATGGTCATGCAAACCTCATAGTTGCTTCTCTCTGCTTCCTTGAAAATCTTATTATTTCTTTCCTTCCAGATTCCCCGAGATATGAAAGGGGGGCTTGATTCCAAAGATCCTTTAATATCTTATGGGAATAAGGCCAATTGGACCAAATTTCAATAAATGAATTCATAGTAGGGGGAAACACCCAATCCGTGAGCAGCAAGGGGAGGAAAAAAGACCACACTTGTCTAGAGTACTGAAAATGGAAGAATAAGTGCATTATAGATTCTTCTTCCTGCTTAGAGAGGATACCTCTATTGATTAACTAAAAACCCCTCCTCATAAGGTTATCAATAGTTAGGATTCTTCCATGTGAAGCAACCCACTAGAAATAGTTAACTTTCAGAGTAAGGTAACAACATGCATTTGTTAAGCAACCAAAATCCTCTCTTTTTCAAGTTATCCTGAGTAAGGATTTTGTTATGAGAAAAAATCCACCAAAAGAAGTTAATTTTATGAATAATAATATGATTCCAATACTTCTTCCAAAAACATTCTCTAATAGTAGACTCCAACAATAGATTGTAAGTAGACATGACAAAGAAATTACCTTTGCTATTCTAAGTCTAGATAATTTCATCTTCAAAGGGAAAACAAGGCTTCTATGCTCTCAAAGTTTGTTTTGTAATTATCTTGTAATATTGATCAAACTATTTTGATTGGCATAAAAATATTGGATGGTCTTCACAGAAAACTTTAAGAAACCCCCCCCCCCCTCGGCGAAGGTGTAAAATCCTGGCGAATCTTGTATACTTCCCAAAAAAATATTAATTTTAGTGGCAATTTTTTTTGTTTTTCATGAAAAAAAAGATAATGTCCATTGGAAAATCTTTTCTAATCGCTAGAAGTCTATGGAAAATCTTGGCGAAATGCAAATTTTTTAAAACCACTAAATTTTTTCCATTGGCAATTAAAATCTATTTTCAAACTAGAAAAAATAATTTTATTCGTGATTAAAAAAAAATTCAAACTAGAAAAGAAAATTCATTGGCGAATTAAACCTATTTTCAAATGATTAAGAAAAAACATTAGCGAATTAATCATAATATCAAACTAATAAAAAAATGTAGTGGTGAAGTGTCAATGTAAATTTTCCTAACCTTAGTTGCAAGTCTTTCTTGGTCATCTTTGTAGTCGGTGGGTCGAAGGTTTCAAAAACTTTGAAACTTCAAACTTTGGTTCTAAGTTTCCAAGTTTCAGCGACCACGCGACATTATGGACCATGACCGTTCAATGAATTTTCAATGGACGGTTGTAGTTACATTCTGGAAGTATATCTCTTAAGCACTAGATTTGCAAATTGAAACCTCTAGAATTACACTAGAACCGTTAGATTTTCAAAAATCAATGGTTGAGATGTTATTAATTATTTAGGTCTGTCAGTCATCTTGCTCTTGTTTACCGTTTAATATTTCCTAAGTCAGACCAAAATATTTTATGACAAAGCCTTAAATCTTAAATCTTTAATCCTGAGGGTCGAGTCTCGTCAACCTAGCGATGTCCCCATTTTAAATTATGCACATGCATAAAGTTTGTTTTAAAAGAGGGAATCAACATTAATTGAGATGGTTGGAAAATTGAGATGTATTAAAGACACACATCTCATGTAGCCGGTCGAAAGTGGGTGGTTTTCTAGAAGCCAGTGAACCAGAGAAACAATGGAGGCCAGTTTCACCTTGACATCACAGAGGAAGCTGGACCCTTTCTTTGGCAAAGCATCTGTGAAGCAGCTGCGGGGTTTATTTTTGTTCAAGGATGTGTAGGTGGCGCAAGCAGTTCAAATTATTTTGGGTAATGGCTTTGAAAAATCAAAGCACAGATATAGGACCAATATGGATATTTATTCGTTGGTCATGGCTTGGGGTTTGGACGTAGGAGAGCCAGTGGATGTAGTGAGGAAATTCATGAAAACTCTAGTTCACAAATTTTTTTAGACGATATGGAAGGCATTCTGGAATGGGTGATACCAGGAGTGGGGCTTGTTAAGGTTGAAGGCATGGATGGTGGAGGTCCAAACCTCACGGATTTAAATCATCTCTTTATCAGGTGGCTAGAAGGATGCACCAAAGATATGTGGCGAGAAGGTGCGGAGTGTGGGTGGCAAGCACTCAAAATCTGCGTCGAGCTAATGGAGGTCGAGGAGGTCATAGAGAATCTCAAAGACATCGCTAGAGCAGAGATGCGTGAAAAGAAGGGTCTAAGTCCGAGGAAGAAGATGAAGTCGTTAATGGAGATAGAGTCGTTGGAGATGGGTAATTCATCGAAGGCATCTAAGTTGTACAAGTTTTTAAAAAAAATAGATTACTATACTTAATCATGTCTGTGATTTTGTTTTTTAGGGGTTATGCCTAGATTTGCATTGTAATTGTAAAACACCTTGGGGCACGAACAATGGTTGGAAGGGTAGATTTCAAGCGGGTATGATTAGGGATAATTTGATATGTTGGAAACGGAAACTATGCTAGTTAATCAACTTTTTTGGTATATTTTATAGCATTAGTTTAGAATTGGAATAATTCTTTCTAATTTCACTTTATATTAATATATATGATTTATTCAACAACATTTATTTTATAGCATTTTGTTTACAGTGATTCTCAGCTTTGATTTTTTTCAAGATAATACAGCATTTGGTTTTATTGGTGAGCATGTTGAAATTTTATTTTCCTTTTACAAATAATTTATGTTTTTAGATAGATGAATTTAAGGATTAAACTATAAAAAAAATTCAACAACATTTATTTTATAGCATTTATTTAATATGTATGATTGATAAAATCAATAATATTTTATATATAAAAATATAAATTGAATATTTTTTTGACAGTTAAATTTTTTCATAAAACGTAAAGTGACAGAAAAATTCCAGGCCTGGCTGAGAGGTAATAATTTTCCAAACTCCACACGTACCGATCTTAATTACCCGTCTATCCTCTAGTCATGTCCACTTGCTAAAATTTGCCCGTGATTTTCACTTCATAAATGCACCATCCTTGCCACCTTTCCTATCTTAATTCACCAAAGTTGAGGTTTTGGTGCTTTTCCTAACCTTAGTTGCAAGTCTTTCTTGTTCATCTATGTAGTCGATGGGTCAGGCGTTTTGACAGCTTTGAAACTTCAAACTTTGGTTCTAAGGTTCCAACTTTTAGCATTTCGGAAGTAAATCTCTGAAGCAGTAGACTTGCAAGTTGAAACCTCTGGAATTACACTAGAACCGTTCGATGCGAACATGTGGGAAGATCAAGGCTCATCATCGTGGTAATGAACCCGATGGGTTGGATTTTGGCAATGAGTGATAGAAGAACTTAAGTGGCAGAAATATGCTCGTGCAAAAAGTTGGTTTTAAAAGAGGGATCGCCTAGGAAGAACGTAGGACCAAGGCTTAAAAACTTAAGAACATTTAACCCAAAGGATGTAAAGGAAAATATATATAACCATGACCATTCGATGAATTTTTGATGGACAGTTGTAGTTGCATTCCGAAAGTAAATCTCTGAAGCAGTAGACTTGCGAATTGAAACCTCTGGAATAACACTAGAACTGTTAGATGGGGACACGTGGCGAGATCAAGGCTCATTTCTCTCTTTTCAATGCCTTGACGTATTACATTTCATTTAATTGAAATTCTCAATCTTTTAGTTTTGAACATCTGAAGCGATTGATTGGACAGCTCATAGCTTTAATGAAACAAGATTTGTAATGATTTCATATCATTTGAGTGGCACTGGTAGTGCTGGCTGGAGTCTGGGGATTTTGACAGCTTGTCAAATTGAGGTAGAATTTGCATGTAGCCAGACGTCAATCAAATTAAACATTTTAATTTTTAATTGTACATGTAAGGCTTAAGATACACGAATTGACTAAGTTGGTTTTTTGGTTTGCACGAATCAGGCTCATAGCGGCACTAGTGGCCCATAAATTATTAAATAGGGTTAGTAATAGTGATAGTAATAATGTGATATTGTAATTCAATTGTAATAAAATAAATGGTTATAAATTTATAGTAAAGAGAAATTAAGTATTATCTATTTATGAAATAATTGCATGTAGATTTAAAAGTAAAGCATAAAGCAATACAAATGAAAAAAGAAAGTTACTATCAAAGAGTTATTTTCTGAGTTCTGTGTCTATGAATCTATTCAAATCAGCTTTTTTTTCCTTTGAGAAATTCAATATTATCTATTTATGAAATAATTGCATAAAAAGGTCAGAGGTTTCAAAAACATTGAAACTTCAAACTTTGGTTTTGAGGTTCCAAGTTTCAGCGACCACGCGACATGATGGACTTATCTTTCCTTTCAAAGACCTCGTCTTCTGACATCTCATTAAATGCTATGTATGGAATAAACTTGAGTTGTCTTTTCAGGAATTTCCAAAAGCATGCAGGTTTAAAGTCTATCTTTTTGAGGTATGAAATTGAATGTTGCATTTAAAGCATGTCCTATCAAAAATAACGACATACGTGGGTGGCGAAGTTTTTCTCATACATTTAGCCTACATTCTTGTTTTACTCCACATTGATTGCACGTCTTGTCATTTTATACGACTTGAAGGTGGTGAGAACTTATTTTTTAAAGCCTCAGTTGTACTTCTACCTAATGTTTCTATTTCTTCAGGAATTCAAGCATCTCATTAGGCATAGTGAGCTCATGCAGTCTAAAATTGAAAATTGTTGGCTCGGTGTGAGGGATATGGAGCTAGGACTTTTTAAATTGGAAGAATTTTGGGCACGTTTGGATAGTAAAGAAAAATTTGTTGTAGATGTGAAGGTGTTCAAAAGTGGACAGCTCAAGCCGGAGGTTTTCCAGAAGTAGTGTTGAGTGATGACCTAATTGTTGCATGTGCGAGAAGGTATATTCCTGAAACCTGGGAAATCAAGGCCACAAACGGAACCATTGTAGCTACAAAAATTATTGAGGTCATTTCTCAAGCATTGGGAAATCCAGAGAAGGCACCCATAAAGGAGATGTTTGTTGTAACAGCTAACGAATATTTCAGGACTAATGAAACCTAGTGTAAAAATTCTATGGCCAAAGGGTGGTTAAAATCAAAGAAGAAAGGTAAGTCTCAATTGCCCAATAAACTTAAAAGGACACATTTTAAAGCAGAAATTGTTGATGTTATTGCTTTACTTCATCATATCGTTAGGAATGCACAAGTTGAATTATTTGAAGATTGGATGAGTCAGTTCATTTTAGTTATCTGTGATGATAATGTGTTTATCGATTGGGCTGAGATAATTTGCTTTCACTTGCATGAGAAATTAGTTAACTTTCAACAGACTGCTACCTTTCATTTGTGTTCTTGTTTGATATATATCATTGCTAGTCAAAGAGCTTATTGACCAGGGTTGAAACCACAAGTACCACCAAGTCCTGGCATGCCTGTGTATAAGTGTTATCCGCAATTTATTAGGTAGGTTGGGATGGGAGAATATTATCTTGTTAATGATGCATTTTTAATGGAAGCTGCGAGAAAGTTGGATGGAAACCCTTAAATGCATTTTTCCCCTGAATCAAAATCTTTGGTGTTGAAGTTTGGAAGTTTTTATATCCAATTTGATAGATTTTCTTATTTTAGAATTGGAGGTTATGAGAAGGCTCCACTTAAATTTCCTAAGTACCCTGAGGATTTACTAGTATTTTTGGAGGTCTGCAGACAAATGGCCATAGTAAATATAAAATACATGAATATGGGAAAGTGAGGGTATACCTTCCCATTAGTTACTCGTTCTTTCTCTTGCAAAAGTAATCAGATGGCTAGGAATGTTGAAAGGATTCTCAAAGAATATAATCTCTAGTACTTGTTTGTAAGAACTAATTTTGACAACAAGGGCTTTGTGAGAAAAAAATTGTATTCCTCTGGCTCATATCAACACCAACCTTCAATCAAAGATTTATGGGAAGACTGTGCTGATGAAAATGAAGTTTTCAGAAGGGACCATATGAGGTTAACCCTTGAGCAGATACAAATTTCCGGTCTCTCTTTCCAAATTCCTGAAAATGTGTTTGAAGATTCAATGGTTCTTGATCCTGAATATGAGAAGTTGCCTAATAAATCACATCCTAGAGTTGACTAGGATAAAGATGAAGTTTTATATATGAGTAAACGGGCCAAACCAATACTCAAAAGGACCCAGGATTGGTTGGAGGGAAAATGGCGTAGGGTTACTAGTTTTGTTCATGAACCAAAATTGTCCTAGAAAAATGAGCAAGGATCTAGCCAAGTAGTCCCTGGAGGTACATCATCGGCAAGGATAGTCATCAAGTCTTCTAGCGCCAATTCACAATATGGGGGTGATGGTGAAAAGCTAGAGAAATCAATTAAATCAAAATCATTATGTGAACAAGACAACCCATCCACCCTTGCTCTTAAATAGAAAAATGTCCAAACAAAACCTGTGTCAAAAGATTCAGAGAGCATCTTTAAGCATATTGTTGAGTATAGTACTTACCCACCCTTGTCTGAAGAATCTTCTCCTCCTATAGAAAACATATCAATTATTCCTAGCGATTCTAGAGAGGTTGTTCAAAGTGATAAAGCCTCGAGTTTAATAGAAAAATCTCCAGTATGGTTGAGGAAAGCGGTAGAAAAGAAGAGGAAATACACTCCTACGACATTCGTTGGGGCTAGAGTAGATACAGTGACAAAATTACTCCAATCTTCCTCAGGGCCCAAGAAAGCCCAGAAAATGTCAAGAATTCTAAATGATGTCTTTGGTAATCAGGTGTTAGAAATTGCATAACCTTTAAAAGATGTAGATGATGATAAGATAACCACGGATGATTATAAAATCATACATGTTGACATGGGTCCCCAGACACTTGAAGGTGATGTATATCACACCAGTTACTCAGTCAATGCTTTAGCCAAGCGAGTAAAAGAAGAAAGGAAAGAAAGGGTAAAATTGCAATCTCAAATTTTGGATTTCAAAAACTTTATCTCTTCCATTGTTTCTCCCTTTTTGTATACTGAGGCTTCTAGTTCCCAAGAAAGAGTTATTGATGAGTCTGTGATGCAGTTGATTAAGAAAAATCTAAATTATTCCAAGGCTGCTAGTGAGTGGATTAAAGAATTGTCTCAGGAAGGTATATTTTTTATTAGTAAATATGTGATTTCCTACACTGACATTGTTGATAAAAGAAAAGGATTAGTAGTAGAACTGCAGTAGGTTAGAAAGGATCAAACCAGTCTGTATGCAGTTTCGGAAGAAATGAAAGAGTTAGTTTCCATGGATCGATTGAAGTTGGTAAATGAATAGATTGTTAGTGATCCAAAGGAATTAGATCCTTCATGGCTTGATTCACTTAAATGGAAACTAAACATATATGATGACCTGGTAAAGGAAATCACAAAAGTGTTGGAGAAGTATTTGGATATGTTAGGAGAAATCAAGGGGAACTTTCATGATCTGCAGGTGAAGATAACAGATGATTTTGATGAGAAAATTTTGGACACAAAAGAAATCTACTCAAATTTTAGAGAAGTCTTCAACAGAGAAGCAGCACATCCTGCTATGATGACTAAAGAATCTTTCTCAAAGCTTGGGAGGCTAGACCTTTATCTCAAATTTTTTAAAGCTGAAGCAGAAAGGAGGTCTAACACACTGAACAAGTCCGAAGTTTCTCTCAAAAAATGGAGAACTGAGCTTCAGATCACATTGACACTAGACAGTAGGGAGATTTTTGCAATCATTATCAGGTACAGGGAATATAAAGCTAGAATGAAGATGCAGGAGAATTTGTTGCGACAAGGAGAGAACGAGGAGCCGGAAGCTAATGAAGTTGAAGCAACTAGGAATTATGCATAGTTTATTTTTAGCATTTTCATATACTTTCTTTAAAGTTGGAACTTTTAAGTTAATGACTTCTTTTAATTTTCGGTATGGTTACTTTCAAGAAACTGTTACCAAAGACATTGGCTATGTTTAAATATTGGTTCAACTGATGTGATTAGGCTCTTTTGAGCAAAATTTGATTTACTCATTAGGGAAAACTCTGTTATTTTGGCTATTATCTGTTGTTTTGATAGAGGAGACATTGGTGGAGTTTATGCATGCATAATCTTTGAGTTATGGCGTATAGATTTATTTTGTTTATACTGAATGTTTTCTAGTGTGATATCTATTATTGGGATGACAAATGCTATAATTTTGCTATATTGTTGTGGTGTTATTATCTGTGAATAAAATTTTTGCAGAGTGCAGTGATATTGGTTTAGTTGTTATCTTTCTTTCAGAAGTTATATTTCTATTTACATGAGATTGATAGATACCTTTGAAGCTTTCTAGTTAAAATCCCCATCCTTTATTTTCTTTCTGGTTAAAAGCATCATTAGTTTTAAAAAATAATTTATTGAACATTAGATAAAGGTAGCTGCCACCTTTAAAAATAAGCAAAGAATTGGTTTTGAAGTTTGTAATGCTATAATGTTACCGATTCAATTGTGGTTACATTTATCACCTTTTATGGGCGTATGAATATAGAGTTAGGTGATAAATATGTTAACCAACAGATATAAAACTCTTAGGGTATGTCTTCCCATTAGAGACCCCTTTTTTTGTATGCAAAACAAACCAGATTTCTAGGAAGATTGTGTCAATGAGAAGGAAGTTCTGAGAAGAGATTATATGAGGCTAATGCTAAAAAAGATACAGGCTTTTGCTCTATCATTTCACATTCCTAAAGATGTAGTTGAGGATTCAACAATAATAGATCATGCATATGAAAAATTGCCTGATAAATCCCACCCTAGGGTTGATTGGAGCCAAAGTGAAATTTCATATATGAAGGTGTGTGTTGCCCCAGTGCTTAAAAGAACCCAGGACTGGTTGGATGGGAAATGGCGGAAATTTTTTGGTCCTATTCAGGAGCCTAAGTCATCACAAAAGAATGAACAGGGGTCTACGCAAGCATCTGGTGCAAGTGTATCATCGGGAAAACCCTTTGTGAGGTCCTCTAGTGCAAATTCTCAATCAAGAAGTGATGGTGATAGGCCAGAAGAAACAATCAAGTTGAAGAGCATATGTGAACAAGACAGTGTGCTTTCTCCTACCCCTAAGAAGAAGACCAATCAAGAAAAACTTATGGCTGCAGACTCTGAAGCTATCTTTCAATAGATCGTTGAAGATAATATCTTTCCTCCTCTGTCTGAATTGCTCTATTCTCCACCTGTTAGTGATAATCCACCTTTCACTCCTAACACTCCTAAAGAAACTATTAGTGGAAATGAAGATTTTGGTCTGCTAATAGCCTCCCCAGGATGGCTGAAAAAAGCAGTGGAGAAGAAGAGAAAGCATATTCCTACAATGACAATTGGAGTGGATACAATTTCAAATTTACTTCAAAACTCTTCAAAACCTAAGAAAGCTAGGAGGATGTCAAGGATGGTGACTGATGCTACTTCTGGAAATCAAATGTTAGAAATTGTTGAGCCTATGAAGGATTTGAATGAAGATGAAATAATGGAGGCAGACTACAAAGTCACACATGTTGATATGGGGCCTCCAACACTAGAAGGTGATGTGTACCATGCCAATTATTTAGTCAATACCTTGATTAAAAGAGGGAAAGAATAGAGGAAAGAAAATATAAAACTGGAATCTCAAGTCCTCGCATTGAGTAACTTTATTTCTTCCATGGCCACTCCTCCTACATCTGATGAAGCCTCAAGTTCTCAGGTAGAGGGAATCGATGTGCTCACCATAGAGAAAATTAAAAAGAATTTGAGCTATTCCAGAGTTGCTTGTGAGGGGATCGATAAAATATCTAGAGAGGCTATCTTCTTTCTGAATAAATTTGTTCTCTTTTACACTAAAGTTGTTAATAAGGCGAAGGAGTTAGTAACAAAAGTTCAGTAGCTCATAAAAGATCAAACTAGTCTCTATGTGCTTGCTCCAAAAATGAAAGAATTGAACTCTATGGATGTGAAGATATTAATTGGTGAGAAAATTGTGAATAATCTAAGGAGATAGACCCTTCCTGGTCCATTTCATTGGAATGTAAATTGAATATGTATGATAATCTGGTGAAGGAAATTGATAATGCACTTGATATATTATATGAAATGTTGGGGGAAGTTAAAGAAGATTATTGTATTATGGGAGTGGAAATTACTGATGAGTTTGATGAAAACATTCTAGATATAAAAGAGATCTCTCTGAAGTTTAGAGAAATATTCAAGAAATAAATAGTTGATCCTACTACAGTGACATGGGAGTCTTTGCAATTCAGTGGAATGGAGATCCACCTGAGGACTTATAAATGTGGAGAAGAGAGAAGATCTCAGAAGTTGGTTGAGTGTGAAAATGCTTTGGTCACATGGAGAACCAGGTTACAGATTACTACAACTCCAGGAAGCAAAAACATCACCGCAATTGTCACCAAGTACCGGGAATACAGGCAAAGAGTAAAGGCACAGAAGGAGTTACTGAAGGAGAAGGAGGTGGAAATAATTGATAGCGAAGGAGTTGGTGCTGAGAGTGGGACCGCTATTTAGTTTTTAGTTTTTATGTTATTTTCTTTAATTTGGATCTCTTGATATTTCAAAGAGTTTTTGTTTTAATTTCTAAAACGGCTGTCTTCAAGAAACCGTTATGAAGACAAAAGAAACTCTATGTTTGCTAGTGGATTGTCTATTATTGGAATGATAGATTTTTGGATAGTTTCATTGTTGTGGAATTTTTATCTATGAATAAAGATTTTATGGTGATGGATGCGTAAGGATTTCTTAGTATAATTTAGGTGATTTGGTAGTTTAAGATTTTATTGTTTAAGTTGGGTGGACACTGGATGCCTTTATAAGTTATTTATGTTGAACTATTAGCTTATGTTAGCTTATAACTTATAAATTATGGATGTTGAACTATTAGCTTTTGTTCAAGGAATGGATTAATAATATTCCTTTCAGTTATTTATCAAAGATTGTGTGAATGGCAATGCAATAGGAATTTATAAGTAGTGTGATAAGTGTTCTTTAAAAATGATGCAGAATCACATATCAAATTCAATACCATGGAATCTAATATAATTTTTTTGGTTTTTCCTAACCTTAGTCGCTAGTCCTCAGAGTTTTATAACCTTGTCGTGGAGTTCTAAATTTTCATAACTTACCGATTCTCTGACTTTTTTGATGGTTCACTTTGTTGAGTTGCAAGTCTTTCCTAGTCATCTTTCTACTCGGTGGGTCAGAGGTTTCGAAACTTCAGAGTTTGGTTCTAAGGTTCACTTTGTTGAAGCAAGAATGGAAAAGAGAAAAAGAAAGCTTATTATTATAACTAATAACACTATGAAGAAATGATCACTCGCCTTTTAAGTCTACGTTTTCGGCTTTCGCTGACTTCCAAATGGAGAAGTAGAACCTCAAAACTGAACAAAATGTATAAGAATAAATGACACTTACGATTGTATTTATATCAATCCATGATTCCATATTTGGCGAATTCCGCGGGATTTTTAAATGGTATATTAAAAGTTTGGCGAATCCTGCGTGCTTATACAACTATACGTTGTAATTTTGAAGGTAAAATGTGTCCTCAAATGTAATTATTTTTTAATGTTATTGGCAAAATAGGTCCTCATGAGCAACTATTTATAAATTTTAATTGGTGAAATGGGTCTTCACAAGCAACTATTTGTAAATTTTAATTGGCGAAATGGCTCCTGATACAATGTTGTTTTAATAGTATTGGCGAATATGTAGGTGTTTTATTAAATGCTTTCGGGATTCCAGGAGAAAATATTAGTCGGTCCAATTGAAACGCATAGTTTGACAATGGCGAATTTGTTGCTTAAATATGCCTCATAAAAAACTCATTGGCGAATGGACATGTATTGGACCTATAGTTCGTAAAATCCAGGCAATTTGGACACCTTGTTGGGTGCGAGAAATTTGCCAATTTCGACTTGGTCAATTCCTAGAATTCGCCAATTGGCGAAGATTCGCCACTAAAGTTCTCCTTGATGGTCTTCCATTGATCTATTAGCCATTTTCTATAAAAATTAATCCTTCACAAAGGTACCAAAGAAATTTTAGAAACATTACATAGGCTTCCAAAAGTATAACAAGATGATAAGGGAAAATTATCCATCTACTTGTCTTCCCAAAAGCTTATTTTCTTGTCATTCTCAATCTTCCACTTACTCCCTTTTTTGAATCAAGCTTCCGGTTTTAATCACATTATTCTAGATTAAAAAAAAAACCTTTAGGGATACTAATGATAGACAACAATTAGTCACTTTTAATCTATTCAAATATTTGGTTCTCATTATTTCACTCCACTCCTCATTGTCCTTCAAGAAAAACTAGGCCACCTTGGCTAGTAATGCCTTAATATTCATTTGGATCTTTCTAATACCCAAACCCATATGGGATTTGGGAACACAAAATTTCTCCCAATCTACTTGGACTAACCTCTTCTTTTCTTCAACTCCTAACCAAAGGAATCTCTTCTAAATTTGTTCAAAAAAAATAGCCATATACTTGGGGATATTGAATAAGGAAAGGAAATAAATAAGTATGCCTCGAAGAGACACTTTAAGAAGCAATATTTTACCAACTTGACTCAAGAGCTTTCCTTTCCAATCAAAAAGTTTCCTCTACACTTTTTCAAAGATAAAATTCCAAAAAAATTGAGTAGATTTCTTCACTATTAGAGGGAGCCCAAGATAACTAGCCAAAAGACGAGCACAATTGAATCCCACTATGGTATTTTTTTATATTGTAAGTCAGCCTTAGTATTGAATGATTAAATTTGACTCTTTTCATAACTGATGATTTAACCAAAAATAGTGGCATAATCATCCAAGAATTATTTCCACTTTTTGGCTTCAACAATAAAGGCCAAATAAAAGAGGATGGTATCATCCACAAACTGTTGTATAACTAAAGTTTGTAAGGAGGTGGTAACTTTAAAATCCCTTTAAGGTTACCAACTTCTAAGCATATTCCCAATAATTTTACCAATAACCTCAACCATAATTATAAAAATATAGGCAGATAGAGGGTCTCCCTATTGAATACCCCTACCAAATTAAAGAGCCCTTTAGGAGTACCATTGAAAAGCAAAAAAAAATAGTAGTGTTGAGATATTCACCAATTAGACTGACCACTCTATCTTAAAAGATGATTTTTTAAAGGACTTTAAGAAAAATATCCTAAGAAACCCTATCATAGGCTTTGTAAATATCGATTTTTAGAATCATACACTGCACATGGCTCATATCTATTGAGTGGACAACTTCATGAGTTATAATAACAAAATCCAAGATTTATCTTCTTAGGATAAAACCTTTTTGGTTGCTAGAGATCATTTTGACAAAGGACAAGTTGGATTCTATGAACAGGGATTTTAGATTACACTTTATATATGGTGTTGCGTAGGCTAGTTAGTCTAAAATATACCATAGTTTGTGGGTCAATCTTCTAGGAACAAGAAATAAAATGCAATGTAAATTTGTTTTAGTAATTGCTAGTTCTAAAAAAGTTTCGACTAGTAGTAACATCACATCAATGACAACCAAAAAAACTTCCATAAGGATAGAATGAAGCCCTCCTCGGGTGGTGGCGATGGCAGTGGAGTGATTTCAAATTTCAAAAAGGTGAGAAAATTTGGAGGTGCAACAAGAATTAATGGCGGACAACTTGTTGATGGGAAGGTGATGTCAAATGGGTCCTTGGCTAATGATAAGCAACGTGGGTCCCCTATTGCAGAAAATGAATATTCTGGTGGGAAATAAGCCCCTAAGGTTTCTTGTCCTTTGCATTCTCTGATGTCCTTCTCTAAAAGGGGGAATCTCGATGCTAAAAATTTTGGCCCCGATCAGTCAGCTAATGGTTTGGGTGCGACTTTTTTTGGCTCAGTTCCTGGGGTTGATAAGACAGGGGTGGCCTCTTCTCAGATTCATCCCTCAAATGGTCTAATATTTTTGGTATGAAGCCCAAAGGTAAAATTTCTTCTCCTATTGTGGCTTTTTCCTCTAATGTGAAGAATGGAGAATATTCCATATTTATTCTAGATTGCATTGTTGAAAAAAGTGTATCAAATATGGATATGACTCTCTTGGGAAAATTTGTGGGACCTCGTCCTCATATCGAGCTAGTTCATAAGTTTGTTTTGAACTGGTGGTGTCCTAAGGGCCAGGTGGATGTGGGTGAAATGGCTAAGGGATTCTTTTCCTTTACTTTCAACTATGAAGATGATCTCTTGTTGGCTCTTACGGGTGGCCCCTGGTTTATTGGGAAATCTTCTTTGATGCTGAAAAGGTGGGAACCAGGCTTTAATCCTAACTCATGGTCCTTTTCGGCAGCCCCTGTCTGGGTAAGACTTTCAGGTCTCCCTCTTGAATTCTAGGATGAAGAAGTATTCAAAGGCATTGTGAGTAATTTTGGGTGTTTGCTATCAATTGACCAAATGACAGCTTCCAAGAAGCGTCTTGTTTATGCTAGATTTTATGTTAATGTGGAAAATTCAATAGATCTTCCCTCTCTAGTGAAGATTAACTTTAAGTTTGGTGTCTGGGATCAAGTGGTGGAATTCAAATCAATTCCCTTCACTTGTTTCCATTGCAAGAAAGTGGGCCACTAGGCTAAAATATGTCCTCTAAAAGTGCAGAAGCAGGTGGTTAAGCAGTGGAAAGAAAAGGAAAAGGTTCCTGGGGTGGTATCTTTAGATCCTCTGGAGAAAGTGGTGACTTCTCTTGTGGAGAATGATGGGGTTGTTACTGCAAGTGAGAAACCTATGAAAAAATGGAGATGGTAATGGATGAGAATATTGTGATTCCTGTTGGCCAAGTGGAACCGAAAAAGCTTAATGTGGTTCAGGATCCAGGAGGTGTGCTTGAGGTGATTCCTCCCCATCTTAGTAGTGAGGAGCCTTGTGAAAGATTTAGATCTGTGGATTTGGTTGAAGACCAGGATCCTAAGGGTTATGGTTTGGGCTCCCCTCTTTTGGAGTCTCACGTTAATGGGTTTTTCAAGTTGCCACATGAAGAATGTTCTAAGATTGAGGGGTTGGAGGTTTGTTCGAAGTTTGACTTGAAGGATACTGGTGATATGGGTGATCTTGAAACCCCTCCTTATATTCCAATGAAAGGTAGAAATGGAAAGAAATAGTCTCCTCCTCTAGGATTTTTAACCAGAAATAGGAAAAGGTCAGATTGTGGGTCTAAGCCGAGAGGTAGGGGTCGTCCTCCTTCGAATATTACAAGGGGAAATGAGAGTCAAATGAATATTTTTTATGGGACTCAAAGAACTTTGTTGGAGATGTTCTCCAAGAGCAGTTCCCATAAGCTCTCACGAAGATCATTTTCTGGAACATGAGAGGGTTAAATCACCCTCAAAAGCATGATCTCCTTGCTAACCTAGCAAGGGATTATAGGCTTGACATTGTTTTGATACAAGAAACTAAAATGGGAATGGATAAGTTATCTAAACTTAAAAACAAGCTCTTCAAGGATTGTGGTATGCATTGCTCTAAGGTGGTTGGTGCTTTTGGTGGGATTGTTACATTTTTTAATTTGAAGTTGATTCAGGGGGTTGAGGTGCTTCAAGACTGTAACCATGTGGCTACTTTGTTCATCAATGTTTGTGATAAGTTCTCTTGGACCCTTTCTAATATTTATGCTCTTAATAGCAAGAGTGCCAAGAATTTTTTTGGGAAAATCTTAGTTCATTTAAATATTTGCATCTTATTGCCAACTCGTTGGTAATGGAGGATTTTAATACACCCTTGCATGATGTTGATAAGTTGGGAGGATCATAGATTGTGGATGATAGTAGATATGATCTCATGAATCTCATTAATGGAAATGCTCTTCTTGATTTGGATCTCAAAGGGGTCTCTTTCACTTGGTATAACCGGTGTGTGGGTGAATCTCTTATCTAGGTTAAGCTTGATCGTGCCCTTATATCCCCTGATTGGCTTATTTCTTATTCTTGCTCGCTGTCTACCCTGACTAGGTTGGGGTCTGACCATTTTCCTCTTTCTTATCAATGGATTTGTTGGGGAGGAGAAAAAATTTTCCTTTCAAGTTTGAAAAGATGTGGACCTGTCATCTTAACCTTAAAGATTTGGTTCAAGCCTGGTGGAACATCCAAGTGGATGGTTCGTCTATGTACAAGGTTGCTAAGAAACTTGCTAATGTGAAGAGCAATGTTAGGAGGTGGAATTGGTCCTCCTTTGGGCACATTTTTGCTAAGAAGGAAGATGTTAATCGGGAGCTTTTCACAATGCAACAATCTATTCAAGTGTCTGGTTATGATCAAGCTCTTGCTTTAAGGGAGAATGTCCTTTTATCTAGATTACATAATATCGTGGCTAAGGAGGAGTAATTTTGGAAGCAACGGTCTTGAATTATGTGGTTAAAAAGTGGGGAGAGAAATATGAGGTTCTTCCATCTCTCTACGCTAAAATACCGAGATTCCAATCATATTAATTCTATAAATTTCAATAATCAAGTTCTAGATAAGGATGTGGATCTGCAGCAGGCTACGTCTTCTTATCTCTCAAATCTGTTATCTGAGGAAGGCGAGTTGGATTCAGAGTATCAGGATGATCTTCTTCGAGATATTCCTCATATCATCTCTGATGATCTTAATCAGTAATTGGTTTGGATCCCTTTAAAGGAGGGGATTAAAAGTGTTGTTTTCTCTTTGAAGGTAATAAGGCGTCGGATCCTGATGCTTTTTCAATGTTCTTTTTTCAGTCCTTTTGGGATATTCTTGCAAAGGATGTTGTGGATGCTACTAAGGTATTTTTTGGCAATGTTAATATTTTCAAGGAATTAAACTTGTCATTTATTGTTCTTGTTCCTAAGAAACTGGGTGCTTTCTCCTTTGATGAATTCCATCCTATTAATTTGTGTAACTCTATCTATAAGATCTTTTCCAAGATGTTGGTGATGAGATTGCAGAAGGTTCTTCCTCAAATTATTTCCCCCCAGCAAAATGGATTTGTGGCGTGTAGGGAAATTCTTGACTCTATCCTTACTGTTCATGAGAATATTCACTCTTTATCTATTAATAAGTGTGTTGGTTTTATCCTAAAGCTAGATCTACTTAAAGCTTATGATAGAATTGACTGGGGTTTTTTGTCTAAAATTTTTCTGAAAGCTTTTGGTTTTGGGGAGAAACTGGTGGTTTTGGTGCTTTAGTTGATCTCTTCCCCAAGGTTCTTTGTTCTTGTTAATGGGTCCCCCTCTCATCTTTTTGGTTGTTCGAGGGGTTTGAGACAAGGAGATCCTACCTCTCCTTTTCTCTTTATTATCATGGTTGAATCTCTGGGTCGCCCCATTCAAAGATTTATCAATTCTGGTCAGATTATTGGATTGTCACCCTCATCTCAGAACCATATTTTCTCCCATTAATAGTTTGTTGATGAAACCCTCATGCTTGGGGAATCATCTATTAAGGAAGCCAAAGCTATTAAACTTATTCTGCAGAAATACGAGGTTGCTTCGAGGAAGAAGATTAGCTTGCCTAAAAGGGTTATTTTCTTCCTTAACACTCCTAATCACAGGCAGCATAGAATTATGAGGATTTTGCAATGTCAAATTAGTGAGCTTCCTATGTCTTAGTTGGGCCTTCCCCTTTTTTCTAATGTGGTTCCTGAGTCTTTCTAGTGAGGGTTGATTGGTAATTTTAACTCTAAATTGGCTGGATGGAAAGGTGTGTTGTTAAGTCAAGCTGGGAAAGTGCAATTAATTAAATCAACTTTTCAAAATCTTTCGGTTTATGCTCTCAGCCTATTTTATATGCTGCATAAATTTATGGATGAGCTGGAAGGTATTCAAAAAAATTTCCTTTGGTCTAGGGTGGAAGAGAAGAAAATAATTCATCTGGTCTCCTGGGATGATGTTTGCAAGCCTAAAAAGTTGGGTGGTCTTGGCATTCATAAAATAAGATAATTGAATTTGGCTCTACTTGTTAAGTAATTATGGAACCTAATTTCTGCTTATTGTGAGTGGGCTCGAATTGCTATGGGAAAATATATTCGTGGTGTGGATCGTATAAGGGACTTGTTGTCTAGTGGCTTCTCTCCCCTGTTTGGTTCTTCCCTTTGGAACTATATGGTTAAGGCCAAAAAGATTGTTTCTAAAGGTCTATTTTGGTAGTTGGGGAATGATAAGAGAATTCTCTTTTGGGATGATTGTTGGTTTGGAAATAGGCCGCTCAAAGATGAGCCTTGGGCCCTTCCTTTTATTTGGCAGATTTGTTGCTGACTATATGGATGGGTTGTAGTGGAAAATATTGCATGAGGTGGAACCGGGTTTGGAGGGTCTCTTTAATGCTCTTTCCTCTGTTCATATTCCTTCTTATGTTCCTGCAGATAAGATTGTGTGGAGGCATTCTTCTAATGCTAAATTTTTTGTCTTTGGCCTTTGCTCTTCAAGTTTCTTTTGTTGGCCATGTCCCTTTCTCGGCCTCCCTATGGTTCCCTAAACTGATTCCCAAGGTGAATTTTTTTTTCTAGTTTTTTTGCCAGAATAAGGTTTTAACTACTGATAATCTTGTCAAGAGAGGTTTTATGCTTCCTAACAGATGCTTTCTATGTGAAGATGATGTTGAGGATTCTTATCATCTCTTGATTGGGTGCATATATGTAAGGGAGGTGTGGGCTCATGCTCTTTCTCTTTGGAATCTATGTTGGGTGTTTCCTTCTTCGATTGGGGAAGTGTGGTCTTAATGGGTGGGACCTACCTCTATTCCTGCTTTGCTTTTTCTTTGGTATCTCTTTGTTCCTCACCTTGCTTGGGGTATTTGGCTGGAATGTAACAACAAAATTCTTAGGGACTCTGCTCTTCCTTCTATCTATGTGGCCTTTAAGATTTATGCAACTATCAAGGAGAATTTTGTTTCTGAGGTTTCTTTTTAGAATGACCTTAGGATTGTGCTTATGTTGGGTGACATTTCTATTGTGTAAAATTGGAAGTTGTCATGTGATATCTCTCTTCCTTTGAATAGAGGTAAAGCCTCAAGAGATGATGTTTTTTGGAAGGGTCCCCCTATTAGATGGGTGAAATTCAATTTTGATGCAACTGCTAAAGGTAATCCGGGACCTGTTGGTTGTGGGGGAGTGTTGAGAAATTCTAATGGCAGGTTCGTTTCTGTTGTGGTGCTCCCTTTGGGAACCCAGAAAAACCACTTTGTGGAAGCGTTAGCTACCTATCATGGGTTGAATATTGCTCAATCTAAAGGCTTTAGAAATGTTTGGTTAGAGGGAGATTCACTAAATGTTATTAACAACTTGAAGAAGTCTACTCCCCCCTCTTGGAATGTTGAACCCCTTATATTGGATGGATGTGATTGAAATATTGAATTCATTTGAAGAATTTAATATTTCTCATATCTTGTGGGAGGGCAATGGTCTTGCAGATTTCTTTGCTAATATTGGTGTTAGCAGCTATAGGTTTTGGGATGAGGATGATCCCCTTCCTATTGAGGCACTTGCTTGTCTTAATAATGATTACCAAAAGTGCTAAGGTGAGCGTCGACTTCATTATGAATTGTGTTCACATGTCCCTATTCACGTGGCATATTATCCTTTGGAGTGATCATGAGTTGGATCATGCTTGGAATTCTAATAATTCAAGTATCCTTTGTATGGGGCGGTCTTCAAGGTTAATAATTATTCTCTACCACCTTGTCATTTTCACACGGATTGTGAGTATTTCCTTTCATTTGTTCTCAAGGCTTCTTCTAATTGTCTACAAATTCCTCAAGCTCTTGGGTTTTGTTAAGTTTGTGGTCATGGGTGGAGATAGAAACGGGGCTGAGCCATTTTCCTATGATATCATGAAATCTAAAACTGAAGTGTGGGAAAGGTTGCAGCAGGGTGGGATAATGTCGTATTTTGAGTGGCTCTATGGGAACGATCCAAAGGCAATGGAGTTGTTTTTCAAGGGTTGACAAGAATCTAAAGTTGGGTGAAACTGAATTTCATATTAATGAAGACCTCATTGCGAGCATTATTGGTCTATCTACTAAGGGAAAAAAGGTGTATAGACACAAGAAGGAGTCTAATTTTGTGTTGTAGAACTTCTTTAAAGGGGATGAACAAAAGAATCTTGAGCGGGCTAAAAGTGGTGGCTACTTGCGTAGCTCCATCAAATCTCTATGGGGAGATGTCACTAAAGAATTTATGAGGTATATAACCTTAGAAGATCAGTTCTTTACCATTAATTATTATCACTTTGTTCATCTGAATCACTTTAGACACAAGAAGAAATTTTCTTTTCCTTTCTATCTTTTGGCTTCTTTAGAAAGTGGAATCAAGGATCACAAGTGAAATCCTAAAAATATTGTGCTACATGTTGGTTTAATTCTCCTAATTTTGGATTATACCAAGTCTTATGTGGTTCCTAAGTAGCCTAAGAGGGCTCTTAAAGGAAAGCAAAAGAAGTCGTATTTGGAGTATGAGACTGTGTTGGAGGAGGAACCTGAGAATATTCTAAAAGGGAAAAAGAAGAAAATGGATTTGGAGGAGGAGTCTGGGTCAGAAGAGGATGAGGATTATGAACCTGAGTCTGAGGCTTTCATGGAAGTTTACTCACAACCCCCTACTCCTAGTAAGAGTGGCAAAAAGGTAAACCTTCCCCTGCTTCAACAGAGTATGAAACTTGTAGTGAGGGGGGGTTGGTGACAAACCCTGTAAAATTGGGATAGGTGCTCCCTCAACCCTCTTGAAAGATTTGAAAGTTGTTGCTGGGAATAAGACTCCTACGCCCCCTATTTTGGGGTCTAAGAGAAAAAAATGGATTGAAGGATGGTAGTAAAAAGAAGTTGGTGAAGCGGACTGGTAGTCCTATGTAGGAGGAGTCTAATGATTCTCCTCCTAATGTTGCTGGCAGGCAGGATGCAATGGATACCCCTGATGAGGGAAGGAGAAGCAGAATAGAAGGAGGACTGATGCAGATGAAATTATGAGCTCTCTTCATAAAATACAAATGTTGGTGGCTAGGGCTAAAGGGAAAGAGGTATTTGATTGCCAGGAAATGAATAGTATCTTTCATGAGGGTGAAGCGGAGGCCATGGATGTGTTTAATTTTAATTGGGAGGATATGCTTAATATTTTGGGTCTGTTGAAGGAGGGTACTATCTCCTTGTTTATATTGTTCAAATGGTATTTCCATGAGCTTAATATGATCAATGTGAAGGTTTGGGTGGTTGTGAGTAAAGTTGGCGAAACTTTGCAGTCCTCTCTACAAGCTCAAGTTGATGGAACGGGTTAACATGATGTTGGATAAGGTTGTTGAAGTGACTAAATTTTTTATGAGGAATAAAGCGAAGGGCCTAACTATCCTCAATGAGAAGGCTAGGAAATGGACGGAGGAAGGTCCTGGTGATAAGGAAGTTGTTGGGAATAGGCAGGTGATGGAGGAATCTTCAGTTGGTAAATTTGATGATCAGATTGCTGCTTGTTCACATGATGTTTTGATTAAAGAGGTAAATGTTTTGGGGCCCAATGCTAGGACTCATAAAAAGACTAAGCTACAAACTGGGGTCCCTGTCAAAGAGATTTTTGAAGTTATGGATGTGCATTAGAAGATAATTGAAAATGACATGGCGGCTACTAATATTCTAAAGAATCTATAGTTTTTGTTCTTATTCATCCTTTTTGGCAGCTATTTTGTTGATGTTTTGTTGCGTGTTGGTTGTTTGTTGATCTATGTGGTTATCTTTTGAAACAACTTTCTTTTTTGTAAAGGGTTTTGGGGCCTATTCAAAACCTACTTTACCTTTAATCAAAAACATCACTTCCCATAATTTCTCAAAAATATTGGAAGAATGCAAGAGGAAAATCATCTAGTCCTAGGGCCTTGTAAACCCCAAAATAAAACACAATAGCTTTGACATCCACTTTTGTGACAAGCTTGGTAATAAGGGAGTTATCCTCTAAATGTTTTTAGGGAATGTGGTCAAGCATTTGATCAACAAGGGAGTTATTGGTGCAAAGTGGTTGCCTGGCTAGGAGGGAATGGAAGTATGAAACAATCAATTGTCCTAGTTGAGCATCCTTGTTGATCTCAAGGCCCATTTTATAAAAAAAATTGGGTAATATTTTTTTTTATTTTTGTGGCGTAAGGTAGATTGGTGAAAGGAGGTATTTATGTCCCCTTCCTTAATCCATTGGACTTTGGACTTTTATTTTCAAATTATATCTTCTTTTCTCATAATATTTTTGCAATCATTGGTCAAAGTATTTTTAGTAGAAGAGTGTCCTCATCTATGCCTCCTCTCTCCATAAGATTATAAACTTCTAATTTATTAAGCACAACTTTTTCTATTCAAAGACATTCTAAAAGAAAACTTGTTTGAGGCTTTAACTTTATTCCTAATGTTAATCAAAGTCTATACATGGCTATCCCTCGAACCTAGATATTCCACCATGAAGCAATACAATCCCTTAAGTCTGAGTGGGTGGTGTAGGGCCTCTCTATTGTTTGATTAACTTGGTGCTATAGGTAGACACACAATTCAAAGGATGAATTCCTAACTGAATAGTTCATCTTCTATGAGATGCTTCATTTAATTATCAACCAAGACTTCGTAAGCATTGGATAGTGCTGGCACAATATGTGCATTCATGGATTCTACATGCCCTATATCAATGAGTATATATTATTACACATGTACAACAAATAGTAAAAGTTGGAAAAGGAAATGAAATGTTAACTTGTAAAATAGGGAAAATAAACATAAGTTGTTATTGTGCTATGGGTACTTATCACTCAAGACTACGGCTATTAAATTATAAGATTGAACTATAACTAATCACTCTAAAAGTATGAAACACACATTAAGCTACATAATACAATTCAATTATAGAATCATATTCATGAAATCCACATACATGAAACTAAAAACTATCTTAATTCAACAATGCATGAATTAATCTAATAACAGGAAAATAGAGTGGATAGCAACACCTCAATTGGCCCTTGCTTGAGTTGTTGCTTCCACAACATATGTCAACACTTACTACTTAATCAACAAACCATGATATTGAACTAACTCCTTTATTGCATGAAAACTCTAAACTCTTACAAGAATCTACTAAAGATTTTGCATTCAACAATACATATCTATTATCCAACTGATAATAGAAAAAATAACAGTGATCAATTATCAACTGGAAATTAGCAAAAACTAAAATAGATAACTAGAAAACTATCTTTTCTCCACACAAGAAACCCCACTATATAGGGTCTATGAGGAGTCTTATTCATTCTAGGATTGAAAACATAACCATAATGTATTCATCCACTCTCCCTCGAAGATAGGGAGAGGACTTAGTCTTGTAACAAAAATCCATAATTGAAAAGTAGAAGAGAAATTAAATTAAAACTCTGCCCTAACAGTTAACCACCATGAAAGAGACATGTTTCATACGGAATGTCATGTCATGGGTTAACCTGCTTAGATCAGACTCCTTCCAGTCATCATATTCAGTGTGCTTATGGTGACTCACGATTGACCATTCAATGGTCACCTTCATTCTTCTTTGGAACTGTCATGCTTTAACCACTTTGACCTCTCCTTTGCAACTATCTACAGTCGCTTATGATGCGGGCTAGAAATCTAGTTGTTGCAGGTTATAGTTCTAGCAGCAAGAGGTTAGTTTAATCCTAAGGAATATACATCATTAACAATCATAAATTAAGCATAGAATCATACTAAATTTCATGAACATTCAATCATCCACACATACAAATGTCAACATATCATGTTTGCATTTTCACATACTAAAGTTTGGTTTAAAGTGCATAAAAGGTATAAAAGATGTATAAGTCTTAGGAATTTTTGTGAAACTTGGAAAATTAAAATGATAAAAACATAAAATAATTAAGGAAACTATCCATATATCAAGCCCATCACTTTCCCCAACTAAGATATTTGCTTTTCCCCAAGCAACTTTTAAGGCTAGAGGTTATATTGTAAAGCTATCTCCCTAAAATCAACCACAGCGTCAACTCCTTTAACCTGCTTCAGGTAATAACCTTTCTAATCTGAGAGCTTCACCAATCTTTTTTTTTGCTACTTCTTCCCCTCATTTCTTCCTTGTCTAGTGCAGTACTAGAAACATGAGGATAGGAGGATGGAAGACAAATGAAATCCAAGTAACTCCATTTTTCAGTGCAATATCTATGTACTTGTGAGACCTGCAGATTATAGCTACATAATTATAAATAGAGTGTGGCTCCTTTCTTTTTTAGCTCTGGAAAAAGCTCTTCCCATCTTTTATGAAAAAATTTAAAGGCTTCATTGATGATCCCTGTTGCTAACTCCTCTATAATTCAAGAGTTCTAACCACTGAGCTATTACTGCATTTGAATCCAATAACTCTTTCCTGAGTTGTAAGGAAATATATTTTTCTCTTTCATGGTATTCTTGTAGAATTATGCCCCTTTGATGCTCATTTCTAATATAAGAGTCCAATACTCTTATTTGGATATCACCTACAAACATCAATGGATTCCAAGTAGTGTCATATGAAAGAACATAATTGTGTAGATAGAACTCACATAGTTGATCCTGCATTTTTAGTGTGGAATTGAAGAAAGTATCTAAAAACAAGTATTTCCTATTCATTTCTATAGGAAGATCAGTAATCAATTGGCTAAATTGAAAACATAAAAAAATCTCTTGCAAGAACAAATCATAGACTATAGCAGGTGGCATGCACTTTAGTAATTGTATTATTTTATCTATTATTTCTTCAATCTTCACCTTCAAATTTTTTACTTTTGTTTCTTGCTTTTCCAGTGCTCTAGTGTGGTTGGATATCAATTCATCTCTCTCCCTTTCCCATTCTTTCTCTTTCTGGGAGAATTCATGTGTTCTCTTCCATAGTTCAACAACTAGGGACACTACAATTGGTCCAATGGGGGTTTTAATTTGTTCAATTGAGATTTTGGGTACTGGTTCTTTCCCTTCTACCTCTACCATGGCAAGTTGTGTCAATATCTCTAGTTTTGACCCATTCTTAAACTTGTGGAGTCTCTCCTACTTTTCTTTGATTATGGCATTGCATTCACTATCCTTCTACTGGTATGTCTAACAATTATTCCAATTGTTTTATCCTCTACATTGCTTCTTTCAATTCCTTATTAGTATTCCTTTCTTCAATAAAGAGTTCCTCATCTTTCTCTAAAACTGTTCATCTCCTATTTCACGTATATATTCACAACCCTCTAAAACATGACTTTCTAGAGATCTTTTCCTCATTTATTAGCTACAAAAAATATCTTTTGAATCTAGTTTAGAAGTGGTAGAAAAATACAATTGACTGTACAATTGGTATGTTTACATCTCGAAGGAAATCCCCTTCTAATCTTGAATCTATCTCAATCATAAGACTATCCTCTTTTTGCTTTTTACTTATGCCTCTTATTGGCCCCTTCTTCCTGAGACAATGTGATCACCTCCTAGATTATGTGGGCTTCTTATGCCCCTTTGCAGGTGTAGAAGAAGAAGCTCCACCCTTTCTCTTTTTACCATCTAGTGGCCTTTTTGAAATAGGGGTTTCTTGATTGCTTTCTATTGTGGGCTACTCGATAGAGGCTACAAGTTGTGTTTCTTGTAAATCCTTCTCTTCTGGTTCTCCCATGCCATGAGTAGGTGTTATAGCAAGGGAACCAAAGGGAATTTCCTCCTCTAGAGCAACAGTGATAGGCTCTTCTATTCTTTGTTCTTGGCCTTTGTTTTCTTCATTAGGAAATTCAAGAATATTATTGATATTGTTGAAATTGAAAAAATCTTCCCAAGACACATTTGGGAATTGAACCCTAAGGCTCCTCTTTACCAGTAGTGTGACTAAAAAAAATGAGACAATGCTAACTAGTTTCTTTTCCTTTTATACTTAGAAGACATTCTCTTTAATAGGTTATACAAAAAGTTGAGAATATTTGCATGCCTGCCATGGCATAGATGATTTAATATTTTAAAATGGACTATGTATAATAATGACTGTCTCCCATCACATTCCAAGTATTTAACTATGTAAGAAGCTATTGAAGCCCAAATCCAAGGAAAATACAACCATTTGGCACCTTGTGAGGAAGAGTCCAAATTTTCTCTTAGCAAGGAGAATTCATTCCTTGCTGCAATGGAATTCGTTCTGACTGGAAACTTCTCTCCTACTCTTGGAAAACCAAATAATTTAGCTACAACTATCTTTGATGCATCTACCCTTAGACCCCTAACAACTACCTCATCATATTGCAATGTGCTAAAAATTTGTTGGGTCATTACTTTGTTAAATTATGTAAGCCTCAAGAAATAATCTAACCAACGAACTTGTTGGAAGATAAGCAAACATTGCATGTCTTCCAGTAGCAGGTTATGTGTTGTTGGTTCCCTTCATATTATATCACCCCCCATTACAATGCTTCACTAATCCATAATCACTTCACAATTATGCCATGTTTTATTCTTGCTCTGACACCCTAATTATACAACCTCTACCATGCTTGTATGTTGTATCACTCAAATGCACTTCTTTCCTCTCCTCTGAACTCTATATCTTTTGAAATTGAGGAAAATGAAATAGCGGAAAGGTTTGCAAAAAGTTTTGAAAATAAAGAAAACTAAGGAACAATCATGAAGACCCCTCCCCCAACTAAAGTCACTAAGTGTCCTCACTTCGTGTGTACAGTTTGGGTGGAGTCATAAATTAAAAGTAGTGGAAAATTAAACATGATATTTGGCATGCACGAATGAATGATAAGTATGCATAAAATCAATAATCCTCAATGTTATTTATGATAAATTAATGCATAGTGTACCTATAGGAATTGTTTGAGTTGAAATGCAGCTTGTGCAAAGTAGTTGAAGGCCGCCTACAACTTGATTTGAAGTGACATTCCGTGACTTCTATGATCTTTGTGTAGTAATGGTTTGAAATTAATGATAATATATGCATGACATGTGGAAAATAATTTGGAATGATGGGTGAAAAGGCTGCGAAAAGTACGCTATGGGTGATGTGAGATTGATTGTATGGTATGGTGGTATCAAAAAAGGTGGTAGGATGGCTACATGTATATGGAAGAAATAGGTTGCATGCATTGAAGTGTAATATGTATGGTTGTATGTGTGAATGGATATGCTATGAAGTGACATATATGCAATTAATATGGGGGTATGTGAAATGACTGACAAGAAAGTGTTATGGGCTCATGTAGTAACAAGTCCCTTCTATAGTTTTGTCGCCTAGTGGAATGATGCTACAGTCCCTATTGCTTTTGCTACTAGTTCAGAAAATGAAGATGTCAAATGTCACATGTGTAGTGTGTGCATGTGAAATATGTGATAGAATTATAATTGTGAAATTTCATTGGGTGAGTTGTGTTGCTTGTCTACTGATATGTTTGAAGAACTACTTGTTGTTGTCAATGAATTTTGTATCTATGGCTCAAATTGATGTTGTAGTGATAAAATGAAGTCATCCTTCTATAATGGTCATTTATAAAGCTTCAACTTGTGGTCATTAACTAGCAATGAAAACTATACATCATCAATTGTTTGTAACTAAACTGCTCCATTTGGAAAGACTGTTTTTTATCTCATATGGCCCAAGCCATCTAGTCCGTAATTTTCCTTTATAATCTTTGTACCTTGAATCATACAATAAAGCCCAATCACCTGCATTGAATTCTTTGGTTTTTATAAATTGGTCACACTAATGCATCCTTTATTTCTAGATGATTTCAATATGGTGCTTCCATTCTTATTTCATCTAATGCATTGAGGTTGTGTAACCTCTCCTTTTGTGTTGTTGATAATTCCATACACAATTTGACTATGTCCGTAGAGTCTTGTATTCAAATTCTATTGGAAGTACTACCTTTTTACCATACACCAATTCATATGGTGTAAAACCTATTGTTGTCTTCCGGGTTGTCTTGTAAGCCCAAACTACTTCAGGTAACCTAGCTGTCTAGTCCTTCCTGTGGAGTTGTGTTTTCTTTGTAAGGATGTTTTCAATTTATTTGTTAGTGACCTCCAATTCACTATTTTCTTGAGGGTGGTAGGGTGTAGACATTTTATGTCTGATCTCATATACCTACACTAGTTTTGTGATCAAATCTGATGTAAACTATGGCCCCTGGTCTATGACAATTTCTCTAGGAACATCATATCTTGTGAATATATCTTCATAGAGAAATTTTGCTACATTCCCATCTCTAGCAAACTGCAAAGCTTTAATCTCCACCCATTTGGTAAGGTAATCTATAAAAACTAGTATGTATTCTTTGTTATTTGATATTGGAGAGATGGGACCAATAAAATCTAGTCCCCATTTATCAAATGGTGCTATTACTAGTTGTGGTTGTAATGGCATCTCATCTATCTTTATTGTCCTTCCCATTCTCTGACATCTATCATAGCTCCTGGTGTAATTAACTACATCCTTATGAAGTGTTGACCAATAATAAATAGTATTCAAAATCTTAAGATTTGTCCTCTTTGCTACAAAGTGTCCCCTGCAAGGTTCATCATGGCATGATTTGAGGATATCATATACTTCAGCTTCTCTAATGCATCTTCTCATTATGTTGTCAAGCCCTATGTATACTAAATACCCTGCTATCCATGAGTAAGGAAATTTTTTTTGAACTAATTGCCTCTTCTCCCTTGGTGAGAGATGTGGTGGTGTTTTCCCTACTACCAGATAGTTGGATATGTTTGCATACGAAGGTGCATGCAAAGAGAGAAAATTGTTGAGGAAATGTGTCTCAACCTTGCAATTACATAAAGTACCATTGATACTGATCTGTATAGGATCTAGACTATTTGCAGTATTGAAATGCTTAACTTTTACAATGATTATTCCAAGTTTATGAAATTTGAATTCATGCATACATTAACAAATTTATGCATTAAAACTTCAAAAGAAAAACTAAATACGAGAGAGAGAAGAAGAGAAGTGCAAACAGCGTTTGATTACGGAGTTCGTCACAAACGTGACTACGTCTCCGGGTCCGCTCCAATGGAGAGTGACCGATCCGATTAATCTCCAAATCAAAATTACAATTGCACCAAAACCATTTCTTCTAGCACTTCGGTAGCATATCCATACTCCGATGTACAAAAATGGCTCCAAAAATCTCCTAGAACTCCTCTCTGTATCACCTAACACCAGCTTTCCTTGAAAATTATGAGTATCCAACTCACTCACTCTCTCCCCTTTAAATACATAAAATTTGCTCAAATTGGTCTTTAACCAATTGATTTTACAAATCTACCTTATCTCTCCAAATTACATAAAAATCTTTGTAAATCTGCCTTTTACACATAAAAATCCCCCTTAATAATTCAATCACCCCTCAAAATTTAATAAAATCTTGTTTTAAGCCTTTCTCGGGCTTTCATTGATTAGGGGGTTTTGGTTTAATCTTAAAAAAGATTATTGTTTGTTTTTTATTTTTTTGAATTAGGGAGTTTGTTTTTAAATAATAGGCAATCGGTTTTCAACAGTTAACAAAATCAACCGCTGCTTACTAAGTATTAAAGCCATTCGATGGCTCAGCGGTAAGAATGTGTTTTTGGAACTCGGCGGTTCCGGCTTCAACCCCGGGCCGTCGGCATTTCCTCACCAAACTCCAACGACATAACAAAAAAAGAAACCGACGTCTATAATTAGTAAAACCCACTGTGCGTGCTCTAACGGTGGAACCTTTGCGCTGTCCACCCCAAGGTCTCGAGTTCCAACCCGCGTAACAAATTTTTGTTAGAACAAACTCGCGACCGCCGGCAGGAAGAGAGAAGAGGGCCACGTGCCGCACCAAGAGGGTGCCACATGGCAGATTTCTATTGGCTGACAACGATGACAGGACTGCTGACTGGGACGTAGACATGTATGCTGACGAGGACGTTGACGTGTGCACGGACGACACGTGTCAACACATGATTTGCCGACCAGGCTGACGTCATTTGCCGCATCATCGTGCCACGTTGACGTGTACGTATTGTACGGACTGCCACGTGTCAGCTTCTGATTGGTCCAACTTGGATTTGTATGAACTGCTGACGTCATGTTGTACGGACGATGACGTCATCATTATACATTCTAGTCACCAAGTCAACTGACAGCTTTGACCAGCTGTATCTTGAGCATACGATGTCGGATTTCGACGAAACGAACGCCGTCGGAATCGTCTCGACGAGCCCTTCGATTTGATGTCGATTCCATCAATTTTTGAGATGATCATTTTTTTCACCTTTTGGACGCCCTCTGATACCAGTTTGACCCAAGGTTTGACTGGCCATAACTTGCACAAACGGACTCCTTTTCGCTCCGTTCGAGTTGCACTGAATCATGACGCCGAGATCTTTCTGATGGTGCTGATTCTGGAGAGAATGGAGACACTTCAATTTTCACTGAAAATATCCACAGGATCAGATACGTAAGCATAGGGGACATAGGGGGTACCCCCAGCCGTCTGCCTCAATGTGCGCTCGAGGACAACAGCCCCAAAAGCCAAAATTTATGTATATTTTATTATTGTAAATCTAGACCGTTCATCATTAGGTCTTAATCTGATGGTCGATACTTTTTTGGCTGAATTGCCCTAGAATGTAACCCTATTTTATTAGGGAATTGTATTACAATTGTGTATTGTGATGTATTCTGAGAATCTAATAGTGGTCGTGTTGCCTTTGGATCTCTAGTTGGTGATACACATGTGAGAAGCTTGCTTTGCAAGTATATTGTAATCTTTGTGATTTCTAAATAATATATTGGGCAGCTTTTGGAGTGTAGAGTATTTCTCTCAAAAGGGTTTTCCCCACGTAAATCACTGTGTTGTGGTATGCATGACATTTATGTTTTTTTTTTAATTTTTCGTAATTGTTGTAAATATCTGTAAAGTTTTGTGTGATCCTCCTCTCAAGATTAGTGTAGAAATTTGTTCTACTACCTTAGCTTCCTTACACATATAGGTGCTCATCTAGGAATGAATCATCTACCACATCTTCTTCTAATTTGGTTGGCAGCCTAGAGAGGAAATTTTCTAATACAATGGCTTTCCCTAGCTTGTCCATAATAGTTATATCAAATTCTTGAAGTAGTAGTAACCACCTCACAAGCATGTCACCAACTATTGGTTTTTCCATTAGATACCTTATTGTTGCATGGTTAGTATGTATGAATACAAAATACCCTTTAATGTAGTGTCTAAATTTGTTGATTGCACGAACCACTATTAACATTTCCTTCTCGGTTACTATATAGTTGAATTTTTCCCCTTGTAGGTTTTTACTGGTATAGTAAATGGCGTACTCAAGGTTTTCATCCTTCTATCCTAGCACAACTCCTATTGCAAAATCAAAATCATCTCCATGGATATGGAAAGGTAGATTCTAGTTTGGTCCTCTTAAGATAGGGGTTTTTGCTAATGTTGCCTTAAGAGCTTCAAAGGAATGCTGACAACCAATTGTCCATTCAAACTCTACATCCTTAAACAATAAGACAAATAGTGGTGCTTCAAGTTTATTAAAATCTTGTATAAATATTATGTAGTACCCAACATGACCAAGGAATCTTCTAACATCCTTTTATTTCTAGGGTACAAAAAGGGTTGATATTATCTCAATTTTGTTGGGGTCTACTTGGATTCCCTCATTGGACACAAAATGTCCTAGAACTACTCACTCAGTCATCATCATGAAGCATTTTTCATGACTCAGGGATAGGTGATGATCTTGACATCTTTGTAGTAATTTCTCCAAATTAGCAAGTGCTTCTTCATAGGTATTCCCATAAGTTATAAAATCATCAATGTAAACCTCCATGGAATCATGAGCCAAGTTAGAGAATATGCTCAATACTACTCTTTGGAAGGTGGTGAATGCATTACATAGCCCAAATGGAAAGACGAAGTAAGCATATGTACCCCAAGGGTATGTGAAGGTTGTCTTGCCCTGGTCTTCTAGGGCTATCTTAATCTAATTGTATCCACTAAATCCATCCAAAAAGGAGAAGTATTTCTTGCCTGCTAGTGAATCTAGTACTTGGTCAATGAATGAAAGGGGAAAGTGGTCTTTCCTAGTTGTTGCATTCAACTCACGATAGTCTACAAATACTCTCCATTTCCTTCCTTTTTTAGGTACAATCACTAGTGGAGACACCCATTGACTGTCAAAGATTGGATATATGAATCCTGCAACTAGAAACTTTTGTAATTCTTCTTTGACTATGTCACGGATTACAAGGTTCATTCTCCTTTGGGGTTGCATAACTAGTTTATAGACTTCATTGATGTAAATCTGATGCATGCAAAAGTTTGGGTCTATACCCTTCATATCACAGTAATCCCATGCAAATTTTGTTGCATATGCTTGCAACACATTCAATAATGAAGTCTATTATGCAATATTCATTTGGTTGTTTACATTTAATGTCTTGTTTGGCATAATCTCTAAAGTCAAGGATGATTTTTGAAGATATGAAATATCAAGACCTACTATATTTAGAATACAATAATGTGGCAATAAGGTGTAGAAAATTTGAGAAATAAACTCAGATGTATTGGCGGGAATTATATTTTGTAGGGGGTCTTACAAACATGTTAGACAATCATGTTATTGCAGGTCCCTGCCATAGTTGTTTTGCATGATGTTTGCAATCAATTCATCTTTGTCTTGGTTTTGTAACAAGGGAATGCATTCAATATTCATCAAATTTTGTAAGGAGTACTAATCGTCCTCATCTAGGTAGACCATACAGTTTGCTCCAAATTTGTATGTGGTTGGGCAAGTGGATAGAGGACTAGTTTCTTAGTCACATTTCCATTAGAAATGATCATGTTACTAGACCTATAACCTATAAAGTCATATGTAGTTACCAATCAAGGTTTGGCTAAGATGAGGGGATATCCTGCAAGGTTAGCTTTAGGCTACAACACCATAAAGTCTACAAGGTACTCCCATGAGTCTAATGTCATTACCAAGTCTTCTATTATTCCCTCAGGCTTGACTGTTGACCTATCTGCTAACTATAGCATAGTAGGTGTGGGTCTAAGCTCTATTAGTTGTAATAATTTCATGGTTTGGTCATTACATTAATGGCTGCCCCAAGGCCAATTAAGGTATTGTTAATATGAGTACCATTGATTTTGACATCCACTACAGGGCTCCCAGGGTCTGCATACTTGGGGACAGTTATGTTTTCCAACATAAAGTTTGCAAGTTGTCCTAAGACATGAACAGTCTAAGGGTCCTTACTTTCCTACCTAGATTTTTGAGGCACAACTCTCTCACTATTTTAGTATAAATGGGTACTTCCTTATGGCCTGGATGAGGGGATGCAAACATCCTTGAGTTGTCCCAACAGATCAATTTTAGCTTATGAATGATGTTTTTGGACTATTAATGTTTTAGGGAATAGAGGCTTTGGACTCATGGTTGTTGGGTTTACCTAATTTGACTCGGGTTCCTTAGGCTTTTTGTCTATGGTCTTTGTTGGGAGTTCTTCATCAATTAATTCAATAATGTGAGGAGATGAAGGCTCAACTAACATTTTCCCTGATATGAGGTGTACATCACTCACCTCAACCCCACGGGTGGGGTATTGTATGGTGTCATTAGCATAAGCATGTTGGACAAGTTTATTATTTGAGTTAGGTGTAGGTTGTGTTGGAAATTGAGGTGCTTTTGGTGGAATTGGTGTAGTTGTTGAATGGTTTGACATTATGGCTTGTTGTTGCGGCTATAAGGGATGTTGTGGCTGCTGATAGTTGAGATTTTGATTTTGCCACTGCTGACCTCTTTGCCACTGAGGTTGCCATTTATTTTGTTGGGGTGGCCACTGGGAATTATAATTAAATCCTTGGTAATTCTATGGTGGCCACATGTTTTATTGTTGTTGATTCCAATTAGATTGAGGCATTGGCCACTATGAGTTTTGCACATCGATTCAAGATTGAGGGTTCTAATTATGACAATTTTCATTATTGACTATGCTCAGTATGCTCAGAGTGATCGGTGTGCTCTTGTGTGTGTATGTGCAAATATCATTCGATTGCAAAGTAGAGTGTGAAGAAGTTTGAGCAGAGTGTGAAGAAGTTTGAGCAGAGTGTGAGCGAAGAGTGAAGAAGGTTTTTTTGTGCTTAACTAGAACTATAATCAGGCTTGTGTAGAAGCTATTTTCTTAGTTCACAATTTGGATGGTCTTAATCCAAACCTTTCTTTGGACAGTGAGTCCTCTTTTGTATTTGAGCATTGAGCTCTAGGCAGTGTGCTTGAATGCATGTGCATTCCCATTATTCTTATACTTTTAATAGGGTATAATATTGTGGACTAACATCCACCGTGGTTTTTCCCCTAATAGGGTTTCCACGTAAAAATATTGGTGTTCTCTATGTTTCTTATGTGTTGATTGTCTATGGTTTATTATTCATTCATTAGATATGAGATTGAGTTAAGTAAAGATTGAAAATTTTAAAATATTATGTGACAATTGATTCACCCCCCCTCTCAGTTTTTTGTCCTTGTTTTTCCAACAATTGGTATCATAGTAGGTTCCTCTGAAGAAGTTTAAAAGCTTGAGGTGGTCCGAGATGGCATCATACAAGGACAGTCCTAGATTTGATGGAACAAACTACTCATTGTGGAAAGCTAGGATGGAGTGTCATTTGAAGTGTATTGGTGAACCCTTCTAGAAAATTACAAAGAACAGATATGTTATTCCTGTTACTAGTCCCTCCACTACTGATGAGATTAAAGAAGCTAAGAATAATGTTCGGGCCATGGAAGCTTTGTTGAGTGCTCTAATAGATTCAGAAATGACAAATGTGTTAGGTTTGAAGACAACTCATGAGATGTGGAAGAAGCTGGAAACTTTGTATGAAGGAGATGTACATGTGAAGATGGATAAGCTATAGATTTTGAAAGGCAAGTATGAAAATCTGAAGATGGGTGAAGATGAGAATATTTCTTCTTTTATGTAGAAAGTAAATGAACTAGTGATGGGTATTAGATGTGTTGGTGCTATTATGGATGAGGAAGAAATTGTGATCAAGGTGCTCAGATCATTACCTCCCTCCTACAAAGCAAAGGCTCATGTTATTGAAGAAACCAGATCATTGGCGAATGTGACAAGGGACACACTGATTGGTAAACTTATTGCCTTTGAGCTAAGTGAATTTGGTGATTTTGTTCCTAAGACTGAAATTGCATTTAAAGCTACTGTATCCGAAATAAACAAGCAAAGATATGATTTGGGAGAAATTTCTAGGAAGAAATTCAAGTATGAGGAATAAATGAAACAGCTTGAAGATGAAGAAAGAGAAGTAGAAGAGTCGGAAGCACTGATTGTGAAGAAAGAAGGTAGAGGACAAGGTAAGTATAAAGGAGAGCTACCTATCAAATGTTTTTCTTGCAGTAAAATAGGTCATTTTGCTTCAAGGTGCCCTGAAAGAGTCCCTAGATCCAAGCCTAACAAACCTAAATTTCAAAAGAAATGTTATTTTGTTGAAGGAGTGACTGATGATGAGTTTGAAAAGGAGAATGGAAATGAAGATGATTGGGTTTTCATTGTTATCAAGGAAAATAGTCCTGAGGCTATTGAATAGATGCTAAAGTTGAGAAAGCTCTTGCAGCCTAAATTGAAGAAAAGGATGAGTGGGTCATTGGAAGTGGATGCTCACATCATACGATTGGTGACAAAAGCAAAGTTGTAAGTCTAGAGAAGTATGACAATGGGGTTGTGAGATTTGGTGATAACAATGCTTGTGTGATTCATGGTAGAAGATATATTTGTCTTGGTGGTAAGCATAACACTGATGATGTTCTTTATGTTGAAGGCTTAAAGCACAACCTAGATAGATGGTGGACAAGGGTTATGATCTTCAGTCAAAGATGGAAGATGCAGGATATATGGAAGCTCTGAAAATTTAATTGCTTCAGGTAAACAAATAAAAGGTAATATTTTTCACCTAAATGTTGCTAGTGAAAGTTGTTTAATTGCTCAAGTAGAAAAAATTTGGCTATGGCATAGAAGGTTGTGTCATGTGAATTTTGATAACATAGTCAAAATAAGTTCCACTCAAGCAGTAAGAGATCTACCTAAGCTAGCAAAGCTTGCTAGCACAATTTGTAAGGAGTGTCAGATGGGAAAACAGACTAGAGTTTCTTTTCAAAGCAAACAACATAATTCAAATGGATTACTAAAGTTGATACATATTGATCTATGTGGTCCCTCTAGAGTCAGAAGTCTCCATGGTGAAAGGTACTTTATGTTGATTAATGATGATTATTCTAGAATGATATGGGTTGCTTTCTTAAGAGAAAAATGTGAAACATTAGAAAAGTTCAAAAGTTTCAAAGCTATGGTAGAGAATGAAAAAGGTCTGAAAATCAAATGCTTAAGGTCAGAAAGAGGTGGTGAGTTCACCTCCAAGGAGTTTAATTCTTTCTGTGAAGAGCATGGAATCAGAAGATAATTATCTGCTCCTCGAACCCCTCAACAGAATGGAGTTGCAGAGAGGAAGAACAAAACAGTTCTGGATGCTGCTAGAACAATGATGATTGAAGGAAATGTGCCTCATATCTATTGGATTGAAGTTGTAAACACTGTTGTGTACAATTTGAACCAGGTAAATGTAAATTGTAATTCTGGTAAGATTCCTTTTGAATTATGGTTTGGTTATAAGCCTACTGTTAAATACGTCAAGATATTTGGAAGCAAATGCTACATCAAGAGAGATGATGATATAGGCAAGTTTGATTCAAGAAGTGGTGAAGGAATCTTTCTAGGATACTCTACTAGAAGTAAGGCCTATCGGTGCTATAACAGAAGACTGAGAAAAATGTTGAGAATGCAAATGTTAGAGTTGATGAAGATTCTACTAAATCATCTAGATATTGTGGATATGGTTCAAATGAAAACAATACAAACAAAGGGAAGAATGTTCAGACATAGAATCAACATCAAATTATGCCATATGTTCCACGTGTTTCGGTAAATCAAGGCAGTCAGGAAGTAGAGACAAGTGCAAGTGCAAAAGAAAGATCAAAAGAATCAAAAGTTCTTAAGAAACCTAAAACTCTGAGGTATGTAAACCTAAATCACTCTGAAAATCAAATTATAGGAGACAGAAATAAAGGTGTGCAAACTAGAAGAAAGATTGCAGAAGAGTATTTCCTGATGTCCAAGATTGAACCTAAAGATGTCAATGAAGCTTGCAATGATGAACATTGGATGGAAGCTATGAAGGAAGAATTAATGCAGATTGAAAAGAATAATACATGGGTACTTGTTCCTAGACCTAAAGACAAAAATGTGATTGCTACTAAATGGGTCTTTCGGAATAAGTTGAATGAACAAGGTGAAGTGGTTTGAAATAAAACAATATTGGTATGTAAAGGGTATTCACAAATGGAAGGTATTGATTTTGAAGAAACCTTTGCCCCTGTTGCCAGAATTGAAGCTGTAAGGTTATTTCTTGCTTATGTTGCATATAAGAACTACAAAGTCTATCAAATGGATGTAAAGTCTGCTTTTCTGAATGGTGAGCTAGAAGAAGAGGTTTACATTGAGCATCCAGATGGATTTCAACTGACTGACAAGGAAAACATGGTTTGTTGATTGAAGAAAGCTCTATATGGACTCAAGCAAGCCCCCAAAGCCTGGTATGCTAGACTGGATAAATACTTACTGAAGCTTGGATTCAATAAAGGTAATGCTGACAACTTATATTTCAAGCTGGATCTTGACAAAGAGTTGATTATTGAGGTCTTTGTTGATGACATTATATTTGGAGGAGATGATAATTTATGTATGAAGTTTGCTGATGAAATGAAGAATGAATTTGAGATGAGTATGATTGGAGAGATGAAATTCTTTCTAGGATTGCAAGTTACTCAGTTAGACAAGGGGATCTTCATATCTTAGTCCAAATATGTGAGAGAGTTGTTGAATAAGTTTGGTATGGAAGACTCAAAACATGTTGGTACTCCCATGGTAAATGGATGTAAATTAACACAGAATGATGATTCTCCTAAGGCAAATCAAACAAGGTATGTATCAATGATTAGTGGATTTCTCTACTTAACTCAGACCAGACCAGACATTATGAATGTTGTGTGTATGGTTGCTAGATTTCAGGTTGATCCAAAAGAATCTCATGTGACTGTTGTTAAGAGAATTTTCATGTATCTAAAAGGAACAATTGACTTTGGGCTTTGGTATCCTAAGGATGATGATCTTACTTTGAATGCATATACTGATACGGATTGGGCAAGAGATGTAGATGAAAAGAAGAGTACTAGTGGTGGTGCCTTCTTCCTAGGGAAGAAGCTGGTGTCTTAGTTGAGTAAAAAGCATAATTCCATTTCTCTATCTACTGTTGAGGCAGAGTATATTGTTGTTGCAAACAACTATTTTCAAGTGATGTGGATGAAATAGATGCTAAAAGATATCATAGTATATGATGAACCTATTGCCATATACTGTGACAACTCAAGTGCAATAAACATATCAAAGAATCTGGTGCTACACTCTAAGACCAAACATATATCAATCAAGTTCCACTTTTTGAGGGAGAAAGTGAGTGAGAAAGAAGTCAGACTGGAGTATGTGCCTACCAAAGAGAAAATTGTAGATATTTTCACTAATATGTTGTCGAAGGATACTTTTGAGTAACTCAGAGGGATGCTAGGGGTGATTACCCCTCCTGATATGAACTAGGATGCATTAATTTGCATCAATCTGTGCATTTCATGATCATATTCTGATCTAGATTGATGTTTTTGTGGCTGCTACTCAGGGGGAGTAGTCAGATGTGCAGATATGTGGTTCAGAGCTTGTATGTGGAAAGATAATGTTTATCTTTTCCATTGATGTCAAAGGGGGAGAAGAGCAATGTGAAAAATATTTCTAGGGGAGAAGAGCAAAATGAAGAAGAGTCAAAATCTAAGGAGTAAGTGTTGATTGAGAGTTAGGTTGATGGTGTTTTTCATATCATGTGTTGCCATCAATGCCAAAGGGGGAGATTGTTGGATGTTGTGAATGTGTTTCTGATATGTGGTTTTCATTGATGTCAACATTATTAGCATTTGGTGTATTGAAGGTTGTAAATGTCGAGGATATTGAGAGAATTGTTAAAAGAAGTGTTGCAGGTTCCCTGTGGAACTGTGAAGGTCATGAAGGTGTCTTGTTCTGTGCGTTGAAGATCAATTGCTATGGATTAAAGGGTTTTTTTTTTAGTGTATCTAGTCCATCCTCTAGAAGTTTCAGATGTCTGCATGAAAATCTGTTCGTGTTGTGAATAATTGTGTTCTGACAGTATTTTTGTGGGTTCTATCAGTGTTCCAGAATGAAGTCTGTGTGTTTCTATTGTTGCGGATGCTTCTCTGTTGTTTCTTGGTGCTCGTGGATGCTTCTAGATTGTGCTCTATCTTTTTGGTACGTCCACATTGATTGATGTGCTCATGGTCAAATATTTTTCTCTGTATGTTCAATTTTTCATGTTCTTGGCCGACATGATGGTGGTAGCGTGTTGTGGATCTGCGAGGTGAAATTATTTGAAGTCTTTTTTAGTTGGAGTTGTTAATTTGGGTCTCTACTATTTTGTGGCCGACCTTGGTGGATTTGCATTACAAATTTATTTGTAAATTTGGGCCGACATTGAAAATGTGTTTTATATTTCTGGTCGACTAAGTTGATGTAATCTTATGTTGCAGATATATATAAGAGCGATTGTTTCATTAGTGTAGTGTGTGCTCAGTATGCTCAGAGTGCTCAGAGTGCTCCTGTGTGTGTGTGTGTGTGTGTGTGTGCGTGTGTGTGTGTGTGTGTGTGTGTGTGAATATCATTCAATTACAGAGCACAGTGTGAAGAAGTTTGAGCAACGTGTAAAGAAGTTTGAGCTGAGTTTGAAGAAGTTTGAGTAGAGTGTTAAGAAGTTTGAGCAAAGTGTGAGAAAAGAGTGAAGAATGTTTTTTTGTGCTTAACTGGAACTATAATCAGGCTTGTGTAGAAGCTATTTTCTTAGTTCATAATTTGGATGGTCTTAATCCAAAACTTTCTTTGGACAGTGAGTCCTCTTTTGTATTTGAGCAGTGAGCTCTAGGTAGTGTGCCTAAATGCATGTGCATTCCCATTATTCTTATACTTTTAACAATGTATACTGTGCTTAACTATAACTATAATCAGGCTTGTGTAGAAGATATTTTCTTAGTTCACAATTTGGATGGTCTTAATCCAAACCTTTCTTTGGACAGTGAGTCATCTTTTGTATTTGAGTAGTGAGCTCTAGGTAGTGTACCTGAATGCATGTGCATTCCCATTATTCTTATACTTTTAACAATGTATAATATTGTGGACTAACATCCACCGTGGTTTTCCCCTAACAAGGTTTCCATGTAAAAATCTTGGTGTTCTTTGTGTTTCTGATGTGTTGATTGTATATGGTTTATTATTCATTCATCAGATTTGAGATTGAGTTAAGTAAAGATTGAAAAGTTTAAAATATTCTGTGACAACTAATTCACCCCCCCTCTCAGTTGTTTGTCCTTGTTTTTCCAACATCCTACACATTGTTAGTTACTCATGTTGTATTGATGGCTAAAACCTAGTTTCACTAATGTTGAAAATGGAATTGCTAAACCAGGAAAGCTTGAAAAGAATTGGAAATACACAAGATAATCCTGAACTTAGCATTGTCCTTGACAACGACGCCAAAAATGTAGGGCCTCTCTATTGTTTGATTAACTTGGTGTTATAGGTAGACACACAATTCAGAGGATAGATTCTTCATTGAACAGTTCATCTTCTATGAGAGGATTCATTTAATTATCAACCAAGACTTCATAAGCTTTTAAAAGTGTTGGCACTATATGTGAATTCATGGATTCTACGCGCCTATATCAAGGATTATAGGTGATTACACATGTATAGAAAATGGTAAAAGCTGGAAAAGGAAATGAAACATTAACTTGTAAAACAAGGGAAATAAACATAAGTTTTTACTCATACTACAAGTACTTATCTATTAACTTCTATACTGAACTGTAACTAATCACTCCAGGAATATGAAACACACATTAAGATACATAATCTAATTCAATTACAGAATCATATTCATGAATTCCACATACATGTAATTGAAAAATATCTTAATTCAATAATGCATGAACTAATTTAATAATAGGAAAATAGAGTGGATACCAGTACCTCAAGTGGCCCTTTCTTGAGTTGTTGCTTCCACAATAGATGTCAACACTTACTAATTAATCAAAAAACTTTGATATTGTTCACTAACTCCTTTATTGCATGAAAATTCTAAAATTTGACAAGAATCTACTAAAGATTTCTCATTCGACAATACATATCTATTATCCAATTGATAACAGAAAAAATAACATCAATCAATTATCAACTAGTAATTAGCAAAAACTAAAACAAATAACTAGACAACTAGATTTGTTTCACACAACATATCCCACTATATAGGGTATGTGAGGAGTCTTATTCATTCTAGGATTGAAAACATAACCATAATATATTCGTCCACTCTCCCTCAAAGATAGGGAGAGGACTTAGTCTTGTAATAGAAAAAACATAATTGAAAAGTAGAAGAGAAGTTAAACTAAAGCTCTACCCTAGAACAATTAACCACCATGGAAAAGGCGTGTTTCATGAGGAATGTCACATCATGAGTTAACCTACTCAAATCATACTCCTTCTTCCAATCATCTTATTCGATGTGCTTGTGGTGACACACGGTTGACCATTCAATGGTCGCCTTTGTTCTCCTTTGGAATTGTCGTGCTTTAACCACTCTGACCTCTCCTTTGCAACTGTCTACAGTCCCTTATATTGTAGGTTGGAAATATAGTTGTTGTAGGTTAAAGTTCTTCTAGTTGCAAGAGGCTAGTTTCATCCTAAGGCATACATATCATTAGCAATCATAAATTAGGTATATAATCATACTAAATTTCATGAACATGCATACATTCACACATACAAATGTCAACATATCATATTTGAATTTCCATTTACTAAAGTCTAGTTTAAAGTGCATAAAAGGTATAAAATATGTATGTCTTATGAATGCTTGTGAAACTTGGAAGATTGAAATGATAAAAACATGAACTAATGAAGGAAACTAGCCATATATCAAGCCCATTAGGTGGCCCACATTATTTTATAATAAAAATAAAAAGGGCCTTTTATATTTTATCAATCGAGTTTAGTAGTAAGGGGTCGTGGTTAGAATCTTCTTTTGAAAGAAAAACAAGGTTAATGTTGCCAATGATATTCTAATTAGAAGAGATATGGATTTTTTCAAGTCTTAACTAAATGAGATGATCCACCAAGCATCTATTCGACCAAGTAAAGGGTAGCCCGTTGATATCAACATCCATTAATCCAACATTTCTAATAAAATCAACCAAATCAGATATATTATTTGAATAGTTGATGATTCCACCTAAAATTTTAGAATGATAAAGAGGAGTACTAAAATATCCCACCACGATCCCATGATATTCATTATGAAGATTGATAAGAGAATATTCATATTCCCATAGCTCCTTTATGGTTGCTCTAGAATTAGGATCATAAATGTTCCTTTGTTACCTCCCTTTGTCTTGTCTCTCTCTCACTAAGTATTCTAACCTTTCTATCCACCCCCATCCACAAATTTCTTTATAGAACCCTTTTATTTTCTATAGGTTGTGATACACCCTAGTTGATCAAGAGGAGGTGGATTGAATACAGATAAGAATGTTGCTTCCCTTTACCAATTTAGAAAAGTTTTGAATTGACTTGGAACCATGTTGAATCTTCCAACTCATCTAGCTCAATGTTAAACTTCTTTAAAGCTTTATTCAAATCCACAATCCTTGCACTAACTCCCAAGGACTAGAAGGGGGAGCAATTCCTTTTTATCAATGGAATATTTGTTAACATTCACCAAAATAGCAAGGTTTTGAAGCTCATACAACTTGAGAATTTTTTCATATCATGATTTAACACTCTTCTCATTATCACCAAAAGAATTGATCAATTGGTTGTCTAGTTGTTATTTGGGAAATTGAAGAAATTCCCCCTCTTCCTTTTTCTCCCCTACCTAATTGTCCATATTTGGCCAACACACCTTGTTTAATTGGTTGATCAAGTAGTTGTTGGTTAGATGTAAAGGAGAGTTCAAGATAGGCAGCACCAACTTCACACGAGGGGAATCTAGCCTTGACACCTTTGGATTCCCATGAGGAGAAGAGATAATATAGAGGGTTTTAAAACAATTTTATGCATATTAAACAATGATATTTCCATAATCCATGATATACAATCCTTTTGTAGAAAATTATGTATGGATTTATTTACATCAAAACACAATTATACATATTTTCTACCAAAAGCTTTACAATTAATGTTATGCATTACAATATTAATAGAAGTGTTGTAAACATCTAGATATGATGATGCAAAGATATCCCAATTTCTTTTAATGGTATGTGTTGATGCCAAAAATTGGCAAAGTAACAGCCATTTGTGGGAAACTCAATTTATGGGGGACTTATTGCGCTAAACTGAATGACCTATGGATTTTTAAAGAAGCCGACTTCTTCTGTAATTGGGGTTATGGAATTGGAAAAGGAAGTAGATATAAAAATAAAGAATCTAACTAAGGAGATGCACCAGAATTTAGATAAAAGGCACGATAAATTTATCTTTTGAATATGATCTAAGGGCCCACTCAGCAATTTACCATGTCCTAGAATAACAAAAATTAAAGATTGCAGCATGAACAACTCATTCACTGACATAAAATAATTTTCACACCCATTTACTGAAAAGAAGAGTCAAAAGACATGATCTAAACAAGCAAACTTGCATTCAAATTATAGAAGTAAGGAAAATAAACCATTCAAACAATAATAGCATAGTATAAAATTTATCAATAGCATAAGAAAATAGAGAGGTCGAACAATGGTACGGTCTATGAGTTCTTGCAATAATCTAAACAATAAAAAGGCCTGGTGTCTCTCTAAAATTCTATAATTCTTAAACTAGTGGAACTTGAAAAACATGTAGCATGTAATCTTTGAACCCCTCTTCAAAATTAAAGAGCAGTATATATAGTCAGCATTCCCACCACCTAGCGAGCAGCAACTGAAAAGATTCAACATCCTAAGCAATGATGTCGTAACAATGATTACCCTCGACCGTTGTAACAAAAAAGGTTTGGGCCATAGCATTTAGTCACCTCCCATCTAGGTGCATCCCATATGAATGATGGAAATGGTCCTGACAAAGTCCCATGCCAACAAGTGTCGCCTCCTCGTATAGGCAGTTAGAACATGTGGCAGCATATTGCAGCCCATAGTTTGCTTCATCCCTTGCATTGAAGAAGAATGCGCTGAAGAGACACGTGGTAGTGTTTCGCTACCCGCAATCAATTTTTCCCTTCCCTCATTGAAAGGTTGCACTGAGATGACACGTAGCAACAATGTTTACTATAGACGCTGCCTGTGGGACCCACCAAATCTTTAAATCTTTACGCAAATGGGAGCTACGTGGCACATGGGCGGGGACTGATGAGGAAGTGAAGGGAAGCAATTAAAATAACTTGCGGTGAAAACACGTGGGAGCATAGCGAGGGCTGATAGAAGAACAAAGGAGAGAATTCCCTTGGAGAGCATTGAGTAGACATGTGGCGAAGGCCGCAATGATATAAAAGGGGTTGATGATATTTTTTGAAGGCATGGGCTGGTACTTAGCAAAAAAAAAAACCCAAAGGAAGCATGGTGAATTTTGTATTCACAGCTTTTGGCGACTATTAGGGGCATTTCGCTTGAGGAACGTGGAACCCAAAATTTTCTCTCGTTTGTAGACCAGAGTGCCATCCATTGGCGACGAAATCAGAGCTTGGAAAGGGTTGCCTGCAGGGGCGGCCAATCATCTTCGGATGGTCTCGTTATATTACGCAAATTTTTTCGCACTCTGCCTAGGTCGAGCATTTCTTTATAAGGCAGCACCTCAAGTAAATTGGCCCCCACCTCTCAATGGAAAAGTAGTTATGCAAGAGGATGAATAACACCTTCAATGTCTATTGTGGTAGGAGGCTAGCTAAAACTCTAGAAAGTGATTGGGTCTTGCTCCTTTTCTTCAATTTTTTTTGCAATCTGCTCGGCTATGGTGATCGACCCATCTTCAAGAAACGGGGACAACAAACCCATCTCGCTCAGCTAGGAGAAATTTTCCTGCATGCCATCCATAGTTTGGTTCAAAGTAGCTGCAGAGGATTTAGTTCGCTAGAAGGCTGAGTGGAAATGGATGAACTTGTTTGCCATCTGGGCAACAATATCGCGATCTTCAATTCCTGCCTTGGTCAGGTCTTCATCAAAGACCATGTATAGCTTGCTTAGCAAAGTCTTTGCTTCAGGATCCTTCTCTATGATAAACTGTGGGAATTGCTCGATTGTTCTGTGAACCTCCTAGCTCAATAAACTGTTGCCTTCGAGATGAACTAGAGTGTTGGTTGTAGTGTTAGATAGAAGGATTTAACCTTTTCCCAATAAGAAATATATAGCTGTCGAGCTAATGGGATGAGGTCCGGCTACCTAGCAGAGGCTTGGAGAGCACTCTTTAGAAGGGAAATCTCCATATTATTTGAATTGACATCCTCTGTTAATTTTGTAGTTCTCTTTTTTCTGGATGCAAGTTGCTCCTTGAAGCTACTTAGCTCTTTATACCAGTTCTCCTCAGCTTGGGTAGGTTCACCAATTTTGTGTCAAGAGAGGACTTTATCTCTTGGAGCTCTTTTTCTAACTGGGCCTTTCGACCTTCAAATTCTATATGATTCTTTTCTAATTCTTGCTCATGTAGAGCACGTTGAGCTGCTAACTCTTTATCCTTTTGTTGCAGATTCTGCTCTGTCAGGGCCAATTGGATTTGATATTCCTCGTTCTTCGCCCGCAACTCGTTAATCAGTGTGGGTTCAACGGATTAGGACTTATTGAGTTCCTCTTGGAGATTGCTCTGCTCCAACTCTTCCACCCGCACTTTCTTTGATAAGCGTGCAACTTCTGCTTCTAGTGATTTATCCTTCATCTCTAGGAAACTAACCCTTTCCTTGACAAGCTTCAGTTGCTCCTCCTTTTTCTTCAACTGACGGCTAGAGCGAAGGAAATTAGTCATTACCACCCATTGCGTTTCCTCCATGAATTCAACCTTGTCCTGTAGTCAAGTTGCGTCCAAATCAAGCCCCATGGCATACATGTCGTAATTGTCTGCCAACATCTCCCCTTGTGGTTTGACAACATTCGGGTACATGGTGGTGAAATTCAATGTTTATTGCGCTTCATTGTAAATTGTATACACCTTAGACTCCACCTCCTTTTTGTCGTCCTTCGCTTTTTGCTTTCGGATCCTGAGGTCTTGTGCTTCCTTTGTAGGATCACTCTGTGCTATGAATTGGCCTGGTGATTGAACTAGCCCGCCTGCAATAGGTGCACCAAGAGGTAGGGAAAAAGGGAATATAAGTGTGGAAAGCCCCTACATTTTCTTTGGTGGGAGATTGATATTTTTTGGGGAGAAATAGGGAACTTTCCATAGTTCGGTTTGCGAACTGGCAAAATGGCTCATCAGTTGCTACGGTGATGGGGTAGTCATAATTGAGTCTGTTTGTTGGGAATATTGGGTCGAACCCGAGGTAGTAGTAGCAATAGGGGTAACAATGGTGTCTGAGCCTTCAAAAAGAGAGGCAAGGAGAGATTGACCAGTGGCGACTGGTGTTAAGGTTAGCAGAAGTGTTAAGATAGATGACCTTATCTGGGCAAATTGAAAGAAACCTCCCGCAAACATTGTGGTAGGGGTAGAGAAGGTAGGGCCGACACTTATACTGAGAGGCACCGTGGGAATGGCAAAGGATACTAAAGATTGAGAAGTGAGAGAAGGAGTGAACGTTACCTACTGATTGGATGTTGGCGGTGCTCCGCTTGTTGCTGGCTCCCCACTTACTTTAGACTCCTGGTTCGCTACGAGCACTTGGCTTGCAATAGGCTCCTGGGAACCTTCCCTAAGTATAGCTTATGTGTGTTGTCGTTTAGGGGGTGGGGAGTCTCTGATTTCCATAGTCTCTGGCTGTCACTATTGGGATACTCTTGTTGTTTTCAAGTCCCAGGTGAGTGTTCACAAGGCTCTTGATATATTTAGTCACACATTTGAAGCAAAATAGGTAGGCTGCCCTGTGGACTTCTTTTTTTGAGTGGAGGACGTCGATGTATCGACTTCCTCCTTTGCTTGCTCTTCTCCTTCATCATGGTCATTTCCTTCACTAGCACTTGAGTTGGAAGCCGGATGCTCCTCATCCCACAGCTTATCAAAGTCTTCATCATCCGGCACGCTTTCATAAGGTGCATCAAGTTGTTTTTTCTCTTGGCAATACACCCATAAGGCTTTGATCCTTTCTATAGTCCAGTCCTCTTCCTTTCTCAACCTATTGTTCAAAGTTTTTCCCATTTTGCAATCCTCATCATAATCCGCCTCAACAAAATAAAACCTATGACATGGCGGCTTGTTGTCCTCTATGGGAATATGAATCGAGTCAACCAACAATTCATCGTCATCCTCCAGTGGGTTGTGCCTCCTCTCCTAGTAAGGTTGAGGGCTGTGAGTTACCTTGATATGCTCATATGGTAGATCATTGAAAGAGTTGTAATCCCACTTGTCGCAGATCATTACCAACCCTAAATGAGCCAGCTTATCCTACAATAGTGGGTGTGTCTGCTTCTTTTTCATGGCCATTATTTTGAAGCTTTGCGGACAGACGAATAATCCCTTCCTCTTGGATTTTTTCTGCTGTAGAAGGTAATATCAATAATGCACACCTATCGGAACAATTCAAAGGCTAGCACTTGATTAGTCACACATGTCAGAAGGAAGAATGGTTTGTCGGTGAAGCCTCACATTTGGATGAGTGTAAAATCCGCTTCGAAGAACCAATCACATCTGGGAATGAAGTTTTGCATATACTCTATCTACGTCAAAGTGAGGCGATTAATACTATCTTCTCGTTGCAAATCTTGCAAAATCGAAGTCAAGAAATAATCTGAAAATGCATAATAATCAAAAGTGGAAGAGAGGAGAGGAGTCCAGATAGAAACTAGCTTTCTTATGTTCTTTTCATCAAAAATAGACAACTTCACCCACTTAACAAAGAAATTAGGGTTATGATGCAAAAACATATGGGCGAGATAGGAAGGAAATTTGAACTTTCGTTCAACTTGGTATTTGTTAATTTTCTCTATCATATTCTTTGTGAGGTAATCTGCAAACTCATACCAGAAATAAGATTGTTGCCTACGAAACTGGAAACTTGGGCCCAATTGAAACGCGTGCACCTCCTTATCGGTGTCTAGACCGAAAACAAATGCCATCATTGAAAAGGAATCTTGCAAGCCTTCTGCGAAAGCGTCGTGCTACGTCAAAATTCTTGATGGCTTCCCTTGCTCTCCCTCAATCATTTGGGTTTATTTGTTATAAAACTCCATAGCCTTATTCTTGGTGCTCCATATATGATCCCCCTATTTAGGAGTGAATTCCTCCATTGTCATCACTCTTTGCTTATGATCAGGAATACACAACATATTCTGGATGGATATTAACTAAAAGAGTCATGCCCTCAATTTTATTGGTGCTTGAGTTGAAATGCTTAATGGCTGCATCGACCAATTCTAGGCAGTAGTGCACAAATGGGACCATATATTGAGGAAACCCGTTGAACCATACTTTATCTACCATCGACATTGCCTTTTTGGACACCTTCATTCTTTCGCAGGCTGCTTCCCTCAATCCTTTAGGTTTTTTGCAAGAAAGGGATCATGAATATTATCCCAGTCCTCCTGAATTAAGTTATGGTCTTTGTAGCTTTTGGGTTTGTCCGGCTCTTTTGTTTACCCACTTTGGCTTGTCAGGAATACCTAGTGTGGCATAGGAAATGTCTTCAAAGATATTGACGACTGGTGCTCCTCGCATAGCTTTAAATAAGCTTTTCGTTGCCCCTCCCTGTAATATTTGGCTTAAACCTTCTACCATTTTTTATTTGTGGGAAGCTTTTGCTTAGCTTGAATTTTTCTACAATTTTACCTCGGCTCTGGCTCTGCACTAGAAATCATTTTTTCTCTGGGCAACATATTTGAAAAGACCTTTTAAGTGCTTAAAGATTTTGCATACAATACTTAGCTATTTTTCCTTAAGGTGGTATATGGGAGTTACCTTTTTTCATTTAATTTGGAATGTACCGCCAACCCTTGGCTTGTGTGAGATGAATCACTTGCCATTTTGATGTGACAAGAATTCATAATTGTAATTAGCAACTCTATTATATAGCGTGATTTTCTTGGAACTTGAGCCAATGCTTTGCTAGCAGCTTAAGCATTCGTATTCGTTGGCAATTAATATCCCAAAAGGAATGATTAAGCCAAAGATGCGATCAGTGTTTTAAAAGATATGATTTTTGCCTCAAAATAAGCAAAAAACCTAGAGAATGACACCTAAGTCCTTGGCCATGCATAACACTGTCGATTGCTTCCACCAGCTTAGGCTAATTAATTATTGCTTATTAGTTTTGCACGCAACAAACCGTACTGGAAATTAGAGCATGCTCAGACACAACTTTCAAGTTGGTACTTGATTAGCATCACGTTTATGGTAAGAAGATTACCATGAATTTGCTTGTTTTTTCTATAAATAGGCATCTAAGCAGTAGCGAAATCACACTTAGTGATTAGAGAAAATTTGGTAATAGGTAATTGGTTTATCAATTTAGCATTGGTGGTGTGTAGCATTCTCATAGGCTAGACTTAGGCACTTTGCAGAGATAGTTTTAGGCTAGTTACTGAGTGATTGCTAGCATGAATACCCCAATTAGACTAGTGTGTCATAAGGCTCAGAATGCCTTCCTAGGTGAGATTTCTACTAAGCGTTTGAAGAGGATGACAAAAAATAAGCACTCACTGGCTATTATAGCCATGAAATGAGTTATGGGACGGGATTTCCTCGAATACAAGGACAAGTATCGAGTTAACACTAATGTGTGTTTGTACTTTGTCACCTCCATGCTGTATATTCAAATTCCCAAGCCCCTGATTCTTCATCTTGTCAAAGAAATATTTCCCAAGAAGTACCTGAATGGCCTCAGAGAGGTAGTGGTAAATGTTGTGTTTGGCGGAGGCATACCAACCACGAGCGACCTTTGGAGGTTCATAGAAGAGGACGCAATTGTGTTGTGGCTGCCATTTCTGAGTGGCTTCTGCCTCTAGTCGCAAGATGAGCACCGCTAGAGGATCACTCGAGCCTGCCATTTTTTGTTTCGCATCTACAACATGGTGTCGTTTTATGACATCGACTGGTACACGGACTTTAGGAACCTCGTGTTCCCTCCACCTCTGGCCATTGCTCCTATTAATGATGTTGTTGCTGATGATGATGCCCCTGTGGATGAAGATATTATGGACGCTATTGTTGATGCGTCCATTGTTGCTACCCATGCTATGGACTGAAGAATTCTGTGTTTTTCTTTTTTCCTTTTTAAAAGCTCATAGCAATTAGTCTATTTTTTGTATACATGTCTGAAAAAGGCTTTTCATAAAATATATGAAAGAAAAATAATAGAACTATATGATTTTAGAAGCATGGCCTTTGAGCCATTTTGACAATGTAAATATCAAAGCACATATAATGAAAATATATTTTTATATAACCATCTTGTTGTTTTCTTTTGGATTTTACAATTGGGTCATCTTTTCATTTTCAGCATGTATGTATCAATTCAATTTGTGGGTGTTTAATTTTTTGCTCTTTTCAGCTATGAGTTTATTTCCTTACTCTCTGCAATTAATGGGTTACCTACTCCTTTCCACCTCAAACCATAGAATAAATAAAAAGACCAGCCAACAAAACAAAAAGGGAAAGAAAGGAAAAACATTATAGACATATTTACATCGGTAGGGTAGCAAGCTTAATTAAATAATTTTAGGTGAATTTTGTTGACCGGAATTCTCAGCGCTTCTTTTTCCATAGTTTCTAATTCATATGCATTATGCTCTTTGCATTGAATTATTCTGAACGGGCCTTCCCAAAGGTTGTCAAACTTCCCGTGCTGACTCAGCTTCGCAACCCTTTCATTAAATTTTAGCACTAAGTCTCTGGAATTTAGACCTTGATCAGATGTTTTCTTGTCAAACCACCTTTTAACCACTTGTAGGCGGTTAGTCATGGCTGTTAGGGACTTTTCTATTTTTTTGTACTTCTAGCAACTCGGCTAACCACACCTCCCTTGCGCCATTTTGTTCCACCTCGAGAGATTTTAGCGATTGCAACATCAGAATCTCCATAGAGATAGGCAATAACACCTCTTTTCCATATACTAGCTCATACGATGAAGTTTTGAGGACTTGCTTAGGAGTGATGCAGTCCACCCAGAGCGTTGTTCAGAGGTTTTTATGCCATTCCCTTTGGTATTTTGACCCGATTCTTTTGAGGAGTTGGACCAAATTCTTGTTTGTCGACTCAGCTAAGTCTCTCCCCTGCGGGTAGTAGTTTGATGATGTTTTAAGGAATATGCCATGCGTAAGTGCGAATTGACTTACCTTAGAGCCCAAAAAAGCTTTAACATTGTTGGAGATGATAGTTTTGGGCAGGCTAAATCTTGTCACCAATTCCTTTAGGAAATCTACTATCTTTGCCTCTGTCGCATTCTTTAGTGGCACAGCTTCGATCCATCTTGTGAAGTAGTCTGTGGCCGTCAAGATCCATTTATGTCTTGTGATGGAGGCTGGGTTGATCATTCTGATTAAGTCCAAACCCCATTGCATGAATGGCTCATCAACCACTATTGGATTGAGAGGCATTATGAAACTCTTTCTTCTTCCTACAAAGAACTAACATCCCTTGCAGGTTTTCACCAAGGAGTAGGAATCATTGAATAGTGTCAACCAAAAGTATCTCACGCACATGATTTTGATGGCGGTTGTCTTTGCAAAGAAATGTCTGCCCGCGGAACTGTTGTGGTAAGTATTGAGGATCCTTTTCGTTTGCTTTGTGGTAACACACCACAATAGAACGTCGTTAAAATTTCTCTTGAACATGATCCCTTCAATGAGCGTGTATCCGTTGTTTTGCAGTCGGTAGAATCTCCTCTTATGAGAAGGAAGGCCTAGCTATACTTTCCTGTATGCATAAATCTTACTCTATCTACCAACCAACAACCTTCAGACTTTGACTCGTTCATTAGGACTAACTCCGGTTGCTCTTCTTCGATGGCCATTCCTTCATCGTGTGCAAGGTATTCGCACAACCCTCTTCCCCCAACGATCTTTGTAGGCTTAACCTCGATGTCATATTCGAGGATCTTGGTGATCCAATTGGCTCTTTTCTCAATGATCTCTCCTTCCATGATGTATTTGTGCACACTAGAATGCGCAACATAAACAATCACCTTATTACAAGATATTAAGTGTCAGAACTTCTTGAGCCCCTTAACTATTACAAACGCTTGCCTCTCTAGAAAGTTGTAATTTGTCTCATATTCCTTTAGGGTCCAGGAGTGAAATGCTATCAGATGTTCTCCCTTGCCCTCATTATCTTTCTGAGTTAAGACAGTAGCAATGCTTGAATTGTTACTAAATACATACATTATGAAGTCCTTTGATAAGTCTGGATTGACTAGAACAAGAGCGGAGGAAATAACATCCTTGACTCTCTCAAAGGCTTCTTTGGTTTCCTTTGTCCATTTAAATGTTTGATCCTTTTTCAACATCAAGGTAATTGGCCTAATTATTCCTGCAAAATCAAAAATAAATTTGTTAACAAAATTCACCTTTCCCAAGAAGGATTGGATGCCTTTCTTGTTGACCAGAAGGGGAAGCTCTTTGATTGCTTTCACCCACTTAGGATCAATTGAAATTCCCTTTTTGGACACCACGTGCCCCAATAGATTGCCTTGTGGTACTTTGAAGACACATTTTTTTGGGTTCAGGGATATCCCGAACTCCTGACATTTCTTGAAAACCATCTCAAGGTGATCAAAATGATCATCTTTGGATTTGGAGAACATCGTCAAATCATCCAAATAGATTAGGATAATCTTGTTGATTAGTTCACTGAAAGCGATATCCATTGCCCTTTGGAAGGTGGCTCCTATGTTTGAGAGGCCAAATGGAATCTTAGTGTATGCAAACGTTCCCCACTTGGTAGTGAACATTGTCTTATGTTGATTCTCTTCTTTGACCCAGATCTGATTGTAACTAGAGAAGCCATCTAACAGGGAAAACATCTCCGATCCTGCCACTGTTTGCAGGATTGACTCCATTGAAGGTAGTGGGTAATGATCCTTCAAGGATGCTCTGTTTAGGTCCCAAAAGTATACACATAGACGAATATCTCCATTCTTTTTTCAAACTGGTACCAAATTGGATACCCATGTGCTATGCATGATTGAGAAGACAATCTACGACTGGATTAGCTTTGTTAATTCTTGTGCCATTAGTGCTTCAATCTTGGGATTCGCTGGCCTCTGTTTTTGGCAGACCGATTTTGCACCTTCCACCAACTCTATTGTATGCTGAATGATATTGAGATCATATCCTGTGAGGTCATTGTATGACCAAGCCACCACTCCATATTTTTTGCAAAAGTCAATAAGCCTTTCTTTATCATGATACAAGACATCCTTCCCGACTTTGAGCTTTCTTCCATCTCTGACCTGAAGGTATGCATAGTCACCTTTGTCTGCTACAAATTTTGTTTGTCATTTCTTGCATCATCAAAATTGAAAAGATTATCGAGAGTGACCAATCCCTTCAGAAGCTTGTTGGATTTTAGCTGAATAATTTGTCCTTCATAAGCTTCAACGATCTTTGATTGGAGTTGGTTAGCAAATTCTCTTGACTACAGGATGAACGATGCAATGTGTTCATCATTATCAAACACTTGCTAGCTTTGGTCATTATCTGGAATGGCTAGTCAAACTATTACTCATACAGAGTGTTTGTTGTGAATGAGATCGGAGGCGGGATCAAACTGGGATCCGATTGATGCCATGCAGTCTACATCTATATTTTGTTCTCAGGGCACCGTTTGAATATTAAAAGCTTCAAAGCCCTCAATCAGGTCCCAAACTCAGTGTCTATAGGATCGCATGCGAACATTATTGGCCACAAAAATTCCTTGGACATGATTGACTACTAGTTCAGAATCTTTGAACACCATTAATTGATTAATGCCCATCCATTCTGCAAGGTTGATACCTTGCACTAGTCCTTCATATTTAGCTTCATTATTCAAGCAAGTGAACTAGAAGCGGAAAGACCTTAGTTTCCTTTCATTGTGTGGGGGCCTTAAACATATCTTGACTTTTGTGCCATTTTTGCATCTTGCTCTGTCGAAATGTAGCGTCCATAACTTTGAGGCTTGATCGTTCTTTGGTTTTTTTATGACCTTCAGGAGCACTAGATCTTCATCGTAGATGACGTAGGTGCCCAACCTAATAGCATGGTAGTTTCCAAAAGGATCAGTATCCATATGTTCACACAAAAAAACATCTTCTTGATCGGTCTAATCTTTAGTCACCTTTTCATCTTCCAGTAACTCAACACAATACATTTCTTGCTTGGTGATAAAAGTATGAATGACCTCAAAGTTGATCATGGCCTCATTGGCCACATGTTTCAAGTGTAGAGCTTCATATTCTATCTTCATTTTCACACTGCGCTTGGTCCTGAGAATCATGTGCGACCAATCCAAGGACATGTATTCACCCACCTTTGAAGTAAATTCTCGGGATAGGCAGAGGCCAAACATGGGGGGAACATCAATGATCATAGTATCTTGCAACACCGTGATGCTAGGGTAGGCGAATAGAGTCAAGGGAAGATCCTTGATGAGACTGAGAGTTTTGACTTTGTTTCCATCAAGCTGCATCACTCCCTTTTTTAAAGGTTCATAACTGAGCCCTAAAGCTTCAGCTATATGTTTAGGCATAACTATAATGCTAGCACCGAAGTCAATCATGGCATTGTGTAATAACTTCTCTCCCACAATAAGTATTAGGAAGAAGGTTTTGGGTTTTAGGTTATCCCTTACCTTAGTGGGAGCTTCCGCTGCACTATTTGTGAGAACTTTAGCTGGAGGTGATTGACCAACTGCCTTTCCTTTGAGCAATTGCTCCTTTGGTTCAATGATTAGATCCTCCTGGAGTGCCTTCTGTAGTAGTGCCTTATGTTTTTGGATAGTTAATATATCCCAAAGAGACACATTAATGGATGATTTCTTTAACTGTTCCACCACATTGAAGGGTGGCAGATTCAGAGATTTCTGCTCCTTTTCTCTTGTTATGACAATTTCCCTTCGCGGTGGACATTATGGCACCACAACGGAGGTGCTAGGTGTTTGGTCGGAAGCACTTTTAGGTTGCAGGCTGACTAATTGCGGGACAACTGGTTCGCCCGTGAATCTCCTCTTCAAGGGGGTGTTGTAATTAGACTATACTTGCTGTGTTTTAGATGTGGATGCATCATTATCAAACACTCCTTTTTCTTCTATCCATGAGAAGAGTGTGTGATTGGGAGCGATGTTTACTTCCTAATCTAGTGACATCCCTTGCATTTGTGCAGTGAGCACTGCATTGTCCATTTACTAAGAGGTATATGCATAACTTCCAGGATCTAACGTTGCAGCTTGGTTGCGTTGCTCTGCCACCTTTTGTTGTAGGTTGTTGCGCGGATAGTTTCGGGGCATGTGTGAATTACCGCAAGGGAAGCACTAGGGGTTGGTGTCATCCAATAAATTGTTCTGCCCCATGGTCAACTCTTTACTCAAGCTTAGGTTGGTGCTTTGTAGAGGAGTGGGTACCGACACTATTTGATTTGTTGTTTGTGCTTGCGGATTTGTGTGGGCGCCTCCTTGGAACTGGTTTTGTTGGTAAGAGGACCTTCCGCCTTGATAATTTTGGTAGGTCGGCTTTGGAGGTACGACCTGGTTGCGCTTGATAACAATTATCTCGTTGGTCATATGTTGCAATATTTCCTTGACGTCACTCATATCCTCCTTGGAAGAACCAGATGTAGAAGCAAAATTTTGTTGCACACTCAGATACATGTACATGGATTGAGGAGGAGTCAGTGCACTGGTAGAAGGCATCTCCTGAGCAGGAACTGATGTTTCTAGAAATATAGGAATGATGGGCCGAGGTGGCAATTTCTCGGCGTCTATCAAATTATTCTTCGTCTTGACAACAATGTTATATGTGCCCGATAGTGTGATTCCACCGAGAGACTAGTCTGAGGTGGCAATTTTTTAGCATCTATCAAATTGTTCTCCGCCTTGACAATAACACTATATGTGCTCGATAGTGTGGTTCCACCGAGAGTTGATAAATTTCAAATAGAACATAAATGCCAGATCGGGCGGCGGGAGAATATCAACTTGAATCCTTTGCCAGTTGGTATGGAACCGGGCATTGAAGTTAGCCATGGCTTCATTTGGGGTCCGCTTTATGACCGACAACTGATAATATAGCAAGGATCGGTCTCCTTTGTTTGAGAATCTCTGGTAAAAAGGATATCCAAGCTCATCTCAAGTACTAATAGTGTTTGCTTGCAGCATCTGGTACCAATCTAGTGGCTTGCCTCTAAAAGAGGCGACGAGCAACCTTAGCACTATATTTTGGTCTGTAATGCCATGTACTAAACATACGTCTACAACATCTTGCAAATGTTCAGATGGTGTCCTTGAGCTATCTTTGTTGAATTTAGGTATAGATTTTAGGGTGGAAACTGGGATAGCGGCCTAAACGGTAGGCACTACTAGTGCAACAGGAGGACTTCCGACATCCCATGCCACATAATTTATGTTAGTGGCAGGCAACATGGCTAGTGGAAAGGGAGGAGGAAGCAAAAAGTTCACTAATTGGGTCGCGGGTTGTACTGTCCCTAATGGTGGTACTAATAAACCAGGATTATTTACTGTTTGGGACCTAGTAATAGGTTGATGGCTCATACACCCTTCTTAAAATTAGATTCATTTAAGAGCAGTCCCACCGGGTGTTCCAAGAAAAAGAAAAACCGTTGATGCCAAAAATTGGCAAGGTAACAACCCTTTATGGGAAACTTAGTTTATGGGGGATTTATTGCACTAAACTAAGTGACCTTCAAATTTTTAAAGAAGTCAGCTTCTTCTGTAATTGAGGTTTTGAAATGGGAAAAGGAAGTAGATATAAAAATAAAGAATCTAACTAAGGAGAAGCGCCATAATTTAGATAAAAGGCATGATAAACCTATCTTTTGGATATGATCTAAGGACCTGCTCAACAATTTACCATGTCCTAGAATAATAGAAATTAAAGATTGCAGCATGAATAGCTCATTCAATGACAAAATAATTTTCACACCCATTTACTAAAAAGAAGAGTCAAAAGACATGATCTAAACCATCAAACTTGCATTCAAATTATAGAAGTAAGGCAAATAAACCATTCAAACAATAATGGCACAGTATAAAGTTTATCAATAGCATAAGAAAACAGAGAGGCCGAACAATGGCACAGTCTGTGAGTTCTTGCAATAATCTAAACAATAAAAAGGCCTAGTGTCTCTCTAAAATTTTGTAATTCTTAAACTAGTGGAACTTGAAAAACATGTAGCATGTAATCTCCGAACCCCTCTTCAGAAATAAAGAGCAGTATATATAGTCAACATTCCCATCGCCTAGTGAGTAGCAACTAAAAAGATTAAGCATCCTAAACAATGATGTCGCAACAATGATTAGCCTCGTTCGTTGTAACATAAAAGGTTTGGGGCATAACATTTGGTCACCTCCCATCCAGGTGCATCCCCTGTGAATGATGGCAGTGGTCTCGACAAAGTCTCATGCCAACAAGTGTCGCCTCCTCGTATAGGTAGTTAGAACACATGGCAGCATATCACAGCCCATAGTTCGCTTCATCCCTTGCATTGAAGCATGCGCTGAAGAGACATGTGGCAGTATTTCGCTGCCTGTGGTCAATTTTTCCCTTCCTTCGTTGAAAGCTTGCGTTGAGTTGACACGTAGCAACAATGTTTACTATAGACGCCACCTGTGGGGCACGCCAAATCTTTACGCAAATGGGAGCTATGTGGCACGCGGGAGGAGACTGACAAGGAAGCGAAGGGAAGCAATTAAAATAACCCACAGTGAATACACATGGGAGCATAGCGAGGGCCGATAGAAGAACAAAGGAGAGAATTCCCTTGGAGAGCGCTGAGCGGACACATGGCGAAGGCTGCGGTGATATCAAAAGGGGTCGATGATATTCATTGAAGGCATGGGTCAATACTTAGCAAAAAACAAAACTTGAAGGGAGCATGGTGAATTTTGTATTCACAGTATGAACATGTTGCATTGTTTTTATTCATCTAGGAGATCTCCTTAGGATCTTATCTTTGTAAAATAATTTGCATCTCAATATTGAGATTACCACCACTCATAATTGTGTTATGATATTTGACAAATGGTTAGGTATGTAAAGTGTCAAGGTCATTAGCTAGTGAAGGAGTGTCTTCCATAAAGTGTGAGAAAACTTAAAAGACATGTGGAAGCCTCTATCATAATAAAATATAGACAAGAAACCATACACTCTTGAGTATTATCTAAGAGTTTTGTGATTAAAAATATTTAGAGGGAATGTGTCTAGATAATTCTTGTAGACCAAATTTAGATAAACCGTTGAAGGCATGTCTATATAAATATTATTAGCACATTAATAACATATTCCCATAATATTATTCATTTTTGGTAGTTTTATAGGTTTGATGGTGCTTGGTTGTTTCAAACCTAACCCTCTTCCATTTTAGCCAAGCTTTTGAAAAATGCCACATCCTTTGTTGTAGTGACTAGCTAATTTAGATGAAGATAAATGATATTAAAAGTACATACTAGATTTGGATCCATGAGAAGTATCACCTTTGTTTAAATGCTTGTATTCCTAAAAATCTAAAGGTAATTTTTCATGCACATTAGTATTTATGGTCAAAGGTGAAGAAGTTTGGTTCTCATATTTGTGTTCCCCTCATGACTTAACAATTAGAAAGTAAAAATCCTAATAATTATTTGGATCAATTTGAGGTACATGTGGGTTAGGAGGGGTTTATGAAGGTATCGTGGGTGTAAATATTCAAGTTGGAGATATCAAAATTTTACATTTTTTACTATTTGAAAAAATGATATGGGTTATCATCAATTATCACTAAATATTTTTTACTATTATGGGTGAAATTGAGCTTACAATGAAGTGTAGATGAGATAACACCCATTGTATGAAATAACAGACACCCCAAGAGAACATCATACACTAAGATCCTAGCCATAACATGGAATGCCAAGTTATGTGTATTGAGTCTTACTGTTCTAGGTAAAGTGATATAACTTAGGGTTTCTCATGTCACATTTTCAAACCAATTTTTGCTTCAAATTTAGGGAGATTAGAGTACTTAACTTGGATTACATTCAAAAAATTCTTACTACACATGTTCAATCCAAATTCATTATTGACTAATATTCTCTTAACTCTAATATTCCCACACCAAACACAATGTATAATGGTCTATGTTTCTTAATCACATGTGCAAGTGGTAACTCAAAAAGTATAAATACATTATTTGGGTTGTCTTGAAGTACATGTTATAACATTGAAGCTGACTCTTTGGGATTTATATGTGATGAAACTATTCTATATATTAATATGTTCTTATGTATTTTAAAGGAAACCATTATATACCAAAGAAAAACTTTGGTGGGGATATTTTTGAAATGAGCATGAGGATTATACACCATATTTATACGCCTAACCATATAATGATTCAATTGTATAATTATGAAATGAATATTAGGAATAATATGAAGCTTAGTGTGAAAAAAATGAAAAATGGTAGAGAGAGGTGGATGGAAGATTGGAGGATTGTGAATGCTTTGCGAATGATGCGTGCACCCGTGGCCTTCATGGCCCGGGTTACATGTTAACTTTCTGTGGTTGCATGTGTTTGTTCCTGTCATTTTTGTGTTTCCCGTATTGAGTTCTCTGTAGGGGTGGGCCTTTTGTTGCATGTTTAGGGGGGTTCATTTTTGTTGGTGATCGCTTTTGGTTGGCTCGGTGCTTCATTGTTTTCCATTGCTTGTTGTGTTTCAGTGTGGGCTTGGTCCAACCCACTTGGTGTGGTGTGACTGTGCATTGTCACTTGGATTTTTCTCTTGGCTGTGCAAGGGTGTGACAAAGGTGGTGGTCATTTGTGGCTTGTTTGGCTGTTGTTGTGATTTCTTGTCATTGACGTTCTCTGTGTGGTGTGGGGATAGTGCGATGTGAAGGGTTTTTGTGGCTCTAAATGTGTCTTTGAACATGGCGAAGGGGGATGAGATTATGGTGGAGGACAATGTTGAGGTTCCCATTCTGTCTTCACTGGGGGTGGGAATGACTAGATCTGGAGCCCCTAAAAAGTAGAAGATTAATGGATGCTTGGAGCGAGCCCAAGTTCGTCCAGTATTGGTGATTCAAAAGGAGGAGGTGGATGAGGATTTGGAATACTATAGCAAGCATGTTTTGATTTGCAAGTTTATGGGGATGAGGGTTTCTCTACCATTTCTTGACCCTTGGATCCGTAAGACTTGGAATTCATAAGGTGACTTTGACATTTTGTTGGATGCTAATATTTTTTTATGGTGGATTTTTCATGCATTTAAGATTGGAACAGGGCATTTGAAGGCGGCCCTTATTTTTATAATCAAGTTGGCCTTTTCATAAAACCATGGCATGTTGGTTTTAACTCAATAGAGGAGTTACCATCCAAGGTACCAGTTTGGGTTTCGCCTTCCTCAGCTGCCGCTTGAATGTTGGAGGGGAGATATACTATAGTTGATTGCCATGTCGCTGGGAAAACCTATTGGCCCTTTTGAGCAAACCTTGGATAAAGAAATTTTTTTCTTATACATGAGTTTGTGTTGAGATTGATTTGAGTAAGCCCTTGCCAGATTCTATTGATTTGACTGTTGGTTCTAGCTCCTAGATTTAGCCTTTGGATTATGATACGTTGCCTTTCCGGTGCCAACCGTGTTGTGAGTATGGTCATCTTCAGCGAAGGTGTCCTCGTGCATTTGGTGCTATGGGTACAGGTAATGGGAATTTTCAAACTAATTCAAGGGTGGAAAAGGGTAAAGCTCCCATGTAAGGGGTGGTTGCGGACAAACATGGTTTTATTTCAGTGAAGTCTTATAATCGTAGTCAAGGGAAAAAGAGATCTCTCAAGGATAGGTAAGAGGAGGAAAATTTCAATAAATTTGAGGCTTTGGATGAGTTAGCTCAGGAGGAAGGGTTCTTGACTCGTATGCAGTTGGAAGTCGACTCTTATGTTAAGGAATTGTGTAATGAGTAGCCTTCGGTGATTTCTAGGAGGGATTTGATTAGTGATCAAGGGCCTTAGATGGATGTTTTGTCTCCTGTGGTTATGGCATTGGGTGTTGGAGATGGAGGGATCATGGATTCAAGAGGCTCTTCTGGCAATGGTGAGATTATCTCAGAGGTGCAAGGTGGTTTGGACTCAGGTAAAAACAAGTCTTCCTCCTCAGCCTTGGGTTTGCAGCAAAGAACTCTCAAGAATGGGGTTCCTGAGAAGTCTTCTAAAGTTGGTCGCAAGAAGGACCAAGAAAAGGTGAAGTTAGTTGGTGAGACATTAGTTGAGGCTGGTTTGGTGAAGACAATTGATGCACACTTCTCCCAACCTTTACGATGATTGTGCTTTCTTGGAATGTGAGGGGTATGAATAACATCCCTTGACAAAAGGCTATTCGAGATTTGGTTCGTGTGCATGCTCCTGATGTAGTCTTCCTTTAGGAAATAGGAAACTAAGTTATTAGTTGATAGTATGCTGAGTGTGGCATCAAAGATTTGGGGTCGTGGACAATGTTAATGTGTGGGAGCATTTGGTAGCTCTGGGGGAGTGGCTTGCCTATGGGATCCTTGGAAAGTTAGTTCAATTTGGTGGCTCTCCTTTAGGGGTTCGATTTCTTGTGTTGCTTCTCATCTTGAATCTGGGTAGAGGGTTCTCTTCTCAAATATTTATGCTCTGATTGATCTTCAAGGGAAATCACGACTGTGGAATCATGTTAGATATGTGAGTCCTCTTGATCCTTATCTACCTTGGATCTTGGCTGGGGATTTTAATGTTGTCCTCTCTCTTTAGAGGAGAGGTAGGGAGGTAGTGCTCACCTTGAGCCTTCTTTGGGGCTCCTGCAGGATAATGTGGATTTTTTGAAGTTAGTTGACATTAAGCCAGGTAATGGAGTATTTACTTGGAGTAATAGAAGAAGTGGAGATGCAGCTATTTCTGAAAGACTAGATAGATTTTTTGGTGTCCATTTTTTGGATAGGGGACAAGTGGGTGACTAGCTCTAAGGTTTTGGATGGTCGGGGTTTTGATCATTGGCTGATTAAGTTTCATGTTGAGGTTTCCTAGCGTTGTGTTAGGAAGTATTTTAAATTCCAACTTATGTGGCTACGAGACATCTCTTCATGATCTGCTTCCCGACTGGTGGTGTCTGGGGAAATTGGATTATGGCATTACTATGTACTCTTTCTCCAAGAGGCTTCAGTATGTCAAGTATAGGTTGAAGCATTGGAATCAACAACACTTTGGTAATATGTTTCATGCAAAATAGAATGCTCAAGATAGCTTGAACTTGATCACTAGGCAAATTCATGACCAGGGCCTCACTAAAGAGCTTGGCTTGTTGGAGGCTGTTGTTGTTAAGGAGGTGGATGAATAAGAATTAAGAGAACGGATTTTTTGGAAACAAAAGTCTCGTATTGAGTGGATCTAGGCTGGTGATCAGAATACTTCTTTCTTCCACAATTCTGTTAAGGATCAAAGACAAGGTAATGTTATTTCCTCTCTTTTGTTTCCAAATGGAGGGACTTTGTCTTCATCTGCTCCTATTTCTGTTGAATGTGTTCAATTTTTCTCTACTTTATTTTCAGAGGACTTACCTCCTAGGGAGGAAGATGAAGCTAGGATTTTGTAATGTATTTCGCATCTGGTCTCTAATGAAATGAATGAGTCTTTTCTTTCTCCTATTAATTTGTTGGAGCTTGAGAATGTTGTGTTTCAAATGAAGAAAGGTAAAAGCTCTTGGGATGGATGGGTTCCTTGTTGAATTTTTTCAAGAATTTTGGGATGTGGTTAAGTTGGATCTCTTGGAGGTTGTTTAGGAATCTCTCATGAGTAAAAAAATGTTGAAGTCTCTAAATGCAACCTTTTTAGCTCTCACTCCAAAGAAGGAAGGGGCCAACTCTTTGGATCTTTTTAGACCAATTGCTCTAGGTAATGTTGTTTACAAAATCATTACTAAGTTGATTGCTAAGAGGTTGAAGCTGTGGTTAAATTGACAAATCTCAGAGGAGCAAGGGGGTTTTGTTACTGGTAGAAAGATTTTGGATGGGGTCATTATTGTTGCAGAGACAATACATTCTATGGAGTCCTCTAAAGAAAAATCTATGTTTATTAAGTTGGATATGGCTAAAGCATATGATCAGGTTAAATGGAGTTTCTTATTCAAGATTTTGGAAGCGTTTGGATTTGTTGGTGACTAGATTGAATGGGTAAAGAGTTGTGTTACTTCTTCCTTTTTGGTGCTCATTAATGGTGCACCTACGAATTTGTTTGGTGCTTCTAGAGGACTTAGACAAGGGGATCCTTTGTCTCCTTGCTTGTTCATATTGCTTGTTGAAGGTATGGGGAGGTTTATTCGATCTTGGGTTGAGAATGGCTTGATTCAAGGATGGAGTTGGGGAAATGATATCCCCCCTCAGTCTCATCTCTAATTTTTGGATGATACTACTTTGATGGGTGGGGCGCAAGTTGAAGAGGCTATTCGTTGGCACAACGTGTTGGACAACTACTTGGCTGCTTCAGATTAGTGTATTAATGAGGGGAAGTATTTCATCTACTTCTTCAATACTCCTAAGATTATCCAAAGGAGAATAGCTAGCATTCTTCATTTATAGATTGGTTCGCTCCCTTTTGTTTACCTTGGAATCCCTCTTGCTATTTGTTTACTTCCTAAGTGGTTTTGGCAAGAAGTGCTTGACAAGTTTAGAAGTATGGTGAGTCATTTGACTTGTCGGTAGCTTTCTTCGGCTAGTAGAGTGACACTTTAAAGTCAGTGGTTCAAGCTCTCCCTCTGTATAGATGCTTTGTTCTCTTTGCTCCTTCTAGCTTCATCAAGGACTTCGAGATACTGCCTCGTCAGTTCCTTTGGTTGGACTCTTTTCTCCATCAAAAGTGAATTTTGGTTAAGTGGGATGTAGTTTGTAGGTTGAAGCAGGATGGTGGTTTTGGCTTGCATGAAATTGATTTGAATGGGAAATATTTGGCTACTAAATTATATTGGTGTTGGTGTTCTCAGCAACACATGTTGTGGGCTAAACTTCTCACATTTAAGTACCTGAGGGTGGTGGAGAGTGTTGAGGTGGCCAGATTTAGCTTGGAGGAGAAGGGTTCTATAATTTGGGGTAATCTCAAAAGGGGTGCCAAGCTTGTTAAGCAGGGGCTAAGTAGTTGTTTGGGGACGTTGAGGTTCCTTGGTGGAAGCACGTTTGGAATAGGTTTGCTTGGCTTAAGTGTAACTTCTTTTCTTGGTTAGTGGTGCAAGGAAAGTGTCTTACTTGGGAGAATCTTTGGAATAGGGGGTTCTAGGGCCCCTCCATGTGTGTCATGTGTGCTAAGCATGATGAAAGTTTTTCACATCTTTTCTTCTAGTGATCTTCTACTAAAGCTATTTGGCACCTCTAGTGGAACCTTTGGAGCTTGTTGTGTTGCCATGTTTCTTCTTTGGAAGAATTTTGGAGGAGACTAGGCCCCTCTCCTGCCAAGACCCCTTTTCTTAGTATTGCTTGGATCATTAGTTCCAGTATGATTGTTTGGCATATTTGGTTGGAGCGTAATAGGTAGATTTTCTTAGATAAGAAGTTGCTTATTGGGCAACTTTAGATGAGAATTTTGGGGGTCCTTCAAGAGATTCTAACTGCTAAGTGTGATTTGTCTGTTCTGGTTGACCTTGGAGATTTGGGAGTGGCTAATGCTCTTGGTCTTGTTGTGGGAGGTATGCAAAATGTGGGTAGTGTGCATCATGGTCGGGGTCGGGGTCGGATTGCTCGGGTTGGTTTCTGGTGTCCTACTCTAGGGGAGCTGAAAATTAACATGGATGGGTCTTCTAGAGGCAATCCTAGGCATGTTGGAGTTAGAGGTATTGGAAGGGATAACATGGGAGTGGTGGTCTTCTTCTTCTCCATGTATAGGGGGCAACATACTAATAATCTCATGGAAGCCATTGTTATTCTTCTGGCGATTGAGCACGCAGTTGGCCTTGGATGGTGTCAGATTGTTTGCGAGTCAGATTCTCGGGTTGTTATTGAGATGTTGCATAAGCGTCATTTGGAGGATGTGAATTGGTAGTTGGTTGTGGTTGTTAGGTAGATTGTTTCTTTGTGTCCCTCTTTGGAGTCCATTTTTTTTTGCCGTATTCCTCAGGAGTGGAATAAGGTGGCTGATGGTTTGGCTAGATAGGCTTCAGAGAGGATGGGTGCTTGGTGTGTGGATGATTGGGGCAGCCTTCCTAGTGATTTGGCCCATGTTTTGGAGGAATGGGTTACAGAGGATATGAGTTGCTTCTAGGGTGTGAATTAATTATTTGCTTTATTTGGCCCGTTGTGGGCTTGCTGCTCTTGGCTTTGTAATGTTCTTCTGATTTAAGAAAGTTTTTATCCTTTTAGTGTGAGATGTAAAACATGAAGAATCGTAAGCAATGAATAGTGGAATCATTATGACATGTAGAAATATCATTAATATAAGATTAAAAATGTCATGGAATGCATTCTCATCATATTATGTGTCATTCCTAGCAATGAAATGTGTAGGTATATGAGTATTCTCCATAATAGATGTATCATGATGTGGGCCATGCGAAGGGAAGGTGCTTAGAGGCAATATAGAATTAGGATCAAGAACATTGTTGTCACACTCTATAGAACAAGTATGTCACATATGATATTCATGGATGAGTGAAGTAAAGGTGTCTAATTGAGAAGGTAAGACTATAACTAATTCCTTAAATAAAGAGAAGGTATATACATGGTCCAATACGCTTTCTCAAGCAATGCGATGCCATTTATGTGATAAAATTTCATGAGTGAATCATTTATGAAAGCATGAATAAAAGTTAAGGATAGAGGACCTTGATAATACACGATGTAAAAATATAGCAACAAGGATTTATCAAAGGGCGGAGGGTATAGGTATCAAAAGGAGGGTATAGGTATCAAAAAATTATGTGATAAATACCTAACAAACCTATTAGGACGCAACAAATGACACAAAAATGATATATAATTATGAGTCAAATTATCAATAAAAATAATATATAAGATGAATGCCTAAGTGGTAGCCAAGGATGTATAAGGTGGAAAAAAGTGATCTCACATAATAAAGCACATACCTTAGGCAAAAATATATAGCAATGGGATGACACAAACCCTAAAAATATGCAAAAATGATAATACGACAATAGGTGTAGATTTGAAACCTTAAACAACAATGAAGACATATACTTAAGGTCAAACCCTAGGGGGTTAACCATTGACAAGTTTACCAAAAATGTGAAGGAAAATAATGTTTCCCTAAGATTAATCTAAGTTATTTAAATAAAATACATACAGTCAACATAAATCAACATAGATTAAATAAATCAAAGTTGAGAGTTGATAATTGAAAAATTAAATGTTAAACTAGAAATTTAAATACAACAGATAAGGATACTTATCTCTACAAATGTTGTGGATGAATATATCCAATGTAGTACATATTAGGATGGTTTGATAAAAAAATTGATATCCTCACTTTGTGTGCCACTTGGAATCTTGTGCAAGACCACACCTATTTCTAGGTCAAATATGTAGATCATTGTCACTTCTATTTTCTAATTCACTAAATTCATGCCTTTCACTAATTGTTGAGGATTGGCAACATTTAAAAATATCTTAGGGATGCTGTTAGATCACTAGGCCCAAGTTCTTCTACCCTAATTATGGAAATGATAAAGGAAAACAATCTTCAATCATGCAAACGCACTTGAATGATGATATAGATTTAAGTTCCTTTTAGTGCTCTGAATTAAAAAAATTCTTAGAGTGAATGCTCTTTAAATGTGGATGATTTTCAATTGAATTCCCATATATGAATTAACGTCAAAACAAATGATTTTAAATACCACTACATAGCATAATCACATGAATGTATGTACCAAGTCAACTTATGGTGGGAAAGAAATGGGTGAAGTTGAGCAAAATCAAAATTTGAAACATTAAAATTTATGATCATTTCTACATAGTCAAGGATCAAAATTCATGCTGTATGATTGACCTAGAACAATGTAATGTTAATATCAATTTAGGGAATGGATTTGTGGATATATAGGGTGCAATAAATCTCAAATACATGGGAATATGTATAAATAAGGATATGCGAAAGATTATGGAGTCAACCCAACTTTTTGCAAGGTTGTAACATTTGTTAATATGTAATTATGTCAACCCTCTCTCAAAATGAGCCTAAAACTATATGAGAACTGACATGGGCATGCAAATTTCACCATTATAAAATTATTTATTAAATAAATGGGTTGAAATGGGGCCCATTCACATCATGAATTTTTTGATATTTTCAAGCCTACTACTTCAATACAAATGTTACATAATGGCATGTACTTATACTTGTTGCTATATGCTACTCCATTTGCAAATTTATAGTGGAACTACCTTGCCATAATTTTTTCATCTTCTCCACTTGCCACATGCTTTTAACACTATTTGACTCTATCAATGTCACATCCTTAACACTATTCAACTGCATTCTATTTACAATTCTAGTGGGACTACCACTTAGCATGCCTTACAATGTTAAGATGTCCTTGGGGAGAGTTGAACCTTGGTCTTCATCATGAGAACCCTACTTGTTTGCACCCTTGTTTACTATACTATATATTTATATATACATATTCTTTTATCTATTATTCAATATAATAACATTTAATTATTAATTATATATTATTTATTATGTTGATATATCTTGTGTAGCATTGTAAATTGCCATTCTTGACAATTTCACACTATGTTTTTCTCCCCTTTAAGTTATTGGACCTAATTAAACATTTAATTTCCTAAATTATGCATTCCACAACTTATTTTAAACAATTATCGACAATTTGCAAGCATAAAACAAATGCTCTCATTTAATATTTTGTCCCCAACAATTTAATTTTCAAAAAATAGGGCTGAGACACTGGTGCCTAGGGCACCTATGTCCCCTTATTTTGGCTCCAAATTCAAATATGTCGATGTCAACATTTTATTATTTGAAATTCAAATATCTAAAGTTGATTGTCGACATTTAATTTTCAAGAAATCAGAATAATAACATATAAATACTGTTATTGCATCATTTGAACATAACCAATAAATTATTGGAGAACTTATAATCAAAAGCACTATTCAACAAGTGAATAGCAGACTTTCAGAGATTTATTGCAACAATTTCAGATCCAACATTATGTCAAAATGTATGTGAGTGTGTTCATGTTTATGTTTCATATTGCTTGTGAAGGCTAATCTTTGTAGGTCTCTAACCAATTCAAGACATTCAAGCAAGCAAGATCAAGACATTGAGGAGATGTGTATGACTTCAGTCCTTCAAGGAAGCCATTAAAGGGTGGTGAGTTGCAGTAATTTGTGGATTCATCATTCCTTCCTACCATTTATATATTTATCATTGACATTGCCATTGTAGAAGTGGAAACACTAACATAGGGTTTGACTAAGGCAAGCCCCTAAATGGCACAACCTTTCTTCTCTCTTTGAATGTGTAGGTTTTAGATCTAAAGAGGATTGAATGAAGTTTGAAAATCAATTATTCATTGTTGCAATTGAAACCCTACACCTTGACAACTCACAAAAACTTAGTTACAAAATTATTCAATGTTGATCCAATGAGTTTGCAGATGGGGAACAAAAGCCCTGATCTGACATAAGAGGATTGTGAAAACATATATGAGTTTTCCCTACAAAGAAAGTGGCGCTTGGGGCACCTATGCCCTTAGTTTTCAGCTCTAGATTTGAATCATAGGTGCACATTGTCTTGTCCTTTTCATTTTTGTCTGTGATTTATTAGTCTTTTGTATTTACATCAAAACTGTAATTTGCATCATTAGGTCAATTGAGTCATTGCATTTCATCCTTACGACATTTCCAGATTTGGTTAAGGGCTGGTTGACTCACCTATCAGGCTGTAAGTCAATCACATACCTTGTCCAAATCCAATCAAACCCCCATTCCACCTTTTCATTTCCAATCCATTCCATCCCTCCAATAAAAATTTGGGAAATGTGTCAAATCCTAAGGTGAAAACTTAAAGGTTTCCATTTCCCACCGTTTCGTCTTGAAATCTTTTAGATATATGTGTTTTAAATATTTAACTATAATAAATAAAACTAAAAAAATCATTTTCAAATCTCTCTTTTAATTATCTCTATAAAAGATAGACACCTGGAGGGTAGCACCTCTTACTAGATTATAATTCACATATTTGAATTAATTATGAAGTGTAAAAGAAATAAAAGTGCAAAGTATCTATGTACACTTTACATGCCTTGCTTTCATAGATATCCTACAAAATTCTTAAAAGTGAGTTTCTTAGGAAGTGGTTCATGTAGGGGGACTTTAGGATCCATGTTTATGAAGTATGAGGAAAAAAATACAAGAAAAATTGGAATATTATCTCAAAAAATAGGAGACCTTATTTTTTAGCTCTAAAATTTTATCACACACTCTTATAGATTTCTTATTTAATTTTTTTAATTTTAATATTTTCACTAAAAATATGACCACATACTCCTATAAAATTCTTAATTAAATTTTTTACTATTAAGCTGAAAATTTTAGGTGGTTCTCCTCTATTGGGCCATAGCCATAAAGGTCAATTTGATCTTTTGTTGTGGACTCCAAATATTCTTTTAGAATTGTTTTAACTCATCTTTGTTACATAATTACGTAATGATTATGCGTGCTTCTTAATAATTTGTAGTTAAATAGAAAAGATAATTTAAAATTTTCTTTAAATCTTATTTTAGAAATTGGAATTTCAATTGTAAATAAAAAAGAAAAAGTTGAAATTATAATATTTTTAATAAAGAATATATAACACATTACTACATATATTTCTTTCCATCCTTTTCTATTTATTTTAAATATTTTTATATAATATTTTTTTCACTACTAAATTAAAAAGTACTCGTTAAAATTTTGAACAGAAAAAATAACTAAACAATTGCATAGAAACACTCCCTTATAAAGCCTAAAACATTTGAATTCATTTTCTTCTCTTTCAGTTGTCGAGGAGGGAAATGGCAGAGGCCAGTGTAGAAATCCAAGCGGGAGTAAAAATGTTGGACAAATCTGGCGTCGTCCACATCATCAAAGAACTTGTTGGTTTTGTGCTTTACATGCACCAGCAAATCCCTCGGTAGGCTCACATAAAGCTCGTAAGTTATTTTGTCCACGAATTCATATCTAATTTGAGTAGTGACAGGCCCACATAAAGCTCTCTTATGAAGTAACTTCCAACAATGGGGTTGTTTCTTGGCAACAATTTATTTTTCATTTGCAGAGAACAGGAGTTCTTTGCAAGAAATGAGTTATAAATTATAATACGGTATTTTAGTAGGAAACTGCATCGATCAAAATTATCAGTGTGAGTGCAGGTTTGGACTGAGTTTCATGTAAACCTGGTTTGAGTGTCAGTGGTGGTCTATTTTTTGAGGGAAAAATAAATCGTACAGACCTTCTTACCATCTGGCCTTTAAATAATGGAATTTTTTTTGTAGGGTATACATACTTTAACCGTCAAATACAATTGAATTAGTTCTTCCTGATTGGAAATAGGTGCTATGACTGTTGGGGTTAGTTGCTTGTGTGTCTGTTTTGTCTATGGGAGGACCTGTTCCTGCTAGTTAGTTTGTTTTGGAGACATTTTTCTTTTGGGAAAAAGAGAAATTTATTAAAAGAACATAAACATTTACAGCTTTGAGACTTCGAAATGGCAAGATCCATTGTTAATGCAAGAAGAGGGAAAACCTAAGGAGGTTTGCCACTGTTCTCCTTCCAATAGGAACCAGAATAGATCATCTGACTGCCATACACTTTGGTAGAGTGAAGCCCCTTATCTCCTCTAACAGAAAAAAACGAACCAAACCCAGCCTAAAGGAAGTACAAAATTATGTGGCCGGTAGAAATCTTTCAAGAGAAATGTTTAGGAAGAAGAAAACACAAGCACCTTCATTTAAAGAGATAGAAAGTGAGGAGGCTCAAGCCTGATCATTATGAAGAAGTTGCTGAAGCTCAGAAGATTTATTAGAAGCAAAAGATCCTATTCCAGAAACGTGCCAATTATGATTGTCCTTTGAAGCCCATTTTGCAAGGCAGTCCGCAACAATATACCTCTCCCTAGGGGTGTGAACAATAGAGATAGCCTCAAAATTAGGAGTGAGGAGCAAGATTTGCTCAACAAGAGAAGCCAATCTCCTGCTTTGTTCGAAAGAGAGACCAAGATCATGAAAGTTGTTTCGTAGATAACCTAGTTCCAACCCAACTCACGAGCTTTTTCAAGAGCCACAAGAGTGGCTTGAGCTTCCTTCATATTATTGGTGTCAATCCCCATAATAGAGGAAAAAAAGAAAAGAGCTGTCCCATCATAGTGTGATCAACCCCTCCAATTCCAACTGCACTTGGGTTGCCCTGAGAAGAGCTATCGATATTAATTTTGAAGAAACTTGATGGGGGAGGAGACCACTTATTGATGCTATTCACCTTCCTAGAAGCCTTCATACCAGAGCAAGACTGAACTTGGGGAGCAGCCAAGGAAAATAGCTCCAGGCATCTTGAAAGATGAGAGTTAGAAGGAGAGAGGGTCTCAACAAAAGAACATTTGGCTGCAATAGTTTCTTTGACTGAATACATGATCTTCTGCCAAACTTGTAGAATGAGACTCTGATGTTCTTGAAAGATCCAAGGGTTCTGCTCTAGCCAGATATGCCATAGAATAAAACTGGGACCAAGATCCTAGGCAACCAAAAGTAAAGAAGTTGAAGTAGGAGGTCAGCCCAAACTTGCATAGAATTAATATGAATAGGTGGCATGAGGTTTTTTTTGAGACTTTTTGTACCAAATTTGTATTTGTATTTTTTTTTTTAATTAAGAGGGGTAAACGCTTTTGACCTGGAGCTATGAATTGGTGAGGTCATAAACAGGGGACCTCATCCCCAATATAAATTCTCAACAATTACACCCCAATGGTGTTTGAACCTTGATGCCAAGAATAACAACACAACAGCTTAACCATCGCACCATGCCACTATTGGCTTACCAAATTTGTATTTAGTCTAATAAATTCTTTTAATTTGTTTGTCTAACTTTTCCTTTCACAAAGTAAGATTTGGGATAGCTTGTTCTATTCCTACTTCTAATGATATGAGTTGTTTTTGAGACTTTTTACACCAAATTTCATTGGTATTAATGAAGAAATACACACGAATATTGAGAGGAGGGGTGAATCAGTATAGATTAAAACTTTACTCCTTAACTCAATATAGCAATATTATTCACGCCCTAATTATCCTTAGCAATATTATTCATGCAAGATGTAGCTATTTGAGAACATGCACAAGAGAGACACAATTTTACATGGAAACCCTTACGGGAGAAAACCACAACAAAATCTTGCTTGTATTAATCTTCTTACAAAAATTTGTAGGCACCAACCCACAAGAGACTCCAATCCCCTCCACTGAGCACTGACTTAGCAAGAGACTCCAATCTCTTCAATACGAGGCTCCAACCTCACGATCTCCCAAATAGGAGGCTCCAACCTCCACAAGAATGATATGAATAATTTTGACTTGCCACTCTTCAGATCTGCCCTAATGCCTTCTCACAAATCTGCAATATAATTTTCACAATGTTGGCAATAATGTCTTCTTAAAATCAGCAACAAATGTCTTCTCAAATTGGCAACAATGTCTTCACGAATTTGGCAATAACGTTCTCTTCAAATCTGCAATAAGGTTTTCATAAGATCTGCTCAATACATCGCCATGATCTAGCTCTTGTCACTTACACTCTTCTCACAAATTTGCTGCTATATATCTGCTCAAATAACTTTTTATTTCTGCTCTTCATACAAAAATAGTCCTTGAAAATTGATTGCATTTACCTCTCACTCAACCTTTTATTTATACTTGCCAAGGTGTCCCTTCACCCAAGGGGAGGGTACCCTCCAAGAAAGGTCAGTCCAATTTTTCAACAAAAATATTTATTTATTTTTTCTTTATTGCGCAAATTAGGGCACTCCTTTCTAGGGGGTCGGCCCAAAATAAAAATAAAATAAAATTATTTTTAATTTTTAAAATTACTGAAATTTGGGTGCCATATATGGGGAAAGTCGGTCCACAGAACTTAACATTTTATTTGGTTTTTCTTTCCTTTATGGGTTGGCCACCTTTGACATCAATGACAACCATTTTTCCAACAATTTAGTCTAACAAGTTCTTTTCATTTGTTTGTCTGACTTTTCCTTTCGCAAAGTAAGATTTGGGATAGCTTGTTATATTCCTACTTCTAATGATATTAGTTGTGTTTGACACTTTTTGTACCAAATTTCATTGGTATTTAGTCTAACAAAGTTCTTTTGATTTGTTTGTCTAACTTTTCCTTTCGCAAAGTAAGATTTGGGGTAGCTTGTTATAGTCCTACTTCTAATGATATGTTTCAGTTTATACAGTGAATGTCTTTCACTGTTTTTATATGCATAAAAAACATGTATATAAAGGCTAAAAATATTACAGTTTTAATAAATATTCCTAGCTATCTACCTGTATATATTTATTTGTATCTACCCTTTACAGCTGTACCAATTGTCCATCTACTTTTTAATTCATTGTTATCTACTTTTTATCACTGTACTAGCTTGTCATGTCCCCTTTCCAAACATAAATCATTGGGAGACCCTTAGCCTATTATTTTATTTCTCGTAGGCTGTTTGGGTGATATGATGGAAATAATTTAATGATTTAACTTAAGATGTCCAAAGAAACTTTGTTATAGTTCTAAAAAAGACAACTTATGTTTTATTATTATAAAGTTGCTTTAAAGGAGGGACAATAAAGTGTTGCCAGATTGAGGCCAAAAGTAGTGTTTATTTAAAAGGTCTTTCTAGACAATTTGAAAATAAAGTTTTGGGAAACTGAAAAAAAAATAATATTATATTTTCTCAAATAGTCTATAAAAGTAGTTGGGCTTGGAGGGAGGGCATCCAATTTATATGATCAAGTCCAATTTCTTGAGATCTAATGTATATTCATTTTTTTTCTCTAGCATGAAAACCATTTGGCAAAATGAATTTGAGGACGAAAACCCTCCTATTCATTTGAGTAGTTCCACTTAGAGATTACTAGTGTATTGAATACTTATAGTATTCTTTCTTGATGTTTGTTGTGTTCCATATTTTAGGTGATATTCAATATTTATTTGCTAGCAAATCAAATCGATCCATTAAGGAGAAGCTGGCCATACATTTTAGGGATTTAAAGAAGATTGAATCATAGCATTTTGAGTGTTTGATCTATTCGTACCATTTCTTGAGGGCCGTACAAGCTTTAGAGGGATTATGAAGAAATGAATTAGGAATTTATATTAATCGCCGAGTTTAAAGTTGTAGCAGAATTCTAATCATTGGCCACTGGGTATTCAATCTGCTATATGCATTATTGAGTTGGGTGTGACATTTGATAGAGGCTGTACCTTTCCATGATATGAGTGGCAACGTTTTTTGGTGATATTCTCGTCTGTAGATGACAATCTAACCATCTCTGATTAGCATAGTGTAGTTCTGGGCAGAGTTTTTAGTGTTTCTAGTAGCTGTACATCTTTAGGGAGAACAACTTCAAATTAATATCAGCTGTACAGTCTGGAACTGAGTATTATATATTGCTTCTGCTGGTATTTTCTTCCATAGCCAGCTATCTAGTTTGAGGGTAATTTGATTTATCATTATGTTGATCTTCTGATTAATACTTGGCTGATATGTTTGATACTGTTCAATAATTCTGTTGTTCAGAATATTTCATTGAATAAGGGTTGTTTAGTTTGCAAATATGAGCAGTTCCTTGCCAGAAGTAATTTTATTTTTCTTGTAATGAGTCTGGAAGGCTATGTCACTGCAACATTAGCTTATCAATTTCATTTCTAGCTATTACATTCATTTTAAAATTGGCGGCTGGTTGCTAGTAAGCTAGTGTCCCAACCACTGTATGCTCTCACCTTATCCAATCTGGGAACTTGGTGATTAGAAAGTGTGAGGGTATCAAGCATTTTTATTATAAAGTTCTAAAAGTTCAATAAAAATCTAGTTTGAGACATTTCACAAGTGTCCACCTATCCCCCAATTTTTACATGGGATTTAGGAACTTCTTTGGGAAAACTTATTCAAAGAACCATTTGCCGTGAATTGTTAGAGTTCCTATGTGGCTGAGAAGGTATGTAGTAGTTTCCTCTTGCAACTTGTGGGGACTGAACATTAGGCAAAGTTTCTTGGTCCAATAGTTGGTGAAAATCAGGCATGGTCACCCGAGGATGATAGATAGAAATCTCCTCCGATAAGTGAAATGGCTCATACAACTTGGTCTTACTCACATGGATGACAATGGACATCATGAATGCCAAGCTGAGCTAAAAGATCAAGTTGAAAGGCATTAGGTCTAATTTTTTGAAGAACGACGTAAGGTCCATATCTAATGGGCTTCAACTTGTGATGTTGTTTGTTATACAAACTTTCTTTATCCAAATGAAAGTAAAGATGATCACCAACTTAAAGGAATGAGGATTTTGGTGTCAATCATGAAGTGCCTTGAACTTGATTTGAGTTTATTGAAGAATGTCCTGAATTTCTATTTGCATCTCGGCCATATATTGTACAAAGTTAGAAGCTTTGTCTTCTTGTGTTGTTAGTAGGATGTATTTGGAGCTGTAAGAGCAACTGAAATTGCATAAGGCACCAAAGTTTGGAAGCCATAACAAACTTTGGTGGAATGTCTTGTAGGAACACTAGCAGCTTGGTTGTAGTTATGTTGAACAACATTGAAATATGTGTCCCATTGCCTACTCTTTTGCCCAACGATCTACCCAATATGCAATTAACAACTTCAGTTTTCTCACTATTTTGTAGATGAAAGGAAGTAGAAAAACGTAATTGACAATTGCTTCTTCAATGATTGCCAAAGTGACTCAAGAAGCACGTCATGATTTGAAATGATAGTGAGCAACAACCTGGGACTGTTTCAAACATGCTTGACGAACAAGTTTGTAGCTTGTGGAGCATCATTGGTCTTGGAGCATGACATAAAGATAGCCATTTTGGAAAACCGATTGACAATGACAAATATACAGTCATGTTGTGATTGATTGTTGGGAAAGCAACTAATGATTTCCTTGGAAATTGATTGCCGTGGTTGAGAAGGTATGAGTAGCAGTTGATATAAATCCAAGCTTTTGATTGGAGGTTTAGACTAATTGTAAAGAGAAAACTGAACGTTGTAATCCTCAAGTTGCTTCTGCAAAAAAGGATAATAAAAAGTATTGTTGAAGGTGTTGAGAGGTTTTGAACACCAATATGTCCACCATAGGAGGATGGGCGAGCTTCCTTTAGCAAAAGTTGGCAAGGAGGACCCATAGGAACATAAAATTGAGTGAACTTATACAAATCAATCTTGAAAGCGGTAGTCAAGGAAAGGTAATGTTAGATTTTGCAAAGCATGAACAATTGGGCCAAATTGAGTATCCATAGAGTACAAATATTTCCATTCATCATATGTTGCCCACCAAGTATCCAAAATGCTAATTAGTTGAGGAGGACAACCAAGAAGATTTATCACTTTGTTGGAGACATACCTCTTATATTTTATCACCAAATGAGATTGTTGGACCATAGTAAATGCCAATGTTCTTAAATCTTAGATGGAGAGTACAAAAACTGAATGGGTTGGTGATTAGTATGTGAAATTGCCTATGTACCAAGAATATAATGATGCCATTGCTTGAACCCTTGGACCAAGGCATCAAAACCTTTGCCATATGTGTTGTATGTGAGCTTGGCTTCTGACAATGCTGTAGAATTATACGGAACTAGATGCCCTTCCAACTTAAGTAATGCACCTATGGAAAATAACCGTTTCAAATGTAATAATTCTTGAGTAGTCGATAAGCTCCAATAAAGATTCTTTTGACTAGTGAGTTAATGAAGAGGGTGGGAAACACGAGTAGTTACTAATGAATTTTTTATAGAAGCTTCTACATATATTCCATGTTCGTTAATGAGGAACACCAAGTACTTAACTAAGGTTTGGCCAAAGGACTTCTTTACCTTTGCTTGGAGATGATATTGGTGAAGAAGATTAAAAAAATGTTGGCACATTGACCAAGTGGTCATCCTAGGATTTGTTGTAGACCAAGATGTCATCAACGTAGATGACAACAAATTTGCTTGGATGAGGTTGGAAAACCTCATTGATGATGCTCATGAATGTGGTAGATGCATTATTTAGGCCAAACAACGTGATTGACAACTTGTAGAGTTTAGAATTATTAGGGCTCCATGCAGATATGAGGATATCCACAGGTCAAATCAATCCTAGTGAAGCCCTTGGCACCTCAAAGTTAGTACAAGAGATCTTCAATCTTGGGAAGTGGTCTTTTACAATAATAGACATGATATTTCCATAGTCCATGTAAATGATAGAGAATGCTTTTAGTAAAAATTGTGCTAGTGTTTTTATATCAATGTTTTGGATCACACTCCACAATCTATATGTTTTTCCTCACCTATGATGGGTCATGGACTGTGATTTGAAACATTGGTGCAAAAAACACTCCCATAGTTTTTTTTTGTAGACTGCAGGAATCGGTCGGGTATCCGTCCCCTTATAAACTGCAGTGCGCTTGGTAAGCTTTTTTCATGTGACCGGCGACGCTGGCGTGACACGCCCTCCGGTACCATGGGGACAGTGGGGAGACTAGACCTTGTGACCTCTTGCCTACAACAGTATACTTTAGCCAATCGAGCTAGGCCCACCGCCCAACACTCACATAGTTTTTACTAGAAGCATTCTCATCAATTTTTTACAATGATTTTGTTGAGATTACGGCAGTTTGTGAAACTGGCACTCATTATGTTCCCTCTTTGGTACAATGGGAGCTGAAAATCTGAAAGGAGAAGTATTGAGTTGGACCTTGATATCTTTGGGCATCTGCTTTATTTGTTGCTCTATTTCAGCACTCTCAATGGTCAGAGGGTGTTAAGGTGTTCGATCGGGTAGTTTAGAATCTGGTACCAGTTCAATAGAATGCTGAATGGGTCTCAAAAGAGGAAGTCCTTTAGGCTCATCAAAACATCAGAATATGTACAACACTAGAGTTGATTGCTTAGGAGTAAGCTACTTAACATTATTTATCTTGGCTTCCTGGATGATATGAAGAGTAAGAAACTTATGCAAATTAACTTGTTTAATTGCTGGCATACTAGGGAGCAAATAACTAGTACAGGAAGAATCGAGTTTTTACACTTTACCATCCTTGTGCAGTCTATAGGTATTGTGGAAGTCATCAAACACAACCTTGCTGTCATATTGATAAGGTGCTCCTAGTATCAAACTGCAGCAATCCACGGAAACAACATCAGTATCAATTGTTTCTTGGAATAGATCAATGATAAATGTGACAAAACATTTGCAAGACACAAGTGTAAATTATCCTTATTTCTGGTTACCATTGTTAAGGATGAGATCTACCAGTCTATTCATGTTTATTGTTTTAACAATTGTGAGTAAATAGAGCTTCCTTGTTTTTGACTGAATAATCACTGACCATGAGGATGAGCCAAGGATTAAAATTTTTGGGAATAGTTACTTGCTTCTCTGAATCTTCACATTGTGATGTTTTCTTAGTGCAAAGAATCTTTCCTTTCTTTGATATGAGGATGGGGCATTCCTTAGTAGAATGCCTTGTCTGTTTGTTGTAGACATACTATTTCTATCCATGTTTTAGATAAGGAGGTTAGGCCCTTAAGGGATCCATTTGGTGAAGAATACCCTTTCCTGAATGATGAATTAGTTGCATAAGAGAAGCTGACAGGGACAGATGAATAGTAACTTATTCTCTGAAAGGAAAAATATTGACTTTCCTTTGGTTATGTCTTTTGTTGCTTCTCTTCCACCTCTAAAGAAAGAAGAAAGCATGCTCTAGTGAAATGATGGTGTAGAGCTCTAAATCCTGCTGAAAATGAGAAAACAACCTGAACTTGAATGAATTTGATGCAAAGTACCTCGTCAATGTCCCATACCTCCAAATTGATAGATACAATTGAACTACTCTATGTCTTGCTGGATTGATTGGCCAAATGTTGAGCAAAGGTGAAACAGTTGTACTAACAATTCTTCTTTGCACTGAGGGGTAAAATCGTGCTTGAATGGTTGCTTTGAAGTCTATCCATCAATTTTTGGTTGCTTGGTCACCTCTAGAAGGTGGAGGTGAGACTGCCACTAGGTGAGGGCTTGATCGTCCATGTCAACCTCTACCAACATGATTTGTTGTGGCTCTGAGAGATGTGACTGTGTCTTGACATATGCCTTTGGATTTTGAATCCAAGCATCTAACTTTTGCCTACTGGCTGTGCTGCCAAAATGAGGAATGGTCATCTTGGTGTCCAACGTGAAAATAAGCTGGGCAACTGGGTTAGTCGAGTGAATGGAAATTATGGTCTGTTGTTCTCCCTTGTGTTGCTTTATAAATTGAATTGAAATGTTTTTTGTTGTCATTGGCCATGTAGCTCTTGGGCAAGCAAGTGGACTGAATATGGGTTCTAGGTGGAGCTTGGGGGACTATTTGAAGTTTGAAGTTGAACCATCAATCAAGGAAATGATACAAATAAAAGCTACCCTGGATATGATCAACAGTCTATAAGCAACATTAGAATAACATGAGTGGGAAAGAACAGTCAATTCATATAGCAAAAAATTGGTTGCAAAAAAATATTAATGAAAATTTGGCTGCATATTTGTCAGCAATAATTTTTTTTGTACATTTTAAACAAAATGGATGCTGTTATGCAACTCTGAAAAATGGAATGAAGAAGGCCTATATTGACAATGTGAAATCTGATAAATAGCTATGCCAATGTATATCTTGGATTTAGTGAGAGGACATTTACTGTTGATAAGAAATCTGAAATTTGGCAGCGAATTGAAATTATAAATGGAAAGGACCTGATTGGTAGGCTGTGTGCAGGATATAAACAAGGAGTATATCAAAGTGAGTAATTTGAAATTTGAAAATTGCAGAAAATTGCAGACATAATAACCTTATTGTTGGGATTTGATACCATTTTATATGTTTATGTTGCTGTTTTCTTTCTGTGCTTTATTTATATTACATAATTTTGTTATATTTTAAAATCTTGCTGTGTCATTTAATATTAGTCAATATCTACCTACTTTTATTTATTTCTATCTACCCTTTATAGTTGTTCTAGCAGTCCACCTACCTTTTGATTTCTCTTTATCCTTTCCAACCGTGTTACTTTTACTTTATTTCTAATCAGCCCTCTTGCATGTGGACTATGGTTAACTTTATAACTACATGGTATGCGCTCATTATCCAGTGGCTCATTCCTTTGAAGTGGTTTCCTTTATTACTTGTTCTTTTTCCTGTGTAATTCCTGTTGATGTTACAGCGTCGGGTATCACTTCCAGCCACGACTTGTGTTAATAAATTTCATATAGCCTTTCGGCTATTCAATTTATTGAGAGCAATATGAAAGTGAAGAGGCGCTTCACTTGAGATATGATTTAATATTTAATTATTGATAAATAATTAAATGAGGCCGACCTTGTTCATCCGCCACCTTTGGGGACATATCACTTCATTGAAAGGCCGACATGATGTCTTGAAGAGACGCGATCTCTCTCCCTCTCTTGTATTTATATGAGGTGCTCATTCATTGTATCATTTTTCATCATTACATTCACACATTCATAGTTCGAGTTTATGCAAAGGCGTGTATCTCTAAGAGCAGATCGAAGGTTGTAAAGGAGGCCGATATACTGTCATCAAGAAGAGTGTTATTGTCTTCAAGAGATTGCATCAAATTGGTGCTGTTATTTGGCATTATATTTGACCACATTGTAAAGAGCCTCATTTATTATTATTCAATATATAAGAGATATATTGTTGCTGGGTTTTTCTCCCTCAAGTGGAGGGTTTTCCCAGGGTATATGCTGTGTCTATTTGTCTGATTTTGAATTAAAATCTGCTTATCTAATTTCGGATCTTAAAACTAACATGGTATCAGAGTGGGTTTAAGAAGATCGTGATCAGATTTCTATAAGCAGTGAAGTTCTTCCATTTGAGTTCTCATTTGTTTGTGTCTATCTTATCTTCAAAATGGTGAATGGGCTCAAGATCGAAGATAGGCTTGAAGGTGCTTCCAATTTCACATCTTGCAAGTTTAGAGTAATGCTTGCATTGGAAGAAAATGAGATTGCTGAGTTCGTGGAGAGTGAAATTCCAGAACCTTCCGATGAGAATGAGAAGTCCCAATGGAAGAAGAATTGCACTAAGGCGAAGAAGATTTTGGTAGACTTTGTGAAGGACCACCTTGTGCCAGTTATCTCCAAGTTGAAGACAACAAGGGAAATGTTCAAGACCTTGGAGGAAATGTATGAGATCAACAATACAAGTAGAGCTCTTGCACTAAGGCAACAACTTCATCATGTCAAGATGGCAAAAGGAGATTCTATCATCTCCTTATTCTTGAAGATCACCGAGTTGAGAGATCAACTCTCTACCATTGGGCATATGGTTGATGATAAGGATTTGGCTATGTTGGCGCTTAATGGTCTTCCTCAATCTTGGGAGCCATTTATCCAAGGAATTAGTGGGAGATCAAAGCTACCTAAGTTTGATCGCTTGAGGGCAGATTGCATTCAAGAAGAATTTAGATTGGTTGCAAGAGGCAATGGGCAAAGTTCTACCAATGAAGAGATTCATGTTCTTGCCGCTCAATCTTCGAAGAAGAAAGGAAGAGAAGGGAAGAAGGGCAACTTGAAGAGGAACAAAGATAGAAGATCAGACGGTGCTCCTGCATCTAAGAAGAAGAAGGATCTTTCCCACTTACAGTGCTTTAGATGTGACAAGTTTGGTCACTATGCAAAAGATTGTCCAATTAGACCTAAACAATATGCTTCAGTTGCGGATGTGGGTGAGATCTCTCCTTAGAAGGATTCAAGTGGTTTTCTATTCTATTATGCCTTATCAAGCAATGTTCCAACATATAACAACACTTGGTTAATTGATAGTGGTGCCTCTCGCCACATCACGGGTTTTAGAGAACATCTATCTGATTTGGTGGAAAGAGATTCAAGTGTTTAAGTCATAATTGGAGATGATGCATGTTATTCTGTGAAAGGTGTTGGAACCTCCACTCTTCACTTAGATTCCGACATCTCCTTGCAGTTGAGTGATGTACTATTTGTACCAGGCATCAAGCGGAACCTTGACTCTATTTCAGCCTTGGAGGACAAGGGATATCAAGTTGCTTTCTCCAAAGGTAAAGTTCTTGCATGGCCAAAGAACTCAAGTATCAAGACTGCCCGAGTGATTGGAGTTCGACATGAGAGTTTCTACAGACTTTCCACTCGTCCATTTCAGGCTTTGTTGCATGATTCATCAAGTTCATGTGAGCTTTGGCATAGAAGACTTGCTCACCTTCACTTTAGAGCACTTCCATCCATGAAGAAGATGGTCATGGTCCTTCCTAAACTCAGCTAGGAGCATGAAGGCACTTGTCGAGGATGCGCATTGGGTAAGAATACTAAATGTCCTTTTCATAGTAGTGAAAGTAGATCTAAATGTATTCTAGATCTTATTCATTCTGATTTGTGTGGTCCAATGTTTGTTGCTTCTTTGAGTGGTTTCTTGTATTATGTAATTTTCATTGATGACTACTCTAGAAAGACTTGGATTTATTTCTTAAAGACTAAAGAATCTGAGGAAGTTCTTGAGAGATTCAAGGAATTTAAAGCTCAAGTAGAGAACTTGTTCGGGAAGAGGATCAAAGTTTTGAGATCCGACAACGGAGGAGAATACATCTTTGGTAGCTTTCGTAACTTTTGTGTTGAGGCAGGAATTAAGAGGGAGTTTTGTGTTCCCTACAATCCACAACAAAATGGTGTAGTAGAAAGGAAGAACAGATCTATTGTAGAAGCAGCTAAAGCCATGATTCATGATCAAGATCTGCAAACCTTCCTTTGGGCCAAGGCATCTAGGACAGCTGTGTATGTTCAAAATCGGAGCCCTCATTGTATCTTGGAGAACATGACTCCAGAAGAAGCTTTCACAGGTGTGAAACCGGAAGTAAGTCATTTGAGAATCTTTGGTTGTCTTGTGTATATTCATGTACCTAAAGATAAAAGGACTAAGTTGGAACCATCTGGAAAGAAGGGAATATTTGTGGGCTATAGTGAGTCTTCAAAAGCCTACAGAGTTTACATTCCAGGTCAGAAACTGATAGAGATTAGCAGGGATGTTACATTTGAAGAGGATGTTGCATTCAAGAGATCTAAGGGCACTCACATGGAGATAGACAATGAAGACCAAGAGTCTCCTCAGGACATGGAAGTTGACCATACTCTCGAGTTTCAGAGGGAGGCTACTGATCCTAAAGAAGACGATGATCCAGTTGAGCCTTTGGAACCTACTGATGGGCCTACAGACATTGTTATTGGTCGAAAGAGACCTCTATGGGCTAGGCAAACAATGCAGGAGGTAGAAAAGTTTGCAGCCCCTAGAGGAACATTCAGAGAGAGGAAAAGACCTCACAAGTTTTCAAGCTATGTTGCATTGATGAGTCAAATGATTGAATTTGAGCCTTCCAGTGTTGAGGAAGCTTCAAGTCAGTAAGTATGGAGAGATGCTATGGCTGAAGAGTATCAATCTATCCTCAAGAACGATGTTTGGGACATAGTACCTAGACTAGAAGGAAAATCTGTTGTATCTTCTAAGTGGTTGTTCAAGATCAAGCATGTGGCTGATGGAAGCATTGAGAAGTACAAGGGAAGATTTGTGGCTAGGGGGTTCTCTCAGAAAGAGGGAATAGACTATGAGGAAACATTTGCTCCAGTTGCTCGTTATACCTCCATCAGGACTATCATTTCTATTGTAGCAGCTAAAGGATGGAAGTTACACCAGATGGACGTGAAGACAACATTTCTAAATGGTGTAATTGAAGAAGAGGTATACATTGAGCAACCTGATGGATTTGAGGTTCATGGGAAGGAGTCTCATGTTTGCAGATTGAAGTAGGCTTTGTATGGCCTTAAGCAGGCTCCTTGTGCTTGGTATGAGAGAATTGATAGATACCTGCTGAGCTTGGGCTTCTCCAAGAATGATGCTGATTCAAATCTGTATTTCAAGGTAATTAATGGTGAGGCCTTGATCTTGGTTCTCTATGTAGATGATCTATTTCTTATTGGAGAAGAACACCTCATTATCAAATGCAAGGAGTTGGCTTCTGAATTTGAAATGGAGGATCTTAAGTACATGCATTACTTCCTTGGCTTAGAAGTATGGCAGAGGCCTAATGAGATCATTCTGAGTCAAGGGAAGTATACAATAGACATCTTGAAGAGATTTGGTATGATGGATTGCAAATCCATGTCTACACCTATGAAAACCAATTTTCTGAAGTTAAAAGAGGCTGTAGCTAGTTCAGATCTGGTGGATCCTACCTTGTACAGGTAGTTGATTGGATCGTTGATGTATCTAGTCAATACTAGACCAGATATTTGCTATGCAGTGAGTGCACTTAGTCAGTTCATGTGTGAATCAAGGCAAATACATCTAGTTGCAGCGAAGCATTTCCTGAGATACTTGTGTGGCACAGTTGGGTATGGCTTGAGATATTCTTTTGGTGTGGACTTGAAGCTGCATGGTTATTCTGATTCTGATTGGGTAGGGTGTGTTGCTGATCGAAAGAGCACCTTTGGATGTTGTTTCAGTTTGGGGTTTGCGATGATCTCCTGGTGTAGCAGGAAGCAGTCTTCAGTGGCACTGAGCACAGCAGAGGCCGAGTATATTGCAGCTCGAGAAGCAGTGTGGCTTCGGAAGCTCCTTGCAGGATTGTTTGGACAATCATTGGAGCCTACTGTCATTCATTGTGATAATCAAAGCTATGTGAAGCTTTCTGTCAATCCAGTGTTTCATGACAAAACCAAACATGTTGAGATCAAATACCACTATATTAGAGATATGGTATTGAGGAAAGCTATCCGGTTGAAGTATATTAGCACTGATGAGCAGATGGCCGACATTCTCACCAAGCCTCTCTGCAAAGTAAAGTTTGTGTACTTTCGTGACAAGCTTGGTATTGTGGAGAATGAAGCCCTAGCTGAGAGGGAGACTCAGCTTCAGTGATCTGTGATTTGCTTTAATGCATTTTTCTCTGTGAGAGAAATTTGAGGTGCAAGCCCTTGTCTAATGCATTTTTCTTTGTGAGAGAAATTTGAGGTGTAAGCCCTTGTTTAATGCATCTTTCTCTGTGAGAGAAATTTGAGGTGAAAGCCCTTGTTTCCACCCTCTGGGAGTAGCCATGGTGGATGTCATGTTGAGTGACTCCATGACAACATCATGTGAGAGAGTCTGTGATGATTTTCTTGTACTTGTGCTTTTCACCCTCTGGGAGTAGCCATGGTGAACGTCATGATGAGATGATGACATTACGTTGAGTGATTCCGTGATGGGCACTTGTGCACATATGGTTTACCATACATGGGAGTAGCCATGATGGTTGATATCACGTTGAGTGATTCCGTGATGAGCTCTTTCCACATATGGGTGTAGCCAGTGTGGATGTTATGTCTTTGGACAGCTAGAAGTATTCCTCCCTAGTTGAGAGGGAGTGTTGATGTTACAACGTCGGGCATCACTTCCAGGCACGACTTGTGTTAATAAATTTCATATAGCCTTTCGGCTATTCAATTTATTGAGAGCAATATGAAAGTGAAGAGGTGCTTCACTTGAGATACGATTTAATAATTAATTATTGATAAATAATTAAATGAGGCCGACCTTGTTCATTCACCACCTTTGGAGACATATCACTTCATTGAAAGGCCGACATGATGTCTTGAAGAGACGCGATCTCTCTCCCTCTCTTGTATTTATATGAGGTGCTCATTCATTGTATCATTTTTCATCATTACATTCACACATTCATAGTTCGAGTTTATGCAAAGGCGTGTATCTCTAAGAGCAGATCGTGAGTTTCTCTAAGAGTAGATCGAAGGTTGTAAAGGAGGCCGATATACTGTCATCAAGAAGAGTGTTATTGTCTTCAAGAGATTGCATCAAATTGGTGCTGTTATTTGGCATTATATTTGACCACATTGTAAAGAGCCTCATTGATTATTATTCAATATATAAGAGATATATTGTTGCTGGGTTTTTCTCCCTCAAGTGGAGGGTTTTCCCAGGGTATATGCTGTGTCTATTTGTCTGATTTTGAATTAAAATCTGCTTATCTAATTTCTGATCTTAAAACTAACAATGCCTTGTATGCTCTAAATCCAAGCTACTACACTAAAAACTGGGCTCTCAACACAATATGCCTAAATAATTCTCTCCTGTCCATTATTTTCCCCCTATTTCCTGAATGGCTGTTGTAGTGTCCAAGAACACTTCATTGCAAACCACAGTTACTTGTGCAAAATTCTAAGGCTCACCCTGAAGTTTCAAATTGGCAGACTTTGCCTTGTTCAAACACAGCCAAATTTTTCAAAAAATGCTCATGGTAGGGGACTCCTTTAAGAGGTTGAACCTTGTCCTCACAATAAAGCGGAGATCTAGTTGTTGCTTCTACAATATTTTTAGAGGGAACTAGTTTTGTCCTCACAAGAAGAGAGATGTGTGGCACACCTGCGCTCTCTTAACAGACCCTTAGATCTGAAAACTTCTCAAGATTGTGACCACCATTAATCTCTCACCAACAGCTGAAGCACTTAAAATAGGGATTCTGACCACAATATCTGCCACAAATGACACTCCATCATGTGGCCTCTCCCCCATAACTCATGAAGGAATCTTGTATGTTTTAAGATCTTCTTTTGAGCATGAAGATTCCCCTTTGGGCCTTGTTCACCATTCTTTTCAAATTGGGCTGCAACTTACCATTAGATTAGAATATGGCTCATGCCTCCTAAATTACAACACTTTTACTCATGGAATATTTCTAACCAAAATGATTGGAAAGTCTGCATGGAGCTCAAGTTATTAAAGTGGTTGTGAATGAAGGATTGGTATTCGATTGAGTGTCTTCATAGAACATCTAGCAAACTTGTTGCTTAGATAAATATGCATCCTTTGTGCTTAGATTGCACAGTAACTGCAGTTTAGATCAGTGCATGTGACACACTTCTATCACCTCTTTCAATTGTATGCAAGCAGCTTTTATTCCTGTGTAAATATCTTTTAGTCTTTAGAAAATCTCTAGTACTAATTTTTCTAGCTTGTTGGGGCCTTTTAAGAATTCTGGTCTTCATGTTTACTTTAGCTGCAATTCTATACACTCTCCAATGTTCAAGGTTCTATGTAAGTGTGTGTTATGTAGAATTTAATAGAAGTCCTTGCGGTTAATTTCTACTCTCAGTTTGAACTTATTTGTGGATGGCTAATTTGTTATGTATAGTGTTAATTTATCACCTTTTGTATAGAGACTAGTTATGCTTTCTTACATGGAATACATTGTAGAGTAAATATGTTGTGCTTCCCTTTCTATTTGGAAGAGTTAAGGGTTGACTATCTTCATGCATCATCCCATCTTTTCCATTTTAGAGTAGTTTCTAACTTTTTCTTCTAGCAAGCAATTGGGATTAACTGAGTGTTAAGGTAGAGGAGCCAACCTACTTTGGAGGTTGCTCAAGCTTAAGGGAATTGTGGTTGAATTTCCCATATGCGAATTTACAATTGACAAGTGCAACAATAGAAGTTTGCCCCCCAATCAATAGTTATTTTGCACACTTGATGGGACCAATTTGTTGAAGAAAAGTCATGGCCTAAGAACTGAAATCTAGTGGTTTCAAGCTATAAAACCAAGACTCAGTGAAGGTCTTGGATATTTACTCAGAAAGAGCACTTATAAGTTATAACTTTTCACTTGGCAGCTCCTTTATTGGTTCAAAACTAAATCCCCATTGTAGACAGGCAGCTATTGAAAAGGATTCAAACCAAGCCCTCATTAGGGGGAAAATGTTGACATTTTTTTGCCTCTATCTCCAAAGAGGAGAACTTGACTAACCATCTAGATTCTAGACCTTACATAGAGATCTCTCTTTTTATCTCCATCTATCAACTCACAATCTACACCAACCTTGTTCACATGGAGAAATTGGATGGTGCGACCAAAGATAGAGCCTTTTGTCTCGTGAGACTTTGGAAGCTTGTTGTCAATACAATAATGGAACAATCTCCCCATCTTAGTGTTGAAATCTTTGCCCTACTTTTCGGGAAATGGATTCACAATTCCTATAGACCACATACTAGATTTGGCAAATTTATGTGTTGTGCATTTGGCTTGTAGGATTTTGGATGCATCCTTCAAAGGCAAGGCCCTTGACTGGTTTAGGGGCCTATCCCTATTTTTGTGGCTGTTTGGATGCCTTGGGAAGGCAACTCTATGATCATTTTGAATAGAAAGGGAAAACCTATTGTTAGTGGAATAATTTACTGTAAAGACCCCTACTACTTTCAATGACATTTTTGCGATATCTCAGTTTGACACCTATTCATTTTGTCAAACACATTGCTTGCTGTTTGTTTGGATGCCCAATGAATAGAGTTTTGCCAATGACATGAAATAACCATAACAAGTAGATGAGTTAATTTAAAACAGTAGAGAAGTAAATCTAATACATTCCAATGAAACTGAGTTCTGTTCACCATATATTTCTGAGCAGATTGGTAACAGTGATAATAACAAGAGTCATACAAATTCCCAGCTATTTGGAATACAAACTGAAAACTCCATTACAATATTTTCTGAGCAACAAGCTACAACAATATATACTTAAGAATTGCACTCAGTTTCAATATTAAAATACCCGTGTATTAGCTCCCAGATATGGTGTTTGATTAAGTTTCTGCACTTGCAGTGCCTGGAAGGAGGATTGCCAATGGTTGACGCCTTGAATACCAGTCTGCCCAATGACACCCAGCAATTAGTTCTCTTCCCTAATACCCACGCTGAAGCTTTAATCAGACCTCCAACTCCTTTAAACAGCCACGCCACCCTTCTTCAGATCCATGGCTAGCACATAGACAGCAGCAATGAATGACGTGAGGGTTTAAGATGCAGAACCTGCTCCAACTCATGCCCACGACCCAGGAAATGAGCCACAATTCCTGAGACAGGGGCTGCGCTGCCTTACTGAGTGATAGAATGCAATGTTGGAAGCAAATGGACACAATATTCACAGGCAATACCCACGTCCAGACTCAGCTTGCAGAAAATGTAGCCGCCCAGCTATATGAGATCAATAAATACGCCCAACAATGATTTGGACAACAAATGCATTCTTCTAAAATCCTTGACCAAACTGAAATCTTCAATCAGCAGTGAAATTACTCTCCAAACCAGTCGACCAGCAGGAACCTTCAATTCCAGACTTGCAAATGATATAATTGTCAATCTTCAAGTTTGTCTCCAAAGGAGACCCACAAACTTGAGCAATTATTTCACACAATGAAAGACCTGTATGATCTCTCCCCAAATAACCAGCTAGGGTGGAATCGTTTCACCACCAAAACTGATCTTCCTTAGAGGGTTTCCGTCCTCTAGAGGCTGAGATGAACTTGGTTCAATCTCCCAATCTCCCGACCCACAAGGGTTTCAATAAGATTAATAGAATAAACCGAACATAACCAAATGAGCTCTCATAACCTCCTTTTATACTTTTCCTTTCCAAACTCTCCAGAAGCTTCTATTTAATTCACTTTTAATTTAAACTACCCTTTAGCTCCAAAAAAGACCTTTTTATTAAAATAATGATAATTTGACATGCAAGGTCCCCGTTTAATACATCCATGATTTAAAACATTTCTTCCCGATTTTGACAAGCTATAACACTAAGGTGCCTTTTAAATATTTGGCAACCTTAGTAAAATTATTAAAACAAAGCCATTAATGTACTTATTTTGCGGAAACTACCAGAATGCATCGAAATCGGAAATTGACTGCACTGGAGTGATCCCGATGAAGAATAATGATAAACAAAGCCGATCGAGCGACTTTCTATAAATAGATGCCCTCTCCTAGATTCTTGGAGAGCACACTAGGAGCCAAAAATAACATCAGAAAGCGTCAAATAACTCCTCTAAACTCGAAAATAGGGACATTATAGTCCACCCTTCCCAAAGATTGCTTGTCCTCAAGCAATGCCAAGGCACCCCAATAAAAACTGATTGAGCCCAAGTGTAATCCCGGGGTCCCAAGTCAATCTTTGCAAATGTCCACCATGTTGTCGCTGCACTACTTTGATAAAAACTATAAAGTATAAACTCATCACGCTCTAGTTGTGCTCTCAACTCCTGTGGCCTGAAAAAGTGAACATCACCAACACCCATACTGAAATACTTGCGAGGGCTGAAATTTGTAACATGAAAAATCTCTTTCCAAGGCGCTTTAGTGAGATCCATATATGAAAGCCCACTGTCTAACTCGATCCTAGGTAATAGGAAATATAATCTGCTCAACTCCAAAGAGTAACCCTCAACAATTCTCCTCACAATATCCCAGAAGTGATACAAATCAGTCCATAATCAAAAGCCGATTACAACAATGTCATCTCGGAAAGCTTACATCTTGACCATGTTCTCCCAATCATAGATTGATAACTCCACATGACACCAAATCTCCAAGTGACAATATACCCATATCAAGCACACCAACTCATCCAATCGACTGCAATCATCACAATATCATCAGAAGATATACACATCAACAACTCAAACTGATTGCAATTACTATCACTCATATTGGTTAGAGCTGGAAATAACTGCTTTGACTCTGTAAGTCCTCCCACAACTTGCTGCCATGAAGCCTGTAAGTACTCGAAGTCCATCTGCTCATAAACTGAAGTTGCCATAATTAATGTTGAAATACCAGGGCAGCAGCTGTCATAAAAGATTACCCTTGAAAATATAGGAAATGCGAATGTGGAATGACCAAAGAAACTCCTCCAATAACCACATTACCTCTGCTAATCAACACCAACTGAGAATTACTCCACTGTTAGGCTGGAGGTGTTTGCCAATCCAACTGCATGATATCATTCATTGTCCTATGTAGGCTGATTGGAAAGTGGACAGCAGTACCAACTCCGGAGTTATGTCCACCACTCCAATTTTGAATCAACATCTCACCCCTAAAAACTGTCCCCGGATCCCAAGTCCTATGATTTCCATCAATCATACTCACACACACATCCTCTTGGCTACTGCAACAACTGATGACAATCCTGATAAGTCGGAAAATCAGATCTATAACCACCTCAGAATTGCTTCTACTATCATAAATTGGTAATGTCTCATTAGCATTCCAATTCCAAATGCTATAGTGACAAACCCGTGCACACCAATACATGCAATCAGCTGCTATCATCAATGCAAGGTCTGAAATTTTCATAATCAGCACCATAGAACAGCCCTTAAACATGAATGTGTAAGTTGGAAACCAAAGAACTATGTCTGAACACTCTTCCTCAATTTGATGCACCTTGTTATGTGTTTTCAAGAAGGAATAGTGAAACCATTATGAAACATCATATCACTTGAGCCCACAAACACCATATCATGCTTAGCCATAAAATTTTGAATATCAACAAGATGGAGCCCTTTATCAATGCCAAACTTAAAATTCTTATCCACCATCTCATGATAAACAAAACCATACAGAGATAATGGATTGCCATTCACAATCATAAAATTAGCCTCTAGTTCATACCTTTTATCGATGTCTTCATGGATCACATGCATAACTTCTTCCATTTCTATATGTTCATCATTATGTACTGTAATGTCCCCTTCTCGAACATGACTTCTTCTGATTGACCGTTGGCCTATTCTGGAGACCCGTAGGCTTCTTGGTGGTGAAATTAGGGTTTCTTGGTTGGTGGTTTCTTGTGCTCACGGATTGGTGATTGAACTGCGGATTCATTCTGGGTTTTTTGTGAGCTTTTCGGTGGTGTGTTCTTCTTGGCATTCTAAGCACTTTCACGAATTTACTATTTTTAGTAAATTCTATTTTTGGCAGTGGTCCTGTTGGGTTCGGCACGATTGACCTTCTACTTCAGTATGTTCAGTTGGATTGCTCAACTTTGGCTTTTGGGCACGTTTGGAGAGATAAGTTGAATTATTTTAATAAAGTCACATTCTAATGTTATATTTTGCTGTTGACCCCCCTTAGCCTAGTGATTGAACTTATGTTGTTTTTAAAAGTGGGTCTTTGAGGGGTGGCGCTTCATGGAGACATTTTATTATATTATTAAGTCCAAAATCAATGTTTGAAAAGGTACGCCCATCCTTGGTGAAAGATTATTTTAAATTAAAAAGTCAAAATTGCTTCAAGACAAAAGGGACGCCATCCTTGGAGGGAAAAGGAGTTACTTTAAATTTGAAAAGCAGGGTTTCTAGAAGCTTCTGGTGAGCCTTCACAAAGTTATAAAAGGAGGTCTTGGTCTTCATTTGTAGGATCCAACATCTTGAGTAAAGTTATGCTGCCGAAATGGTGAGAGGATTGCTTCGAGGAATGAATGCCTCCTAGCTAGGCTCAACTTCGTGCTTGTGAGACAGCACCTAGTGGAGAGGTTTGCTTGTTTTGAGTGAATTTTGTAGTGAGGATTGCTTTGTAGTGAGTTAGTTGCAATTGTAGTTCAGTTATTTGCATTTTTCATGTCATTTTCTGGAGTTGCTGAGAACATAGCTGATTGTAGTTTTCACTCATATTTCAAAAATACAAAAAGATATCATTCTGGGTGTTGTTCCTTTCTTCTTGTCTAGGGTGGGCGCCCCTTTGCACCAATTCACAGAATTTATTTTGAAGAACTTGAATTTTGGGAAGAAAATCGCCCCTCATAAAGCCGTACCATTCTTGTTGCCTTGGGATTTGTGCAGAAAATAAATAGCAGCATTTGGGGTCTGTTTTGTGTCTTCATCATAGGCGCCTTCATCATAGGAGTAGTTTGCATCAGTTTTCATGCATTTTGGGTGAGTGGTGAGTGTTTTGTGAGCATATCATTGAATCACTATATTGCTGGTTAACAGTTTTCAGTCCTTACTCTGTCATAACAGCGTGCATAAAATACATCATTTGAGTTGGGTTTGGAAGGAAAGGCATTGAGAGGATTAAGGATAGCATTACACATTGTTGCAACATTGAAGACTCTCTTATCTTGTGCTTAACAGATAAATTTCTGATATTGTAAGCTGAACAGTAGTACTATCAGCATCTTTCTTATTTCTGTTAATCTTATGTTTGTAACTGCCCACTGAATAAGTGGAAGAGGCTGGCTTGCCGCCTATTTACTTGCTTTGCATTGTAATTTCATAAGTCTCTGCCATATGGTCGCCTCTTATCCGTCATGGATTGAGTAGCACATACTTGGTGTTGAGTTTATTTCCAGTATTGCAATAGATAGGGATCCTCTGACCATATGCTCGTCGTTCGCCGACGCATTTCTTGGTTAGAGTTCTTGTTTCAGCATTTCCTTTAAGATCCTCTGACCAATGCTCACACCTTGCCCACATCGGGATCTTGGTGTACATTCTGGTTAGAGTTGCTTTTAGCATCGTTTTGGTTTATGAGCTAACCTTAACGGATGCTTGTTCATTGTAACTTGCAATTGAAAAATTGAAAAAAATTGGCTCGGTATATTTCATGTACAGATTCAAATTGAGGCTCATACCAAGACACTAGACTGCTGTTAACCCTCATAGAATCCACACTTTCTTCATTACTTTCAATGGGTCTTCATAGGTTTCATGTGCTCCTTCACCCAACGTTGAATGCTCATGCTGAATTTTGCCTCCATTACCTGTTATATCTGCTATCTCATGGCTGAAAGTGACCCTTTCACGCGAAAATTGATCCTCAAGTAGGTTCCAATGTTTATTGTTATGCAACATTTCATCCTTATGGAGTTCATCAATCCCTCCAACAATTTATTTGATCTCCATAATCCTTATGTCACTTTCTTGAACTCTGGATGTGGCTGCAATAGGAATAGAATTTTCCGCTTTGTATAAAGAAATGTAAGCCATACTTAACTGCATACAAAGATCAACAACCTCTTTTTCCTTGTCTTTAGGATATTGGAATGTAAGATCCTTGTCCATTGGCAATTGCAAGTAATCTGATTTCATCATTTCTAAGGCTTCTTTGATAGTGTACAATTGAGTAAGAGTGACTCCACTTGCAACTCCCTTTTTCCTCTCCTCAATTTGAGCTTCCCAAATGAGTTCTTCAATGTATTTGTGAGTATCATCTGCCTTTGTTAACACTTGCACCACTTTCTCATCTGTAACCACAAGTTTGTCCTTCACACCTTGCAACGCTAAAGGCTTCTGATCAAACTCATCAATGTGACTTGGGCTGCCACACATTAAATTTTTTGATTTACTTTCATGTGTAGAAACCATATCATTATCAAAACCAATTTTTTCACTAGATGATGCCTTACAATCCTCAAACAAAGATGATGGGACACCGTTATGATTAAACACATTTTCCTCAAATGAATCCATCTCCTCCTCACAAGGCTTATCAATTACAATCTCTACTTCACCAACATAGAGAATTGTGTACACCTCACTTGTAGAAGCAACAAGTGACTCTTTTTCCTCAATGTCCATGGTATTGCTCTGCTGAAAGGAAACATTGTGGAAATCATTCTTTTGATTGTTTGTACCTACCTCCTCATTGGCTCTATTTAGTGAACTCCAGATCAGCAGATTGTTCACTCTCTTCATTATTGTGAAGTTCAATGTACTCAACTTCGTTAATAGGAACACTTGAAAAACTAGCTTCATCCTCATTCTTAGAAGCGTCATAACCATTACAAACAACTTCCACCTCCTGTATCTTTTTTCCACCCACCTCATCTATGATTGTTTGCTCTTCCTCTAGTCTCTTCACCATTTTACCTGTGCATTGGTAATTAGGTTCCCAGGTTCCCTTGCATGAAAAACAACGATTTTGTCTTCTAATTTCATTCCTTTTTCCTTGTGTTGGTATGCTTCTTTACCTTAGTATTTGCTTTCTTTTCCTTGATAGAAAGAGAATCTAGCATTTCAGGATGCTCTAACAACTTCATTAAATTCTTATCATAGTCTTGAAAAGTTTTGCATTATTTTTGTTAGTAGCTCTTGCATAGACTTCATTTTTTCCAATAAAATAACCAACACCTTGCTGCAATTGAAAAGACTAAGTGCTGGCCACTCATCAAAGCAAACCCAAAGCGAAGTAACCCAACTTCTAGATTCAAGAAATGCAAGCAAACAATTGGAAACCACTTTTTTGATCAGAATTTTCTGCTATAAAGATTTGATGTTAAAACCCACCGGTTGGTAGAATCAATGGCTCTGATACCATTGTAAAGATCCCTACTACTTTCAACAATATTTTTGTGATATCTCAGTTTGACACCTATTCATTTTGTCAAACATATTGCTTGTTGTTTGTTTGGATGTCCAATGAATAGAGTTTTTCCAATGGCATGAAATAACTGTTGCAAAGACGGTTGCCATTGCACCAAAAGATCAACCTGTTAATGCCCGATACAACCGCCAAAGTTAATGCATACACGGGAGGCGGTTAAGCCATTCCACGAACCCGAGCGCTGTGCTGCACTACACAAGGAGACCAAGGGCGCACACCTTGCAACAATCTCCCCCCCAACGCAAGTGAGGGGTTTGAACCTGTGACCTAGGCTCTAATACCAATTGTTGGAAAGACAGTTGCCGTTGCACCAAAAGATCGACCTGTTAATGCCCAATTCAATCGCCAGAGTTAATGAATGCATGGGAGGCGGTTAAGCCATGTCACGAACCCGAGTGCTGCGTTGCACAACACAAGGAGATCAAGGGCGCACACCTTGCAACAATAACCATAACCAATAGATGACTTAATTTAAAATAGTAGAGAAGTAAATCTAATACATTCCAATGAAACTGAGTTCTATCCACCATATATTTATGAGCAGATTGGTAACAGTGATAATAACAACAATCATACAAATTCCCAACTATTTGGAATACAAACTGAAAACTTCATTACAATATTTTTTGAGCAACAAGCTACAACAATATATGCTTTAGAATTGCAATCAGATTCAATATTAAAATGCTCGTGTATTAGCTCCTAGATATGGCGTCTGATTAAGTTTCTGCACTTGCAATGCTTGGAAGGAGGATTGTCAATGGTTGACGCCTTGAATACCAACCGCCCTTGAAGAATGACACCCAACAATCAATTCTCTGCCCTAATACCCACGCTGAAGCTTTAATCAGACCTCTAACTCCTTTAAACAGCCACACTACCCTTCTTCAAATCCATGGCTAGCACATAGACAACAACAATAAATAGCGTGAGGGTTTAATATGTAGAACCTGCTCCAACTCATGCCCACAACCTAGGAAATGAGCCACGATTCTTGAGAAAGGGGTTGCGTTGCCTTACTGAGTGATAGAATGCAACATTGGAAGCAAATGGACACGATATTCACAGGCAATACCCATGTCCAAACTCAGCTTGCAGAAAATGTAGCCGCTCAGCTATATGAGATCAATAAATACGCCCAACAATGATTTGGACAACAAATGCATTCTTCTAAAACCCTCGACCAAACTGAAAACCTTCAACCAACAAAGTAATTACTCTCTAAACTAGTTGACCAACAGGAACCTTCAATTATAGACTTGCAAATGATATAATTGCCAATCTTCAAGTTTGTCTCCAAAGGAGACCCCACAAACTTGAGCAATTATCGCACACAATGAAAGACTTGTATGATCTCTCCCCAAATAACCAGCTAGGGTGGAATCATTTCACCACCAAAACTGATCTTCCTTAGAGGGTTTCCGTCCTCTAGAGGCTAAGATGAACCTGGTTCAATCTCTCGACCCACAAGGGTTTCAATAAGAGAAATAGAATAAACTGAACATAACCAAATGAGCTCTCATAACCTCCTTTTATACTTTTCTCACCAAACTCTCCAAAAGCTTCTAATGATAATTTGACATGCAAGGTCCCTGTTTAATACATCCATGATTTAAAACATTTCATCCCGGTTTTGACGAGCTATAACACTAAGGCACCTTTTAAATATTTTAAATAATATTTGGCAACCTTAGTAAAATTATTAAAATAAAGCCATTAATGTACTCATTTTGCGAAAACTACCAGAATGCATCAAAATCGGAAATTGATTGCACTGGAGTGATCCCGATGAAGAATAATGATAGACAGAGCCTACTAAGTGACTTTCTATAAATATACGCCCTCTCCAAGATTCTTGGAGAGCACACTAGAAGCTAGAAATAACATCTGAAAGCATCAAATAACTCCTCTAAACCATTTGAGCTCATTGATAACATCAAATTACCCTTTTGATCAAACTGACACAAACCCGAAAGCCATCTCCAACTGCGAAGCAAGAGAACCTGAAAACGGGGACATTACATTTATCACTGTCAAAAGGGCTCTTATGGAGTCTATTTATGATTTGAATGTATAACTCATAAAGGCATAAGAACAAATATCTATTTGAGTTACGACCCCATTTGGTATGACATTCTTGTATTGTTTACGGGTCCTCAACCTTGATATTGTTGCAATGATCCAATCTATGGGAGGAGCTTCCCTTTCAAGAGCATATGATAGCTATCTTTGTGGTAACTAGAGATCATACAAGATGCTAAGCTTGCCCATGAACTACATTTCCCTTTATATTTGGAGATATACAACCTTTCCTAGCTTCCCAACTATCCTCTAGCTCCATAGTTGAGTCCCATACCTAGATCCTTTGTCATCACAAAGGTTACTCAAAGGAGATAGAAAATTTAATTAGAGAGTTTTCAAAGGAGCTTGTGGCTTTGAAGCGGAGGTTGCACCCAAAACTACGGAAGGTTGTATTATCGCAAGAATGGTAACTAGGGTTACCCACCCAATAAGTATCCACGACCTTTGTTAAAATCTTAAGTCTCTATTCCTTCAATTTGGTTTCCTCCCTCAATTTTGAGGAACGAAGGGGTTCCATTTTTTCAAAACCAGAATGGCTCCTCTAAGATCATCATTCCCATACAAAACAACATGGTAGAGGAGCTTGTTTTGATGTTTGGCATGTAATCTTGCTTGGGATTCCAATAGTTTCCTTTTCATTAGGAACAAGTGTTTATAGAAAGAAGGGTATCATAGTTTTCCCCCTCAAAATCTGTGGTTTTTTAGGACTCCCAACCTAATATGAGTGGAAACGTGATGGTTTATTGGGAGGAGGGAGATTTTTGCACACTAAATGATGACCTGCAAGTTAATTTCCAACTCAAATTCAATCATACTATGTAACGATAGCTAAGAAGTGGGCATTGGAAGCATAGGGAATTGCGAAAGAAATTACGCCTAAGGACCACATGACATCCAACACTCTGGCTACCTCAATTGCTTCCTCCTAGGAAACTAGTTTGAAGGGAATGCTTGGAATTGAATCACGAGGAAAGTCAATTTAATGTGGTGCAGCTCATGAGAAAAAATCTCACCATCTTGACTATGTAGGATGCCTTGCAAATTCTTGGTCAAGTGAACTTGTTACAAGAAGCTTTAACATAAAATATGTCCACCAAATGCATAGAAAGAAGCTGACCCAAAGAATGAAACCCAAGTGAAGCATAAAAAAAGGGATCCTAGGTCCTACATGCAAAGAACCTAGAATGCAATGCTGGCCTTTTTCCAAGTTTCATTATGATGTAGATCAACAAGGTGAATAGATTGATTATCAACCTCAATGGTGAGTCAATCAGACCTGGATCTACATCTAAAGGGGGATTGGAATGGATTGGAAATATTTTGGAATGATTAACCTAATGATCCTATATGCCCTAATATGTAAAATGCAAGATCCTGACAACTGATAAACAGAGACAGTCAAGTTCTAGCAGATCTAGAAGGTGCAAATGATTGTCTACTTGACCAGAAAAATTGGTTTTGTTGTGTCTACAGGGACTGGGTCACCATATGGCGAATGGGTCTTTGTAGGGCTCTTTTGATCAACTTTTGGGGTCCTCTGGTGTTGGATTTGAACTTTTGTTTCCCGCTTGTCCCAGTGTCGAAATATCGTAAATAAATTTTGTAGGTGAGTTTCCGTGTCTTGACAAGAATGATGACAACAAATGCAACAATGCAAATTTGATCTTCAAACACACTTCAATCCTCTTTAGACCTATAACTTAGACATTCACAAAGAGGGAAAATGTTGTGCCATATAGGTGTTTGCCTCAGTCAAACCCCATGATAGTGTTCCCACTTCCACAATGGCAATGTCAATGATGAAACCTTAATGGAAAGGAAGGAAATGATGAATGAACAAATTGCTGCAACTCACCACCCTTCAATGGCTTTCTTGAAGGACTGAAGTCATACACATCACTCCAAGGATCTTGGATCTTGATTGATAGAATTGCTTGAATGCTTGAATGCTTGAATGATTGAAGACCTACAAGAATTTTAGTCTTCACAAGACAATATGAACACACATGAACTTTGACATGATATTGGGTCTTGAATTGCTGCTACAAATGATTGATAATGCTGCTCTTGAATGCTCAATCATGTTCTTGACAATAATAATTGCTCATGAATTGTGGTTAGATTTCAAATGGTAAAATGACTGTATTTATAGGTGTTTATCCAATTTCCCGAAAATTAGATCTCAAAAGTCGACATTTGCAACTTGAATTTTGTATTGTTAAAATGTTGCCAAAAACATATCCAAAAATGGGTCATGGCTAAGAAAAGGGACCCATTCACCCTTGGGTGAATGGGTCTTGGCCCATATTTCTAGGACACTCAGTTTTGGGGGCAACAAATGAGTTGTATGCATTTATTCAATGCTTGGTGTTCATTGAAAGATAGGTCAAATGGGCTCCAAAATACATAATTTTAGGCAATTATAGGGTTAATTAGGCTCAATAATTTAGGGGGGCCAAAACATAGTGTGAAATTGTAAGTGTATACAATTTTCTACGCTACACCAAGAAGAACACATTGATGTATGCCATATTGGTGCCTCAAAGCTAAGCAAGAATAATTCCCTTTCCTTTGACATATCTTTATTAGCTAAAAGCCATTTGGTCCATAATAGCATGATCAATTTTGGTACTAGTAGTATTGTAATGCCTAAGGAGGTTGTTGATGCCCTAGGAGTGGTATTTTGGCATTAACTCATATGTTCATTGTGAAGGGTGTGGTCCACCTAGATGGAACTCTCGTTAAAACTATGGGGTTGGTTAAGGATTTCTTTATGACTTTACACTCTTGCCTAAGTATATGAATGTACTTAAAGAAGTATTTCTTGTTGATCTTCATGCCTATTCAAAATCTATCTATCAAGAGATTTGATTGCCAAGATAGGAGGGTATTTTTCCTTGAACTGGTTCCATATGTTTGAAGACTTGATATAGTACCAAGGTGAGCATTGGCTCCAAGCCTATCGTGGCCTACCACATCGAACCCTTTGAAGAGCTCGAGAAACAATCAAAGTTGTATTGTTGTGTCTTAGGGGATCCTAGAGTTTTGTAGCCAATAAGATGATGAAATGCCAATATAATGGGAAAACAAACAAATTAATTGTACCTTTGAAGAATTTGAGATCTTTGAGATCTAAATGGACACTTATCGTATCCATATGGAAGAGATTGTATTCCCCAAATTTTGAAGGGGAGAGAAGATATATTGGATGACCTTTAGGAAATTTACTTTGATAGTGCCAAGAGCAAAAATGGCATAGGTGTTAGAGTTCACCTTATATTTGTCAAGGGAGATACAACGTACCACTCTAATTGACTACAATTGAATTGCATAAATAATGTAGCCAAGTACAATGCTTTGATCTTAGGGCCCCAACTAGTATAAAAATAGAGGATTAAGCTCCCAGTGATCTCTAGAGACACATAGCTGGTCATGAAACAAGATCTCACTACATAATTTTTTTTTGCTAAGATCTGACAACCATGAATTTTTGATCCACTTGAGTGCTTTCATACTATCAACTAATGAGCTATCTCTATGGAAGAAATTGTCGAGGCAAACCATATGGTATTGGTTAGATTCCATTTTGATTAGTTTGAGGATTTATATTGGGAGAGGGTAAGTAGGGTCAAGATTGTTAATCTATTGTACCCAACAATGGTACACATTGGCATGTCTTTGAGAGTGAAGAGAAGATCGTTTGGTTATCTAGAAGGAGGTTGAACTCTCCATAGAATTGAACTAGAACCTAGATGACACTTATGGTGTCTAGGTTATCTAGCTTAAGACTAATAAAATTACTAAAGGGCCTAATCCCCCTAGAAAACATGTTTAGTTTGGATGATCAGAAGAAAGGTAAGAAGAATGCTTTGTTGGTGAAGCTTGAAGACTATTGTGAAATATAGGTTGGCTTGGACAAGGTGTTGATGTTTGGCAAGGTTTATATACCTGTCCAAGAAGAAGAATTTGTCAAAATATTTACAAATTGTCGATGACATGATCACCTAGACCTATAAGGACATAAAATTCTATGATAGGGACATCATCCAACATACAATTGAGCTTGAATCACTCTCAAATCCAAAGGCCCATCAACCCCAAAGTCAAATCTCTTATCTAGAAACTTGTTCCCTTTTAGAAATAAAACAAACATCTAATTGTTAATGTTAGGATCAGATTTAACAGAAAGCAGCAAATGCAACACAAACACATGAAGACATGAACAATATAACACAACATATATCCTGGGAAAACCCTCCTCATGAGGGAGAAAAACCCAGCCTCAAATATGTCTCTTGTATATTGAATGAAACAGCAGCAATCAGCTTACAACATGACCCACTGAATAATAGCACCTCTCCTAGATGCCAATAAATCAGCTTACAAGTCTCAACACCTCTCCTAGATGCCAATATACAGAAAACTTCTGACCAATCTGCTCTTCAAAGGATAGTAACCTGCTGTAAATAATCCAACTTCTTCTTGAAGAAGTGACTTGTTTTTATAGACAAAATAAGTCACGAAACAAGTCCACACTTCAACCTAAATACAGGCAGATATGCAGCCACAAGTAGATGCACAAGGTGGCAGTTCATGAGTCTATTTAAGGAAAACAAACAGAGATTCTCATGCATGTCAGTATGCAGATTCTCCTGCATGTTAGTTACACCTTGCATGTTGAATAAGACAATTTATGAGGTTGGCCAGCTGACACAACAATTTATTTAAGGAAGATTCTTCTGACACAAGAAGATACCTCCTGCAGCTACCAAAACATTAACACTAATTGTGTTTAGACTTTAGGGACTTGAATAAGGCTTCTGTTAAAGATCATTACCTACTACTATTAATGGACTAGATGTGATAGATTGTATCTACGTTGAAGTTGGTCTCTATATTTGATGACTTCTTGGCCTACAACTAGGTTTGAGTGAAGGAAGAGGATTAAAACAAAATTGTTTTCATGACGAAGTGGGTTACATAAGCCTACTAGTGGATGCCTTTCTAGTTGACAAGTGTTGGTGCTACCTTCCAACCAGCCATGGACATTACCTTTGAGGGCTTGATCAACAAAATAATTGTAACCAAAGTAAACACTAACTAATGTTTAAGACGTGTTAATTAAATAACTATGTGCCATTCTATTTATTGATGTGATATACTCTTCAAAGTAACTCTAAAGTAACCATATTAGATTAAACACAACAAAAATAAAGCATGAGAGTTGAGATTTAAATGAAACTAGAAAGGAAATGGACTAGGGATAGAGAATGTGTGTCTGATTTGGTATTCAAGTTTAGTACAACAATTGTAGAATGCTTGAAGGCATTGGAAAACCACAAAGGTATCTAGAACTGCATCAAATAAAGGTAACCCTTCAAGCACATAGTGTTTATGGGGTGCGGTTGGGTGCTAGTGTCTTGGTATGTGCTTTTGCCTATTTTGGGTGTTCATGTTATGATATGTGCTAGTGAGTTTCTTCAAATGACAGTGTCCTTTGATTGAAGTGCTTTGGAATTTTTTGTGCATGCTTGCCTAATCTTGTGCTTCTTTGAGATGATTGTAGAAGTGACTGGTGTGGTTCTAGAAGTGAATAAAAGCTTGCAAAAGTTTGTTGAGGTTAGGAGATTGCTTTAGTGAAGCCTCTATTTGGTGTGTTTTAGCCCAAGAAGATTAGATGTTGGTAGGTGTGTGATCTTAAAGTTCAAATGTGTAAGAGTAATGTGTGGAATGGTGATGATTAGGCCTTGGAAACTTGATAAATTGAGAAATGTGAAGTGTGTTGTATATGGAGGAACAAGGGTGGAGTGATGCTCAAAGATATGCCAAGGGTTTCAATAGAGTTTCAATTGTGAATCTTCAATGGAATCCGTACAATTCAAAGGTCTACAAATCAAATGGAGGAATGTGAATGGACAAAGCAAGAGGGCTAGGAGAAAAAGTATTTGGGGGAGAGAGAGAGAGAGAGAGAGAGAGAGAGAGAGAGAGAGAGAGTTGGGTTTCCAAATGAGGGGGCAATTGGATTGTTGGAAGACTTATTAAGGTGAGAGTTAGGGTTTTAGTGACAATTGTCAAATTGTTAGGGGATACTAGTGTGCATGCTGGTGTCTAGGAAGACATAATAGTGCATAAAGAGGGCGATGAGGTGTTGACTACAAAATGGGTCTTGATTGGTTGATTTGTTACATCTTTATGTGGTTTGGGGCTAAAAATTAGTCAAAATGAGGCCTAGTTACATCTAGGGGCGATGCACAATAAAATGAGTACAAAACATTGGAAGAAAAAGTGTGAAGAATGTACTTTTTGACTTTACATTTTGTTTGAACTTTAGTGGGCTTATGAACTAATCAAGTACGCTAAAGTAAATAAACAATGCTTTTTAAAAATACTTTGTACACGGATACATCAAATGGTATTGAAGAGTCATACATTTTGTCATTTTTCTATCTTTTGCTTGAGCTTTCTCTTCAGACCTGCAATGCAAACAAAAGGAAGAAATTAGCATTTATTAAAAGGAAATGTCCAGAAGAAAATTTTCACACGTAAAGATTTGTCATTTTATGGCAGTTTTTGCAGTTATCTAAATATGAAAAGTTGAAACATTGGAATTGACCACTTAGGTTATAAATTAAGTCGCTTTTTCTATTTAACCTACCTTTCTAAATATTTATAAGCACTTATGTCTTTGAATGAGCTTTCATGCATCTTCTAAATCGAATGAAGTGTGCAAATGCCTTGTAATTTATTTGAAAACTTGGGATTTTCCAAGTGTTCTAAGAATATGCTGGCTACTTGTGTGTTTTAGGAGAACTTGTATGTTCTAAATTGGGAAATATTTAGGACTTGGTCATTTTTAGGCATTTTCCAAAGATGTATTAGAGTTGCAAGTGCTAAGGCAAGGAGAACCACAATGAGTTCATGTTGGTACCATTTCAATTTACAAATGCCTCTTGAACCATATTTTCCATGGATTCTTGGATATGCTTGTTTTGGTGTTTCTAGATGATCTCTTGATCTACTTCATGAACTAGGAGTACAAGGAGCATTTAAAGATTATAAATTGTTTGGTAAATTGAGCTAGTGTTCCTTTTCTAATTGAGGGTTCACTATTTGTGACACATAATCTCTATAAAAGGAATTTTAATAGACCCTGTAAATATTCAGTATATAGTGGAGTTGTTATCACCCAATAATGTAGGTGTAGTAAGGAGTTTCATGGGACTAACTAGCTATTATGGTTGTTTTATACAAAATATCTCTCGTGTTGCAAATTTTATAATCTCATTGTAGTGGAAAGGAATGAAGTTTTGAGTGAATCTTGAAGTACAAGTTAGCCATCTAGTAGTTGGAAGTAGCCCTAACCATGCACTAATCTTATAGATACATGATTTGTAGAAGTAGTTCATAGTGTGGATTGATGCTTCTTTGGAGGGATTACACGATGGGTGAGTGCTTGCTAATGAATCTAGGAAATTAAAGGTCTTCGAGTTTAACTACCCCACCCACAATCTAGAACTTGCAACTCTTCTACATGCCCTAAAGGTGTGGAGATACTATCTTATGGGAAGATCCTTTCAACTAAGAACAAATCATAGGGCTCTAGAATACATTTTTATGTAGCTAGACTTGAATGGCAAACAAAGGTGTTGGTCAAAGTTCTTGAGGAACTTTGAGATTGACATTTCCTATATGAAAGGAAGGAAAATAAAATGGCAGATGCTTTCACTTGGAGGGAAAGTCTAGTAGCCATCTCCTAGGTTAGGCTCGATCCAAAAGATTCGATTAGGCATTCGCAATAGAAGGAATAATTCTACTAGCTATTGTATGAAGAATTGGAGATGAAATTGGAGATTTTGACTATCAGGTGGACAAGGATGGATTGATATGCTTCCAAGAGCAAATTTGTTTTCTCTTTGAAGAGTTAGAGAGAGTCTTGGAGGAAGGAAATGTTACCCCCTATAGTGCTCACCTAGGAGTTACTAAGTTGTATACAAACTCAAAGTTGTGGTTGTAATGATTCTTAACAGTCACCTTGTTGATCTCATCAGTATGTTCTTTTTCTTAATAAAACTAGTACACCCCATGGCGACACACTAGAATGGATCAAACACTTTTGTTCGAGATCCTACAATTGCATCTTCAGCTCTTGTAACTCAGCCATGTTCATCCAATATGGTGCCTTGGAATTATGTTAGACCCTTGAACTAGATCAATAGAAAAGTCAAATTGCCACTTGGGGGACATATCGTGCAACTCTTCGAAGACCTATGTTCCATATCGTTTTTGGGACAAGAATGACAAGAAATATGGGGACATGTTTTTGTGATTGTAGTGATCATGGGAGACCTTTTTTTAGGGGATGGTAGGAGGTGATAATTAAAAAATAAAAAATATTGAAAGTCTCAAATATTCATATAATAAGGCATTTTCCGTGTTCATTACATAACTGTATTTTGGAACATTAGAATTGAATTGAGAATTCACAAGTCAGCATACAAATTAGTAAAATTTCAATGTCTAATCATTTGAGTTTTCATTACCAATGTGCATTTATAGTAAAATGAGAAGGCTGAAAGGCCACAACTACAAAATGACAAAATGTAGACAACTAGATCTACTATTGCTATTGCTCGCCCTCTTCACCTAAATCAAAATTATATTTTTAAATCTGAGTCACTACCAAAATGAGTGACTGCCACACCCTTAATCGATTGGTTGTATTGGGCTATATGTAGCCGAATTTGGCTAGCATAACCCTTAATTAAGTTATATAATAATTTATATAGTTTTATATAGGTAGTTTAGCTGGTTAGGTGGCACCCAAGGCATAAGTATGGTATATATATGAAGTAGTGAGTAGTAGTTGATCATCATATTGTGAATTATGTTTTTTTTGAAGACTTTTGGAGGTTTTCCCCCTCGAAGTTGTTGGAGCAAAGCTCCAAATTACCTAGGAACAACCTGCAGCTCAACCCTCACAGCTGAGAAAATAATAATCACCAATTATGTGATAAGCTTTATTGAAAGCTAAGATTAGATGATAAATAATGTACATAGAAGCCTATTAAATAGGCAAGGAAAGGCGGTGAACAGACTCACTGATGAATCACGGGTGAAACTACCTGAGACAAATGCAGGAACATTATTAAATGCTCCACTATGCAAATATTAAATATATGTCCTAAGTTAAACTTAAGACAATGTGTAAAAGGTAGAAACCTATTTACACCAACACTGCCCCCCTTAAGTGCAAACTTAGGGAGATTATTATGCAAGATGAAATAATAGGGAGATTATTATTATGTAAAAAGGTAAAAACCTATTTACACCAACAAAAGTGGCTTATTATTCTCAAGTATGCTGCAAATAATTCCTATTATATTCTTCTCTTGTGTAGGTTATTTCATTACAAGTAGTTTAGAGCATGATCTTGGCATATAGAAGACATGAAACAAGGCAATTTTTTCAGTTTTGGAGATTAGATTTTGAAGCGCACATCTCTCTCATTTTTACTATTTTTAAAATTTTTTTTTGGAGGTTAATGACACTTAAATTGCTAAAATGCAAATTTGAGGTCATTTGAAGTTTATTTGAAGGAGTTATTGTGAAATTAGGGTTTTCATCAAATTCTCTCCCAAGTCCTCAAAACAACGAATTTATTGGAGCCTTTTTTAGAGAAGAGAGTTCTAAGTAGAGGTAAGTTATAGTAAAAATTTTAGTATATTTTGATTTGTTTTGGATAAGTTATTGTCCAAAGTATTTAGGGGGCATCATAAGGGGGCCACAAACTAGAGGTTGAGGCAAGAATTCCCACACATTGTAAAATCTCCTAACAAAGAGGATATAGATTCATAGTTAGGATCAGGTGGAACTTTAGATTTGATGTGGTCTTCAATAGATGAAAAATTGCACAAGTTGGAAGAAATTATGCAGAGTATGCAATCCCAAATATCAAGAGAAGTGGCCAGTATGAAAGGGGAAATAAGGAGAAATGGGTGGCATAAGGGAGACAATGTTACAACTCCAAGAATCTATCTGAATGATATCTCTTTCAACCGATGACACAACATGATGCTTCAAGCAATCAAGCTGGACCATCTAGGTCAGCCCATCTTGATCTAAATGCTAGCACTCATATAAGATCTTGGAACCTACTACTGAAGGTGGATATGTGCAAGTTTGATGGCAAGAATCCATTGACTTGGATAAATCAAATGGAGATTTTTTTTGATGTACGCTAGATACCAAGTGGGCAAGAAGCGTTAATGGCTTCCTTATATCAAAAACTTGAGCAATTCGTTTGGTACCGATGGTTATGTTCTCAAAGGAAGAAAAAAGATTTAGTGTGACTTGGTTAGTTATTACAAAGGAGCTTTAGTCACACTATAATAATCATGCATCAAAGAATTACTTTAGTGAATTAGCCAAACTGTAGCAAATAAGATTGGTCAAGGATTATATTCAACAATTCCAAAACCTATCCTTGCAAGTAGATACAATTATATGTTGGGAAAATGTGTCTCAACCTTGCAATTACAAAAGGTTTTTTAGTTGATAGGTTTATTGTATATTTTATTATTGTAAATTTGGACCATTCATCATTAGGTCTCAGATCTGACGGTAGATATTTTGTTAGCTTGTCTTTCCCTAGAAGGCAACCCTATTTTATGAGGGCATTGTATTACGATTGTGTATTGTGATGTATTCTGACAGTTAGATAGCAACCGTGTTGCCTCTGGATTTCCAGTTGGTGATACTCTTGTGAGAAGCTTTCTCTACAAGTATATTGTAATCTTCGTGATTTCTAAATAATATATTGGGTGGCTTTTGGAGTGTGGGATTTTTCTCCCGGAAGGGTTTTCTCCACATAAATCATTGTGTTGTGGTATGCATGATATTTATGTTTATTTCTATTTAAGTTTTTGTAACTGTTGTAAAGATCTGTAAAGTTTTGCATTATCCTCCTCTCAAGATTAGTGTAGGAAGTTGTTTCGCTACCTTATCTTCCTTACTTTATAGAAAAGAACTTGAATGAATTGTTTTTGGGTGGGCTCAAGGATCACATCCAACATGAGGCACACATGTTTAGCCCTATATTTGAATCTTTTGGCCTAGCATATAGGTTAGAGGAGAACGTTTTAGCTCCTAGAAGGTAGGGGTCCAGTGGTATAAGAGAGGAGCTTTTCAACACAACCATTCCCTCAACTCTCTAGATTGACTCCTCAATAAGTTGAAGAGAAAAGGGAAAAAGGATTATGTTTTAACTGAGACAACAAATATAGTTGAGGAAATAAATGTGCGGAAAATAAATTGTTCTACATTGATGGGCCTAGTGAGGAAGAAGAAGATGTTAGAGGTGAGTGACAAGCTAGATGAGGAATTTGGAGATAACCCACCAACTATTTCTTGTCATGAACTTTTTAGAATTGACACCCCATAAACTCTCTAGGTAGTGGGTTTCTTGAAGAAAGATAGAGCAATAATGTTGATAGACTCAAGAAGCATTCATAACATCATCAATAAGATATTAGTTGCTTGTTTGAATTGTTTTATCTATCTAGCTCTAGAATTTAGGTCACAATTATAGATGGGGTTCTGTAGTTTGTTCAAGGAAATGCCATAGCATTAAATTTTCCATGGGAGATTATTAACTAGATTGCTCTATGTTTGCTATTTTTATGGGTGCAACAAATATTATTTAAGGAGTCCAATGGCTTACTAAATTGCGGACAATTGAGATGAACTCCCAAGAGCTATTCATGTGTTTTACTTAGATGCCAAGACAATCAAACTAAGAGGGTTGCAAGCAAAGTCTTCATAGACGGTAAGCTCTCATCAAATGCAAAAGATGCTGAACAAGGGGGGAGAGGGGTTGGTGGTCCAATTTTTTTTATTAGAAGTCTATAAGTCAAAGCTGCAAGGTTCCTATATTGCTAAGTTTGCAAGCAATTGCTGATAGTCACTTTGTAGTTTTTGGAACATGCCAAAAGGATTGCCTCCTAAAAGAGGTCATGATCATGCCATTTATTTAGTATTTGGGAGTCAATTGCCCAACTTTAGGCTCACAAGTACCCATATGTGTAGAAAAGTGAGATGGTATCAGCAATAGTTAGAGTGCTTAGTCCTCTTTAGTGATATTGGTGTGCAAAAAGAAAATGACACTTGGTGGATGTGTCTTGATTACAAAGAGCTCAATATGTACATCGTAAAAGATATGTTTCCAATTCCATTAGTTGATGATTTACTAGATGTGCTTAATGGTATTATTTTACGAAACTTGTTCTTCATTTTGGTTATTATCAAACCAGAATTAGAGATAAGGATGTACATAAGATACCTTTTCTAACCTATGAAGGTCATTATGAATTTTTGGTGATGCGTTTGGCATCACAATTGCACGAGCTACATTTCAAAGTTCAATAAACTCTATCTTCAAGCCAATTTTGTGGAATTTTTTTTTTTTTTTTTTTTGATATCTTAATAAATAACAAAACTTTGGAGGAAGACTTGCATCGCGTGAATTAAGTTTTGGAAATTCTTAAACTACTTCAACTTCATGCTAGGCCATCCAAGTATGTTTTTGGACTAAAAGAGGTGGAGTGCCTAGGTCATATTGTTTCACATGAGAGAGTCAAGGTGGACCCTCACAAGATCCAAAGCTATAGTGGAGTGGAAAATGCTTAGGACAATGTCTTAGGGCTTATTGGTTACTATCATTTATTTGTAAAAAAATATTATAGCATAGTAGCACCTCCCACAACTTTGTTGAAGATTTTTTTTTGATGGAACGAGGTAGCTGCCAAGTGTGTGAGAAGCTAAAGGAAGCCATGTGCAGAACTCTAGTTCTAGCTGCCCCAAAATTTTCAAAAACTTTCATTGTGGAATGTGATGCTTCCAGGCATGGCACATTTAGTTTTCATGCAAGAGGGAAGACCCTTAGCATTTGAGTCACCAACATAAAGATAAGAATTTGTTGAAGCTATTTTATGAGAAGGAAATGATGGCTATCCTAAGTGTTGTCAAATAATGGAGACCTTATCTAATGGAAATATACTTTTAAGGTAAAGACATATCATGATAGTCTTAAATACTTATTGGAATAGAGGTTGTTTTTTGAAGAACAACAAAAATGGGTTAGAAAGATATTGGGAAATGAATTTGAGATCATATATAAGAAAAGAAAGGAGAATGTTGTAGTTGATGCTCTATCTAGGAGGGATAAGTCCACATAGTCAATATTGTATCTCATTTCCATATTACAAGAAGATTGGGCATAAGAAGATTGGGAGGACATGAATACTCTCTCATTGAAAGACTCCAACAAAATTCTAGTGTGTCAAAAAATTTGCATGGAAAGGAAATGTTCTATGCCATCTATTCAACCCTTAAGTTTAGGGTTTTGAAGTACATGCTTCTCTAGTTGGGGGGCACTCAAGATTCTTGAAGACTTATTACAAAATCAAACAAGATTTGTTTTGGGATGGGCTAAAAAATTTGTAGCAGAATGCATGGTATGCTAGCAAAATAAAGGGGAGACAATTAAGACTTCAGTTCTTCTGTAACCTTTATCTATTCCAAGCTAGAGGTGGGAAGAGGTATCCATGAATTTCATCATTGATTGTAATTCTCCTTTTTGAGGAGTAGTCGGATGTGACTGTTTGGCCTATTTTATTCTCGTAGGTTAATGACGAAATTTAAGAGAATAAATTAAAATTAAATTAATTATTTAAAGTTGACCAATAAAGTAACATTTTATGTATAGCTTTATTTTAATTAATTTAATAAAGTTAAGTGAAAGTTAAAAGAAATATTAAATCACTTTATCATTGAGCTTAATGAAATATTTTAAGAGAGAATCTAAAAAGGTTCGTCTGGGAAATATAAAAGGGAATTTGGGAGCTCATTTGCTCATGCTTATTTTTATTTCTCTCTATTGTGGAGTTGGAGCTTCTTGGAGCAAAACCCTAGGATGAAAAACCTATGGGAAATCAGTTTTGGTGGTGAGATATCCTCCCTAGCTGATTGTAGGTGAAATCACACAGGTTTCATGCTTGAATTGAATGATTAAATAATTTGTGAAGTCTTGCAGGCAAGAAAAAATATCAGATAATTGTAGAGATTGAAGAGGTTCATTATATTTTTGTGCTTAGGTGTTAGTGACAAATTCCAAACATTGGAATGTTGTGATGTGAGGTTGGTAAAGTTAAGGTGGCGTCAATTTTGCAATGAGAAGATAAATCCCATTGAACCATTCTTTCCAATATGGAGAGTCGTGGGAGTTTGGAAAGAACATGTTAGCTGTAGTAAATGCTTCTACCATACGTTGGACAAATTTATGACATTTAAAGGAGAATCGCAGGTCATGGTTATTTCTTAGCTAGGCGTTAAGGTATTCTTGGCTGGGCGAATTTTGTTAGAGCAGAAATAAGGTGATCAGAGGTTTATTTGGCTAGGCACTACCATCTTTGATAGTAGTGTAAGGTGTAAGGGAGTTGCAGGAGTTTGCAAGAGTTGTGGGAGCCTTGTAGTCCATTCTTTGCCGGTGTAGCATCTTTGGGAAGTTCTAGGTGGCTGGAAGAAGTGACATTGGAGCTGGAGGAGTCATAAGTTTGGGTGATGGAGCAGAAACAACCAAGTAAACTGTAAGTAACAAAAAATCAATATATCTACCTCTGTAATCCATCTTGAACAGCAATACCCATCTTGTAATTTAATCTTTAATGGTACATGGAGTGTATGGCAAGTGTTTGATAAAATGTGTTCTATGAGTGAATGAATAATTTTGACAAAGAAACTACATTTCAGTCCTTGTAAACTGTTACAGCAGTAGTAAGAAGGAATTTCATGAATTTTATTGCATACAAATTGTTTGAAAAAATGCTTATCTAGCAAATATTGGGAAAAGTGCAAAAAAAACTGGTATTTAAATTGGCTTGGATCTTAATAGTGGTATTAGAGCAAGTGATCTTGCTAGTCTGGAGGGTTATTTTATAAACTTGATGACTGAAATTAATTTATGAATCTGGAAGATAGAGAATACATCACATATAGGAGAAGACACCACTTCTTTAGTTTGGATGCTGAAGAAGAAGGCAGCATAGGTGACTAAAATGAACCACAGAAGCCCAGGACTATGGTGACAAATATATCTAAGCATAGGTTGATTGATTTGCTTATAGATTGATTGCCAGAGCCTCTTTGTGGTTGGGTCAAGGAATTTGATCCAATTACTTTACAAGATGCCATCAAGAGGGCTCGTAATATGGAGTGTTCAATTCCTAAAAATAAAGTCCAGCCCAAACCATTTCCACAAAAAGATAAGAAACCTTTCCATAAAGAGTGGCCAAAGAAGACTTACATGGATGGTGAGGTTAGAAATGAACTTCGTAGGAAAATGCTTTGCTTCTCTTGCAAAGAACTTTGGGAGCTTGATCACAGGTGTTTGGGGAAAGGGAAGGTTCATTATATAAAAGTGGTTTCAGATGGTGAGGAGTAGAAGAATGAAGGAGCTACGGGTAATGAACACGATGATCTAGATGGGGAGGCCATAGATGGTGAGGGACACCCATTGGAGAAAGAGAAGGGAGGAACCATTGCTACCCTTTTTGGCATTCCTAGATATAATTCATTTAGAGTTAGGGGAGTTCTATAGGGGCAGTGAGTTACAGTGTTGATTGATAGTGGGGCAACCTACAATTTCATTGACGGGGCTTTAATGGCCAAGAGGGGTTTATAGAGGACTTCAAGGGATTCAATGTAATGGTTGCTGATGGCTTCACCATGATTTGCACTAAGCAAGTCCCATAGCTGAGCATAACATTTGGTAACTATACAGTGATCGATGACTTTCATGTAGTGGGCATTGGGGAGATCAATGTAGTTTTAGGGGTCCAGTGGTTACACGCCTAGGGAAAGTACTCACAAAATTTTTAGACCATGGAGCTTAAGTTTAAAGTGGATGGGAAGAAGGTGGTCCTAAGGGGTATGTCGAATGGTGCACCTAGAATCGTGTCAGCCAAGAGGATGGAGAGTATATTCAAACATGGCGATGTTGCTTGGCAACCCAGTGTTTGATTTCTTCTTAAATCCCTTCCAATGGTAATGGACAATGTCATGTGGATATCCAATTAGTGCTAGATAAGCATAGTTTCGTTTTTGCTGACATTCCTTCTGGAAGGCCTCTTGACAAGGGTTTGAGCATGTGATTGAGATAGAGGAGGGCTCTAGGCCCGTTATTACTATTCCTTATCGACATTTGAAAAGATTCAAGTAGGAGATTGAGAAAATGATAAGAGTTATTAGATATGGGACATATCAAGCCTAGCTCAAATCCCTTTGCTTCTTTAGTTGTTTTGGTGAAGAAGGATGGGACTATGTGAATGTGCTTTGACTACCGTGCACTGAATAAGAAGATGATAAAAAATAGGCATCCTATTCCCAAGATCAAGGAGTTACATGGCGTAGTGTATTTTTTGAAGATTGATCTTTGTTCAAGATAGCACTAGATTAGAGTAAGAGAGCAGGATATACACAAGACAACATTCGGGTGTTACTATGGGCACTGAGTTCCTGGTCATGCCCTTTGGGTTGACCAATGCTCCTACAACCTTTCAGTCTTGTATGAACCATATTTTCAATAAACAGTTTTGAAAATTCCTTTTGGTGTTCTTTGATTTATTCTTATTTACAACAAGACTTGGGAGGACCATCTTAGGCACTCGGATGAGGTATATGGAATCATGGAGGCACAATTTCTATTTTCCAAGGCTTCTAAGTGTGAGTTTGGATTTACAATAATCCTTTATTTGGGACACGGGAGTTCAGGTCCATCAGGAGAAAATAAAGGCTATTTTGGATTGGCCCCCACCAAAGAAACTAACAAATTTGAGGAGATTTTATGGCCTATGTAGTTATTATAGGAGGTTTGTTAAGGGTTTTTCTCAACTTGGTGCACCTCTTACAAATCTCACTAAGAAGGGAGCTTTCAGGTGGACGGAGGAGTCTCAGAACACAGTTGATAGACTCAAAGAGGTAATGAGCACTTGTATTGTTTTGGGTTTACTTGATTTCTCTTAGCCTTTTGTTTTGGAGTGTGATGCTTCAAGTCAGGCAATTGGAGTACTTCTATGCAGAATAAACATCTCATTGCCTACGAGAGTAGGAAGCTTCATGATACAGAGAGATTATATTCCATCTACGATAAGGAGATGCTTGCTATCATGCATGCATTGGCAAAGTTTAGGTAGTATTTGGTAGGTGGAAAATTTGTTGTCAGAATAGATCACAACAGTTTGAATTACTTTGAAGCAAAATGATTTGAATGATCATCAACAAAAGTGGGGCAGTAAAATTCAGGCATATGATTTTGACATAAAGTGTGTGAAGGGGAAAAAGAATATTGTTGCAAATGCTCTTTCCAAGAAACCCACTATTTGCTCTTTGGCAGAAATTTCAGCTGATTGGAAGGCTCATCTTTTAGTTGAGTACTCCAAGAATACCTTTGCATGTGAATTGATGGATGGCAAGATTTAGGGTGACAGGTACAAAGTTGTGGATGATGTCATCTACTACAAGGATAAGATGAATTTGGTGCCTGAATCAAAGTTGAAGGAGAAGATTTTGAGAGCCATTCATGTTACACCACTTGCAGGACATCCAGGTTACTTCAAAACCTATAGATAGATCAAATAGAGATTCTCTTGGAAGGGTCTCAAGGATGAAGTCTTGTGGCATATTTGTGAGTGCATGACCTACTAGCAGAACAAGTCAATGCACACTTCCTCAGTGGGTTTATTGCAGCCATTACATATTCCTTAAAGCATATCCATGGATATTATTATAGGTCGTCCTAGAGTTCAAGGCAAATATTACATCTATATGGTAGTTGATAGGTTGATCAAATATTCACATTTCTTTGCCATATCATTCGAGTACAAGGCACCTCAGGTTGTAGAGTTATTCTTAGTGAGGTGTTTAGACTCCATGGATTGTTGAAGAATATTGTTGGTGATTGGAATAGCATGTTTCTTAGTGTTTTCTGGTAGGAGCTATTCAAATTGGCTGGCACAAAGTTGACCCCGAGCACCAGTTACCACCCCTAGATTGATGGTTAGACAGACACAGTCAACAAATGGGTGGAAGGATACTTATGTTGTAGGGCAGCAAAAGGCTTGGATTAGCTGGTTGCACTTAGGTGAACATTGTTACAATACCATCTATCATATGTCCATTGGCATGACTCCTTTCAAAGCAATTGAAGAACACATTCAACACCAACAAAAAAATTGATCTCTAGCCTTAGGGAGAACTTGGCAACAACACAAAATAAAATAAGGCAACAAGTTGATCAACACCATAGTGAAAGGATTTTTGAAATAGGAGATTGGGTCTTCGTATGATTACAACCATACAAGAAGATGCCACTAAAACAAGTAGATGTCATTAAAACAACAAAAAAATGATAACAAGTTTGCACCCAAGTATTATGGCCCTTATATTGTAGATGATTGGCAATGTGGCATACAAATTGGAGTTACATAACTTAACAAAAATACATCTAGTCTTCTATGTTTCTATCTTGAAAAGGGTTATTGGACAAAGAGTTTCAGCCTAGATGGAGTTATTAGAGCTTGAATAGTAGGGAAAAACAGTGTCACCCCAAGTTTCCGGGACGGGGGCGGCAAGGGACAGCGGGACAAGTCCCCAAGTTTTTGATTTTTCAGGCCAAATTTGAGGACGGAGGGGGGATGTGGTGATGTGTGTTTTATGACTCACCAAGCACTCTAGAATAAAGAATCCAAAGACACTCTATCCTCTCTTGAAAAACTGCCTCGTATGGTAAGATTGCCAAAAAGATCATACAACAATTCCAATGTTTTGTAAGATGGGTGTGGATAAGCTCCGTGGATGATGTGATTTTTCCGGTAACACAAAGGGATTTACTCTAGCAAGTTATTTAGAAAGCAAAGACTTAAATGTAGTGTTGTTTTTTTTTGGATTTTAGATAAAAAAAAAAGTGAAAAAAGGGAGTAAGGGTGAAGAATCCTACACTATTCCTACGAACTCAAGAGACAGTAAGGATTGAATGAAACCAAAGAACAATACTTTGTTTCGCCGCGCTCTACGACAACTACACAAAGCAAGTGCAATCTTCCGGGGATTTGTGCTTAAAATTTCCTTACTACGAACAACACCATCAATAGAACACTATTATTCGAAGTAATAGCATGAAGCATCCACATCAAAAGCTCAGTCTAACTTTACATATTGAATAGAAATCATCTATCCAAAGAAAGTATGAGCAAAATTTCACTAATCCTTACGATCAATCTATCATTCCCTTAACATGCATTCAAAAGAAATTCTAACTTAAATCTATTCAATGAGGAAGATAAGTATGGAACCATGCAATCATTTGACAATGAAAGAATTCAAAGCATCTCATGCATCATGAACTTTATTATCAAAATAATCTTTTGCAACAATTTCATAAACTCTTTCTCTCTTTATTCTCTGTTATCACTTCAATACTCTATTATCTTCTCCTATGCCCTCTTCTCTGTCTTGCTTTGATAGTGGCAACATAATTATCCAATTCTTCGATCTCCTGTCCTTTTGTGGTAGGGCCCAAATCGACAGTGGTAATAGCCTATTCCTGATGAGTAATTTCTTCCCTTGACTTGTCAACTGTTGGCACAACAACTTGGATTGTACAATGCCCAGCTTCATCTCTCTGAATGGTGGAGAAGGTTTTGGCAGACTTTCTTGCACTAACTGCTTCTAATCTGGCCATGTCATCTTCTTCTTCTGGAACCTTTTCTTGTTCCTTCATCTTCAATCTCTCTTTCAGCCAATCAGGAATAGTTGGCTGCTCGATATCTTGTTCTTCTTGAATGTCCTGCGTGCCCAGGATTTCTTGAATTCCTCTCAGGGCTGAAATCATTCCTTCTTCAAACTCATTGTCCAAAATGTCAACCTCATTGTCCGATTCCAAAATCTCGGTGCTTGTGGGTGATGGAGGCTCATCATCTTCTGGCTGAACAGGGATAGGAGAGGGAATCCTTATATCTCCCAGAGATTCATCAATGTCTAAAATCTCATTCACATTCACGGAGATAGCAAAATGAAGAGGCTCCGGTCTCTGCTGCTTCCTGGCAGGTTCCTCATCTGCAATTTCTTTTCCCTTTGTCTCCTTGCTTTTCTTGGGGTTAGAGCTCTCAATTGGCTCTTCTCCTTGGGATGCTCTAGCGTTCGAAGAGTAAGATTCTGCTTCGCCATTGGCCCAGTAATCCTCTAGGTCTACTTTGTGTTTATATTTTCTTCCGTTCACGGTTCCGATGTGGTGATGAGGATCAAAGTTGGCTCTAGATCGGTACGATGTGAACAAATACCACTGCATTTCTAATCTGGCACCTTCAACTGCTTGTGCAGATGAGCAATATTCTTCCATGTTCCCGATGAAGAATGGGAAAGTGACAGCTGCTTTCTGCTTTGGCCTTTGGATGTTTTGATAAGTCTCCAATTGCCTAAGAACCTCCAGTAGAATCATCTTGTGGGTGGGGTAGATGGGAAGCTTGAATGGATTCTCAGTGAATCCCTGGATTCGGATATAAGTGAATTTCGGAAACTGGATGTACGAGGATCCATATTTACTGATAAGGCTCTTTGCTTCATGTGTCAACCTTTGATGCGTCCCCCCTTGTAATATCCTCGTGATGAACATCAGGAATGCATCGTGTGCTCTTCTGAAATGAGACTTGGCAGACAGCTGCAACTGAGGGTAACATTCATACACTTTGAATTGATTTTCTCCATTTCCCACAACACCTTTGCATATCAATCGAGGATATCTATAGGCTCTGGCTAATAGATAAATGACATAGGAACTCATATGAAATGACTTAGTCTTTTCAAGGTTAATTAATTGCTCATGGATGTTATCACTGATCATTCTTGACCAATTAAACATTTTGACTTCGGAGGTGATTTCCTCGATAAAGTACATCCATGTTTCAAAGTAGGCACCTTGAGGATTGCCCATTATTCTGTTCAGGAGCAAAATGATATCACTGTTGTCCTCTTTAAAGTCTGTTCGGCGCAGTTTCTTAGGCATTTTCTTAGCGGAAGCTCTTGGCTTTTCCAACCATGTTTTGTTGATATGAGTTGCACATTGATCTGCCCGATCCTCAAAGATTCTTTTGGCTTCCTCCTCTGTTTTATATGAAGTTCGATTATGATTAGGTATGCCAAATGCCTCTTGGATAGCTGGTTCTCCAAGGTGTGCCAAAATTCATCCATCAGGAGCTATAATCTGTCTTTCCTGCGGGTTGTAATGCCTTGCACATTCAACCATCAATTCGACACACTGGATTGCTAGAGGAAATCCGACAGCTTGGACAATTCCATTCTGCATCATTCGGCAGGCAATTGCTGTGGGTATAAGTCCGTTCAATCCATACATCCTTTTTTTGAATTCTTCAAAGTCCACATGTCCAAGGTCTGTATCTGCGGCGTTCTTCCATTTGGAATTGATCTTTGACTCCTGTTGAACTCCCTTACTTGCGAACTTCATTGGTGCTTTCTTTGACGATTCTTCGGGGGTGGTCATCAACCTGCGAGAAAGAGAATACAGTAAACGTTCAATTATGATTTCCTTAAAATTTTCTTGTGAAAATTCTAACTTTCAGCTTTTTGAAAGTTAAATTCAACGAAAAAGCAAGCTGAGTAATAACACTTAGTGAATTTTTTGAAGATAAAATGAAGACAAAGGTAAAAATAATTCATCAAACTTCAGGATTATACTCTGTGGCTGGCAATTTAACTTTAAACTTCGAAAATCTGGTCTTTATTGTCGAAAAAGCAAGCAATCCTCTGAAAATTTCGACCTTCAGCTCAAAAAATCAATTACTCAACTCTCAAAATTTCTATCTCTCAAAAAAAATCTCTGATGGAGAATTCTATCTCTCGAAATTTTTTCTAACTCTTGAATAATTCTCTATCTCTAGAAATGGAGAGAGCTAAGCCTCTTGAAATTATGAGTTGATAATGACTTGAGAATGCCTTATAAATAAGGTTGATAAATTTGATCCATTTAGCAATTTTTTCAAGTTCATCGAATGTGAACTCTTGTTTATCGAGGAAAGTTTCTAAATTTTTAGCTCTTCATCTTTATCTTCATCAAAATTTTGAAGTCTATCTCTTGGAGCTTGATTTTTTTCTAAGTGTTTGGAAATAATTAAAGGTTTATCATGTGATTTTTTAGATTTTCTCAACCTTTAATTTTTTTATTTCTTATTTTACCCATATATTTTATTTGTCTTGGCGAATTTTGTCCAATTACATGGATTTTTTATTCCTTTCTCCATTATGGCAGATTTTCTCATGTCTTGGCCATTTTACAATTCCCCTCTAGGCACTTCATGCCTTAGACAAATTTTCTTCACGTCTTTTTTAGCAAAGTCGGACTTAACCATTTTTTTTCCATTATGCTTATCATCCCAGACTTCAAAGAATTCTTTCCATGCTCTCTATGGTTCAAGTCGGACTTTACATCTTTCTTTCCAATCTTATCTCCTTGGTGCGGACTTGAAGTGTTTCCTTCCATTTGCTTGGGCAAGGCGGACTTTCCATGTGTTTTTCCATTCATCTTCAAGGTAGGGCGGACTTGGAAGAATTCTTTCCGTCTTCTCTTTTCCAAAGTCGGACTTGGCAAACCTTTTTCCATTTCCTCTTTTCCAAAGTCGGACTTGGCAAACTTTTTTCCATTTTCATTCAAGGTCTAGGCGGACTTGCTTGAGGTTTCTCCACATGCTAGGCAGACTTTGAAGGCTTATCTCCATATCCAAGGGCGGACTTTGGACAAGTCTTGCCACTTAGGCTAGGCGGACTTTATGAATATGTTTCCATATGTTTCAAGAGTGATGGGCGGACTTTCAAGGCCTTGTGCCATATCTTCCTTCAAGTGGGCTGACTTGGCTTAACATCATGCCATTCTACCAAGGGCGGACTTCCAAGAAAATTTTCCATTCCTCCATCTTGGCATAGGCAGACTTTCTTCAGACTTTTCCATCCCATGGCAGACTTCATAAGACCCTTGCCATTGTCTTTTTCCAAGTGAGGGCGGACTTGCTGAGATTTGTGCCATGATCTCGGGTGAAATTCTTCAAATTTTCATCATCTCAGCCAAGAACCTTATGCTTTTTATTTGCTTTTTTCATCTGGAGGTCTGATTTTTAATCTGATTTTCATTCGTTTTCCAGATTTTTACTCGTTTTCATCAGATTTTTTGATCTAAAGGCCTGATTTTGGTTGCTTTTTATTGATTTTCTCAGATTTTCACATGCTTTTTACTTGATTTTTTAGATATTTTAGTGATTTTTGCATGCTTTTTTATTCTAAAGATGGAAACTTTGACTCCTTGATTGGTGGGACCTTGGCACTTTCCAAAAATAGAAAGTTTCTAAAAATAGAAAAAGCGAAAAAGCAACTTTCTAAAAATAGTAAATTCCAGAATGGTCCAAAAGTGCCAAAAATGAAAAAAGCAAAAAGCAAAAAAGCAAAATCCCTAAAAAGTAGGAAGTGTCAAAGTTGGGCGAAAGCACAGGCGATCCTTGTCTACAGGGTCTTCTGAACACTCCTACGACGTTTACGCGCAATTTCAGGCTTGAAATTTCAACTTAGCTCGAGTGATGACTCCAAATTCTGACTTGAAACTCATGGAGTGAAAGAACTTATGAAATTGCAACTCAAAACTAAACCCCAAAAACAAACCACTGAGGGTCCCCATTTGCAATGGGGCGATGTGTGAAATAGGTCACAATAGGACGACTGTATAAAATATAGAAAAATTTAAAATATATAGGGAAACTTTAAATATTCATATGAAAACATGGATAAAGCATGCATATATACATTATAGAAACTTAGCATATAGCATATAATATGCATTCAAAATTCAGAATTCATTCTGTGATATTAAACATAGTACACTGTTGTCGTCCCCTGGCTGGCCCCTGTCCTCGAGACATTTCCGGGATGGGGATGGGGGGATTTAGACCTGGGGATGCATCCTTGGGTAACATTGGGGAAAAATGATTTTGGAATATGAGGGAATCCTTCATGCACACACTAAGTAGTTGCAGATAAGGGCGTGTGCAAAAGCATCCATAGTGTAATCTCCCTACCAATTTTTTTCAACAATTTGCCACTTTTTCAACTTTAGCTCATAGGTATTCCATCAAACAGTTGGTGGAACATTAAAAACCATTCAATATTTGTGAGTTTTATGATTAAGAGCAACTACAACTCATCTTTCAAAACAGGGGAATATTCATAAACACTTGTTATACAAATTAAGACACAAGCATTTTAACTAACAGATGACAAAGAGCTCAATAATTGGTTTCAAATTCATAAATAATAGCTTCACTTGTCAATCAACAGTAAGTGTACATTTTGTCAAACACTTAACATGCAAATGGAAATTACAACGGAGTGAATACCTAGAATGATTGTTGTAATAACCCTAGGCTTTTTATCAACTTCAAAATTGCTCGGTTAGGGTTATTTTTTCTCAAAAAAACTCAGATTGGTGGCACATCAACATATTCCAGTGAACAAAAATGACCAGAATAGATTATAAATACCATATCACTAATCACACTCAATAAAACAAAGTTCAAGTTCAAACTATAGGTTTATAGCCTAGCAAATTAAATACAATAGAAATAGTCTGATTCATAATTTTCTAAAGTGATTATGAGCACACAGATCTGTTGTACCCAAACCGATTTTTTTGCTTCACTAAGGCATTTTGCTAAATATAGTCTAAACCTAGTTAAAGTGATGTCAAAAGATGGTTTTTGGGCTTTTCAAATATGGAGCTTGTGTCAGTTTCATATCAATCTGATATTGGAGAAATTCAAGAAAAGTGAAAATCTGAAGGAAAATCATCAAATTTTTCTAACTCTGGAGCAAAGAGCACTTTTTGAAAAAGGCTCCCTATCTTTTAGGGGCTCAGATCTTGTTTTTAGGATTTGTCACCTCCAACAGACATTTGTTTGGTGTATCGCCAGCTTCGCAATGAGCTATCAAGCCTGTCAAACGGACCTGTTTCGTGCAAGTTACGGAAGATATAGCACAAAACGAGAGGAAAGTCAAAATTGGTTAACACTGGAAGAAAGAGCAGCTTTTGAGAAAGGCGCCCATCTTTTTGAGGTATCAAATGAAGGTTTTTGACTAAATGCCACCCAAGATGTTTGTCTCACATTTGTTCAGGCTTCGCGACGCATCCGTCAGTGGGTGAATATGAGTTGCCGAAATGCCTGAGCCGGGGGTCAAACATGGGGTCAAATCTTGGTCAAAATATCAAGGAATAAGCAAAAGAGCACTTTTTCAGAAAGGCGCCTGAGCTTTTCAAGCCTTTAATGCCTTCTTTTTGATGTTCTCAGATATTCAGCTTCTCCGTGTTACGTTTAGCTTTCCGTTGCCTGTCTCCGTTAGATCAGAAGATGATTCAGCAGCCCGCAGTCAGAGTTTCAGTGATATTTTGGTCAGTTCCAGAAATGGCCATCTCTGGAGAAAAAAGAGCACCTTTTGAAAAAGGCGCCCTCCTTTTTCACCTCTCAAATGATGTTTTCTTGGGAAATGTTCCTTTGCAGTTGTTTTGCGGAATGGTTTCAGCTTCACGTTGCACCAATTCGTCAGTTCTGAAAGTTTGTTGAATGCAAGATATGAGGGAATCTGGTTTACCTTTGTAAGATGAAAATGTTGAGAAAATGGCTATCTCTAGGATGAAAAGAGCACCTTTTGAAAAGGGCGCCCTTGTTTTTCAACCCTCAGATGTTGGAATTTGAATAAATGTTGTCTAGGAATTGTTGTGTGGAATGAAGTTAGCTTCACAGTGATCCAGTTATCCAGTCCTGGAACTTTGTCAAACATAAGCTATGGAGGATTCAGTTTTCCCTTCGTATAGAATGAAAATGGAGAAAAATGGCTAAGTCTGAGGTCAAAAGAGCAGTTTTTGAAAAGGGCACTTGGATTTTTGAGCCTTCAGATCTTAGTTTTATGGTCTGCAGTCTCAAGGAGTCTTTTGATCAGTTTTTGCCTTGCTCTGCAATGCAATCGTCAGCCAGTCAATCGCTCTTGTCAGTCATCCGGAATCAGTGCTCGAACAGAGGCTCCGACGAAGGTTACAATCCAAATTTTCATCAAAATTGGCTAAGTCTGGAAAAACGCCTTAAGGGTCAAAGTTGACTTTTCAAAACAAGTTGACTGGTGCGCCCTAATTAGGGTTTCTAACTTCAGTTCAACTGAACGATTTCTGGGTTACATGCAGAAGATACTGAAGTTCATTTTGAGTTGCTATTTTTAGAAGTTCAGTTCATCTGCAGTGTGCATGCGTTTGCATGTTCAGTTAACTGAAGAGGATGTTGAGTTCTAATTTGCATGTTAAGTTAATTGATTTGCATGTGCACTTAACTGACTTGCATGCACAAGTTTAACTGATTTGTATGGGCAGTTCAACTGAAGTTAAAGATGGCGCTCCATTGAAGCATCATTTTCATGCATTTTAAGCTTCAATTCACAGCCAATCACATTCTAGGCATTCATTTTGAAGGCTTAGTTAAGCATGCGCCCTAATTTGAGGCTCAATTAACTGCCAAATTAAGTGGTGCGCTTTGAGTTTGAGAAGATGGACGAATTTTAAATGAATTTTATTTATTTAAAGACAAAAATTGTCCTTATTTCTTCATTCTTAAGCAAGTTGTTCTTTCTCAAAGAGCTTCATTAATGGCGATTTCTTCATGCATTTGAGGATTCGAGGTGCTACAGGTGTCAGAATTCAGCGTTCTTCATAGCAACGGATTCAGATTGTTCAGAAGAAGAATATTCCAAACTTTGTTTTCAATTTGCATGCAGGTTACATCAAATCCAAGTCAGAGATAGGCGAATTCTACAGAAGCAGAGCAAATAAAACCTTCTATCTTCTTATTTCTTCTATTTCTCATCTTAGGTACTTTCTTCGCATGTCAAAGAAAACGGCAAAATATTCAGAATCTGACCATCTGGGTTCGCATATTTCAGCATCAGCAGCAAAACCCATGTCTCAGATTTTTTCGAGAAAATTGCCCCGCAGCCTTCATTCTGAAGCTCTGTGCTTTTTTCCGAAGATTTCTTTGCATGTGGGATAAAATCACATCTTTTTGAAAATCGCATCATCTGGGTTTGTTCAGAATTCCGCTATGCACAAAACCCATGTTTCAGATTTTCTCAAGAAAAATTGCCCCGGGAAGCTCTAAAAAAACCCTTGCAATTCTTGACTGAAGAATCTTTGCATGTCAAGCTAAATGGCGTTTTTTCACAATTCTGACGTTGTGGGTTGTCTTAGAATCATTTTCCGGACAAAACCCACGTCTTAGAATTTTTGGTGAAAATTATCCTCCGACAAGCTATTTTTAGCCTCACTAGGGGCCATTTTTGCTTTCTGGAGAAAGTTGTCAGAACATAGCCATGTTCATAGTCAACGGGCAAGTTTTGTAGAAGGAAGTTCAACTAGACTGAATTCAAGACCAAATTGGTCTTAATTTAGGTTTTCATCAGAGCAACTAACAATGAAGTGTTAAGCTGCAAAAGGAACAGAGATCACTCCATTTATGGAGGCGCCAAAGTCACTAAGATACTGCGCCATTATCTTCATGAAGATGGTACCTACGCTGATCTCGAGGTTGTGCAAACTAAGTTCCAAAAGTATGTTCGTGATATCTTGATGGAGATTCTGGATCACATCTCTATGATGACATCTAGTTTCAAGAAAGCAATTGAAGATATTAGAAACTGCCAAAAAGCAGTTAAGGAAAGTGACAGAGAATTGAAGAAATAGATTATTGTTTTGGACAGCATCAAAGTGGTAGAAGACAGTGCCATCAATCAGTTCCTGGACGACTTGATGGATAGTGATGACTTTGAGTGATCTGCCAGTTGGGACCTGCAGTTAATTTCGAGGATAGAATCAAGAGCAGCAGTTAACTCGACTTTCAGTCTTGAGTTCACTTGCTGACCTCATACATGCTTATCTCTTCCTTGGGATTATCTTCACAGGAGTTAGCGTTAGGGTTTCCAGTTAACTGAAGGTAGTGTCCAGTTAACTTTGCTTTAAATAAGGACGTGCATGCTTGCACATTGTCCATTTAGGTTAGATGTACCGGTTAACTGATGGTAGTTTTCTAGTTAATTGTATAGTTTGCTTTATTAGGGTTTAGCAATAAATCTTGCATGCATTGCAAGACTGTAGTTTACTCAAGGTGATTTTAGGGTTCCCTACACCTTTTGATGTCTATAAATAAGAGCTTTTGCTCATTTGTAAATAACTTTTGCGTGATAGCATACATGCTGTGCCCCACTTGCTATTTATTTAACTTCACTTGTTTTGAGAATGCCGGGTTTCATGCCTATGGTGAATGCTTATAGTTAGATATAGTGGCTAGTTGATCGTAGATTGTATATGTCTCTCCAATGCAATTTATTATCCTAGTTGGCTATCCTTCATGTTATGTGTTTAATAAACTTGTTCAGATTGTGATAGATGTGCCACCTTGCCTTCAAGTTGAGAATCTGTTCTTGGTTATCGTGTGATGTGTGTGAATAATAAACATATTCATTGAGTGATAGTTGTGCCACCTTGCCTTCAAGTTGAGAATCGTACTTAGTTTATCGATATATTTGTTTCCAATAAGCCTATTCAAGCGGATAGTGTGCCACCTTGCCTTCTTGTGAAGAGGCTTATTGTCGGATAATCATTCTGCTCCATTTCATCTTTTTCTTGAAAGGATAGATTTAAAGTAGTTAGCTTAGTTGTAGTTAATGATCTGCGAAACCAGAAAATCCTTAGCTGCAACGTTCTTGGTTTTCTTAACCTTGTGCCTCTTCCAGCTGAGAACAAAAAGATAGGACTTAGATTACTTTTCTTTTCCACGCATTCCAGCACTACGAGGGAGCTTCCCCTCCTAATTTGAAGAGCACTCATTACGCAGTGTGCATAGCTGTCCGTACAAACCTGCACTCCAGAGGTGTTAGTTTTTATGCCAACAAGATCTCTTGTGACACTGTTACAACAGTCTAGGTTTGAATGACCTGCCATAAAGGAGATTATACCTAGTAGGGGGTGACACCTAGGGCTTAATATCTTTGTTGTTGTAATGTCTCCATTTCAGCTCTACACTTTTCATTTGGAATTAGCCTATTTCTAGAAACCTGTAGGCTAATCAGTTGAGCAAATTAGGGTTTCCACTTTTTTAGGAGGTTTCAACTTGGCTTTTGAAGGCTCGCATGCAGGTTTTTTTTGGCAGTCTGTTCTTTGGAGCTTTCTGGGTTTTTGGAGAGCTTCAGGGTAGGGTAACATGCATGTTGAAAAAATGACATGCATTTATCTCTGATACCTTGCATGTAGGAAAGGTTTCTGGCTTTTTCTGGGTTTTCAGAGTTCTCCAGGGTGGTATGACATGCATCTGAATTCGTCTACCTTTCCAGGCACTTACTATTTTTAGTAAGTCATGATTATTCCTTAGTTGTTGCTCAAATGAAGTTTGCATGCACTTACTATTAATAGCAGTTTGCTATTTTTGGTAAGTTCTATTTATAGTAGTGTCATTCCAGCAGCAACACAGTCATTTCTAGTTTTTCATTCTATTTTGGCTAGTGAGGTTGATTAGTTTGGGCGTTGGTTTCTTCTTTTCTCTTGGAGCTAAGTTTTAATAACTTAGTCATTTTTCAGTGTTACTTTTTGGACCTTGTGCCTAGGCGATGAACTTGAAGTTGTTTTTAAAAAGGACTTTTTGTGTGGACTTCCAAGATGAAATATTAATATCTTTAATGATGTTTTATTTGTTCTTTTTGGTGGACGCCTAGGGAGGAGATATTAAAGTATTTTAATATTTAAAAAGTGCATTTTTGGAGATGGGCGTCCCATGAGGGAATTGAAGAGTTTCTTTTTGGAGGTTACAAAGTTGATTCAGTTACTCGTTGAAGCTTATTTATTGATGCCTTGTGCCTTCATTTGTATCTTTTGGAATTTTGATAATGTTATGTTGCTGAATTGAGTTCAGAGTTGCTTCAAGGAGATCCCTCCTAGCACCCTTACTTTGCCATTCTTCGGGCTTGAAACAATAGCTTCCTAGATGGCTACTGAAGATCGTGCTTCACTCAGGAGTGTGGATAGAGCTTATTCATGATTGCTATAGCAGGTTGTTGCTGTATAATCTATTATTTCTGATTATTATAGGCAGATTGCTGGTTTATAATCTGTTTATACTACTATTGGAAGTGCTAGCTGAAGCACATTTCTGTTCATGGCTTCATCAACATATTTTATTTGGTTCTAGGCATTGGTGCCAACTGTACTACTGTCTAGGCCACCTCATCTCACCAATTTGCAGATTTTAATAATGAGTTTTTGATTTTTGGGAAGAGGTTGACCTCCTCTTGAGGCCGTACCATTTGGATGGAGTGCATTAGAATTCGTGCCATTGAATGGGTGTGAATTTGAAGGTGTTTTTTTGCTGCAATTTGGACGCCTAGTTCATAGACTTCTTCAGCTTTCAGTTTCATGTCAATCGGATTTTGTTTGATGAAGTTATGAGCTTAATGGTGAATTGTCATTTTGTTGGTCTGGTTTTCTGTGTTTACTGTTTCTAATTAGATTTGATATAATTCTGATTTATGCTATATTTTCTGTTCTATAGCATATTGTATTAGTTAGGGAATTAATCTTTAACATACTAAGGTTTCTTGATGATATATCTTTACATTATTGTGCAATTGAAGCTATCATTGTAAAGCTAGTTTAGTAGTACTAGCAGCTGTTATATTTCTGCACTTTAATATTTTGTAATTACTCCCACTGAAGAAGTGGTTGAGTCTTATTTTACTTTCAGCACTTGTTAAAATTCCCCCCACTGAATAAGTGGTAGTGTGGATTCATGGCTGGCTTGCCCGCCTTATAAATTGTAATAACCTCGCTCCTGTTGAATAAGTGGTAGAGCTTTATGGTTGGTTATCCGCCTACTCTTTGTATTTCCAGTATTTACTTTCATTCATGGTTGGCTAGCCACCTAGCAGCTTTGTATTTCATTCCAGTTTGCTAATGATCCCCGGCACTGTATGCTCTTACCTCGCCCACATTGGGATCTTGGTGATCAAAAGGTGAAGGGTTACTATTCTTGCTGGTTATCATTTGGAGCTAACGCTAATCAGTGGTGTGTTGTGCTGATAAAATCCAGAAAAAATTAAGGGGGAATATTACAGTTGTAGATGCCTCTAGGTTAGGGGACAACACCTATGGCTTGATATCTTTGTTGTAGATGCCTCTATTTGGGTGGATTTGAGCTTTAATGATTGCTTTTGCTATAGGATTGCTGTACTTTGTAGGATTTCCACACTCTTGGATGCACACATATTTGTAAATTGCATCCATCACCCTTGAATTTGCAAAAGCTCGAGCACCTATAGCTAGTAGTGCCTTGATGGGTAGGAGTGGTGGTTTGCGGCTCAAAAAACCCTAATGTGAACTCTCCAAAGTTGGCAGCTACTTGTAGGAGGGATTTGATCTAGATCAAAATTGAAATTAGGACAAATGTGGTGTTGCAAATAGGAAAATTGACCAAAAAAGGCTAGGGTTTGGCATCCTAACTTTGTGAGGGATTGAGGTTTTTGTCTTAGCACACCTATTCTAGATTATCTCGTCTAACCAACAAGACACAAAATAAGTACTTGTTTAACATAGGAGCTAGGGGCCCAAACTAGGTCGACCGACAATAAGACTTATTTTATTTTATTTATTTCATTTTTGTCAATTTAAATTGTGGGTCAGCCCAAAACTATGTTCCCTTTTTAAATTTTAAATATTTTATTTTATTTATTTATTTATTTAAATATTTGAAGATTTCTTGAATTAGGGTTTATTAGGGTTTTGTGTGCAATTAGAGCATAGATGTGTGTGCTAGCTTTTTTCCAAAGTTGTAGGATATGCCAACCTTCTTGTATCACTTGTATGTGGTATGGGTATGGATATGGTACAATATGGATATGTGGATGTTGTACTTGTGTGTCTTCCAAAAAGCTTGGTTTTTCTAGCTGCGTCGGATTCTTTTGTGCAATTTTGTTCTATGTGATTTTTCTTACCATTTTTTGAACATGATTTTCTTAGGGTTTTCTTGCATGTTTTGCTTGGTCATTTTTTTGTGCAATTTTCTAGGGTTTTCTTGTGCATTTTCTGGGTGTTTTTTGCCTTGCAACGACACTTAGTTATAGGTATGACAGATTTTTCTAGTTAGTAGGAAATAATTCAAAATTTGAAGCTATGTAATATTTAATTTTGAATTTCTAAGCACATGGTATAGTAAACCATAATAAATTATAATATATTTAAAAAAATATGTATTGCAAACCATAATAAATTATAATATATTTAAAAAATATGTATTGTAAACCATAATAAATTATTATACGTATATAATAATTATAGTATTAAATTTTTAATATGTAGATTTCATCTAAAGTTAAGGTGTTAGGTTTTGGAATTAATTTTGATTAGGATTTTCATATTTATTTATTTATATTATAATTTATTATTTAATAATTTATATTTATTTTCTTTGTTATAATTTTTTATTTTCAATTAAAATTTAAAAATAAATATTTAAAAAATTAATTGTGAAAGTGTCTTACTTTTAAGTTTAAATTATTATTCTTTATTAAATTCTTTATATTTAAATTTTAAAGTTGTAATATATTTTTAATTCATAATATCAATAAATATTTACTTTATTTTATTTTAAAATTGTGTTATATATATGGTTAAGTTATTTTATGAATGCCGTATCTTGCTGTATCCATATTAGGGGTCTTGAAAAATGACTGTATCCTTATCTGTATTGTATCCATGTCCATGCAACTTTGCTTTTTTCTTATTTTTCATGCAAAGTTGTGTAAACTTATAAATAAGTGCTATTTGCACTTAGAATTTCAATAGAATTTGGTATGCCTATTTTTCTGCCCAAAAGTCTTATGAGAGATCTTGTGTATGTGTGTTTAAGTATATTACTTAGTTGAATTTGTGAGCTTTGTATTGCAAGTCTCACTAGAGTTGGTGATTGTGGCTTTGTACACACTCCCTTGGATGTAGTGTACCTAATTGTGTCTCTTTCCAATTCCATCTTTATGTTGACTTAGTCTCTGAGAAAGAGTGAGCGCCTGATAGCTATTTAGGTTGTTTGCTTTCAAGAAAGGACATAAAAATCTCTTGTTTTGGATGGAAGTGCTGAATTGCCTTGTGCACTTACTTGAGAACAAAAAGACAATAATTTTTTTAATTTGTTTGCAATGTATATTCAAAAGCCCAAGAGTAAAATTGACTATATTTTAAAAAACTAGAGATTGTGTCCTTAGGTTCTAAGGTATTTCTTTTATTTTGGTTATAGGGAACTTCTCCATCTGATTTGAAGAGAGGCTTCATCTTATACACTATTCTATTTTGGGTCACACTGAAAGGTGCAAATTTAAACACTAACAATAAGCAAGAAAATAATGCTACAAATAAAATGATGTATGTGGCTATCTGCACTGAATTGTCTATAATTGGCATACTGTCTAGTGACCGATAATTATGTGCTCCATGTGGATTTCTGTTAATTTCATTGTTGCAAATTTCCTTTATTATATGGTTCACAAATGATGTTTATGTATTAATGTTTATATGGTTTTTGAGCTCTTAAGCTCTTAATAACTATCAAATTACTTGTTTCCACTGTCCAGTACATTGCAGCAATTGGAAATGGAATTTACAAATCTGAAGCTAGAGAAAGAAAGAAATGTAAGTCAATTATTTTGTTTCTACAGTGAACCTAGTTTTTTAATTATATATTTTCACCTATTGAATCATCTTATGCAGGTGTGTGGATCATCTGAATCAGAGACACAATTTAAAGTGGCTTCTCGAATGAAATTGATAGGAAAGTTAAGGGAGACAAATAGGGGAATCAAAAAGCTTGAAAAGCTGATTACCACCGTTTCTAATCTCCTTATAGCAGTGCAAACTATGGTTTATGAAGTTCCAGAAATTCAGGTTGTGCTATTGGTTCTTGGAGCAAGCCCAACACACCCTCGGCATGTGTATGAAATACATTTCACTAATAAGGAATCAGTTCCAATGGGAGTTCAAAAACCTTCAGAGGGAAAGAAAGCAAAAGCAGATATCTTGTCCAGAAAGGTGTACATTTTGTGGGTTTCTGCGCACTAGCTAATAGAGAAATTTAAAAATTAAAATTGTACTTAAATGGAAAGGATGTCTCACAACATCTGGTTGCAGAATTTCTTGCTATCATAAATAGAGCCTAAAGTTCTCTGGCTCAATGTAAACAGTCAGCTTTGTTTTGTATCAGAAAGTTTTATGTAATAATGAAATTGGGTTTGGAGATGCTAATCATAGCATTTGTTACTCTGTAGATAATTCGTGAATTGATATCAAATGGTGCAGGGTGTGCAGGCGGATTTTCAGGTGAATATGCAGAAAAATCAGATGCTTTGAATTCTTAATTCTAAACTTTCTTTTGTAGTTAAATACAATTCACATAATCAGTTACCCTGTGTTAATATTTTAAACTGAACCTGTAACTGGAATGCAGGACCTGCAAAGTTGTTTCTGCTAATTAAGGCTCCAGCAAGCATCAATCTACCAGAGGCTTTCCTCCCAAAGCGTGATTACACTTACAGTAAAAAGGTGCATGGATGTGTTGCAAGTTTATGTAAAGGATATGTTTTTCTGTATCTCTTCTTTCCTCCAGGAAAATTTTCAAAGATTTTAAATCTTCATATTTTACAGAGTTTGCTTTCTATTTGCTTGCTTTTAAAATGATTTATGTTTTTTGCAAAAATGTGCTGTTTGAATAGGTGAAGCCTTTCAGAATACATATCACATCTTGCTATGGAAATCAAGAGTATGAGGGATCAAATCAGTTTCATCAGGTCGACACGACAACCAATATGGATCCTCAAAATGCTAATCCTCATTCCAATGATTTAATTTGGTAGGGATTCCCCAGATACTTTTGCTTCACTCTCAAGCTTTGAATATAAGGTTAACTAATTCGAGTTGCTTGTGGTCCTTTCCATTGTTAAAATAAAATATTAAAATGTGAAAACTTATGGTAGAAACATATGCATCTGGATTGTGGAATTGAAAATTTTCTTAGGCAGATGTAGGGTTCTATATATCAGAGCTAGAGTTTTGACTATGTAGCGTATTTAACAAGGTTCTGCTCATGCCAAAAAAGGTGTATTTGCTTTATTTGACAGGTTCCATTGCAGACACGCTGTCCAGGGGATTGCATGCCAAGTCGAGCATTGTTAATCATGTTATATATTAAAGGTCTCAACAATTGAAAATTTCATTGTCAAATGCTCTTTACTGAGCACCATTTCATCTATAGAAATGATAAGCTTCTAGCTTTCAGTCTTTCAACTTAGCTGTAATGTATATTAGATAAATGTATTAAAAATTGTCTGTAAAGTTTACTTCCTTTGTTAAAATGTTGGTATGATTGCTTTATATGACTGAAGTTGCATATATAAAACTACCATACATAGGTTACAGTCTGCAGATATAAAAATAAAAATTGAGATGTGGAAATGCAGTCCTACACATTCTTCTTCAACTTTCATAATCATAGCCATACTGAACTAATCATAGAAATAGTCATGCTGAACTAATCATAGAAATAGACAAGTAGGTGGTATCTTCAGTGTGTCAAATTATGATGTTTTATCAGGATTCAATTGCATAGTTTTTGAGTCGAACTCATTGACATATTTCATGAGTACTGGTTCACATGAATGGTCCACCTAGCACATGAGATCAAGAAACTTCTGCATTCTTCATTCATATCTTTCATGTATGAAGTTTATAAAATTTTCTACAGGGAGTAATGTTTTTCATTAGTTCCACATGCTTGATATACTTCCTTGATTTGGCTTGCTTTCTAATATAACATCATTGACAAGGAAATATTGGTTTATCATATTGTTTGAGTTGTGCTATGATATCCCTTAAAACCTGTCTATCTGTTCTGGCTAAAGATCTACTCTCTGAAGTGCTGCTAGTATCTAGCATCTTTAATTTCAATTTTAACCATCCACAAAGAAGATATTTCGGGAGTACATCTAGTATCTTGGAAAACGAACTCTCCTCTCAATAAAGCTTCTTTTGATTTGTTCTTTCTTCCCTCTAGTATTGCAGGTAAAACCCCTGCCAGACACTTTTATTCTTTAAAAAGGAGATTTTGGAAATCAACTTTCCAAATACAGAAGTTCTGGAGCCATCTTGGTCCACACAAACTCCTATACATGGATGCAGGCAAGCGATCACACACATAAACACACAAATACAAATTCACGAGAATACAATCTTGTCCACAGCGTTTAATATCTCTGACTTTGTATACCATTTATTTGATGTATCTTCTTTTAGGAAAGAATTCAAGAAAATAGTTTATAAATATTTATAAACTATTCCATCTGGGAGGTCTCTTGCTTGTGAAAGAAGTTTGTGCATCTCCTTGCAAAGTATTCTCAACAACCATCTCTACATGGATGAGGCTTCATAGCAAGTATGATAGATATTAGTATGTCTGTTTTTGAAAAATAGGAGACGGGGGACTTGGAGATGCCATTTAAAAATAATATAATTTAGTAATTTATTATTTTGCCAACATTAAAACTGAAAATATCATGACATTGACCTTTCAAAACAAGAGTATTGGTAATGTTTAACATTAACTTTAAAATTTAAACACAGAAATGTCAAAGTCAAAGAGTTCATACTACATATTTGATATTACATATTGAAATTCAGAAATATTGATAGCTTGATAGGCTGATATACAAAAAAACAAAATCAGAAATTAGAAATCTATTGTCCACACTTTTATGTCAACCATTTCTAGGTCCTTAGCTATGATGATCTCCAAATACTAATCACAATCAAGCTTAGGTACCTCTATTGGTAGTAGAACTAGGGGTAAATCACTAAAGCCATTTGCTTCAACCACTTCATCCACCAAGAATGCAACTTCCCCATCAAGTGAAATTTGGTCATATTTTGTTGAAGGACCCTCCTTGTCCCTAGGCTCTACACGAGAGAGAAGGTGAAGTGAGCTATGGATGTACATTAGGTTCTTCACTTTCTTTGACGCTTATCGGTTCCTTTTTAGCAAATGAATAAAACCATAAGTACTCCAATTCCTCTCACAAGTTGAAGAGTTGGCTACTTGTGAGAGCAATCTCATTGCAAATGATTGTAATTCAGGGGTTTCTCCTCCATTGTTCCGCCACCATTTTAGTCTTTTTTTGCATGAACATCATATAAAACTCACAAAACAAAAATCAACATGCCCACATGAAAAATTATTCCATTGAAGCATCCTCACTTTGATCATAAATCTTTTTTAGTGCAGCCCAAAATCCTTCACGTACCTCTCTATCCTCATATGGAGCCCTCTTATTGGTCACTTGTATATCATACCATTTAGGATTTAATACATAGACAATACAATGAAGGGGTGTATTAAGTTTGTTATATCTTCCAGGTATCTTTTCTTCTATCTAAGGATATGTTGGCGTAACAATTAGCACCTCTGGAGTGCGAGTTGGTATGGATAGCTATGCACAATGCATAATGACTGCTCTTCAAATTAAGAGGGGAAGCTCCCTCGTTGTGCTGAAATGTGTGAAAAAGTAAAGTATCTAACTCCTATCTTTTTGGCTCAGTTGGAAGAGACGCAAGGTTAAGAAAACCAAGAACGTTGTAGCTAAGGATTTTCTAGTTTCGTCGATCACTAACTACAACTAAACTAAAAACTTTAATTTATCCAATTTTCCTCAAGAAAACAAAGCATGAGGAAAAAGGAGTAGGAATGGTTTTACGATAATCTTTAAGTTAGGATTTCCAAGGAGACGATGACACCTATCCGAGGCATAGGCTAAAAGAAAGATTATTAGCACAACATTAAAACGACAATACTTACTTCTAAATTCCCAAGGAGGTGACAACACCTATCCGAGGTGTAGATTGAAACAAAGATTGTTAAACATAACATAAGAAAGCCAACTAGGACAACAAATTGCATTGTCAAGACATGCATACAATAAACGATCAAACTAGCCACTCCATTTAACTAAGGTGAATAAGTACCATAATAATAACATTCAGGTAAGGTTGCACAACTAGTTATTATCATAATAAAAGTTCGTTGGACATATACAGAATAACAATACTACAGGTAAGGTTGCTTAGCATGTATGCTATCACGTGCAAAAGTTAATTACAAATGAGCAAAGAGCTTTTATTTATAGACATCAAAGGTGTAGGGAACCCTAAAATCACCTTGAGTCAACTACAGTCTTGCAAGCATGCAAGATTTTATTGCTAAACCCTAAATAAATGAAACTATACCAGTTAATTGGAAAACTACCATCAGTTAATCGAAACAGGACTCAACTGAATTGGACATGTGCAACATGCAAGTCCTTATTGAAATAAAAATAATTGATAACTAACATCAATTAACTACTCCTAATTGAAAGTCTAAACTCCCATGAAGATATCTCCAAGGATGAGATGTGAGTGTAAAATTAGCAATTAGAACTCAAGATTGAATGTTGAGTTAACTGCTGTTCTTGACTCTATCCTCAAAAATAACTGCAGGTTCCAACTGATTGATCACTCCAGGTCATCACGATCTAACGCCTTGACCAGAAATTGGTCGATTGTTTCATCCTCTGGTATTTGACGCTGTCCATGATGATAACCTCCCTGTTCAACTCTCTGTCACCATCTCGATTGCCCTTTGACATTCTCTGACCTCTTCAGTTGCCTTTTTCCTTCGCTTCACTCGAGGTTTTAACTGTGAAGTAGAAGGTAGTGAAGAAATCACCTCTGGCGGCTCCGTAGTTGAAACTGCCTGTCGCCTCCTCCTTGCTGTATCCCAATTGAGGAAAGTAATCAAAATAGCAACTTCATCCTTGAACTTGCCGCGACCAACCTTCTTCGGCATTTTGGTCTTTTGTACTTTTAACCATCTTTGAGAAACTTTTCGTTGGGGTCTTTGTCTTCATACCATATCTTATCACAAGCCTCAATGACTACAGTGAAATTGTCTGAACGAGAAGGAATAGAAAAACACTTCTTGACGTTCCTCGGCTTAAGGCTGCAAATGACTCTCCCATTAGCTGATTTGATTTGTCTTGTAGAAGAGTCGTAGTGCTTAATGCAAGCAAGAACAAACTCGAGATCGAAAGCCGTGATAGGAATAGACGCTACTGCCAGCAACCTGGAACGCTCAAGATTCTTCACTGTATTGCTGCTAATGCCTTCCAATGTGTTCAGATTGACCACTGGATAGACACGACCCAAGTCTGTGTCCAAGGTTTTCAAAAAGTTGTGCATCAAGACTGATTTGGTCTTATAATCTATGGGGTTGAACTGCATTTTGAAAATCTGGACTTTTGACTGTAAAGTTAGGTATGTTCAGACAACTTTCAGAAAAAGGTTGAAAAAACTCTGGATGAGGCTAAAAATAGCCAGTTGTGGGAAAAAATTTCGGATTTTTTTTTCTGAAACATGGGTTTTGTAGAGAATTGAATTCTAAGCAAACCCAGATCAACAAAAAATCGAAAAAGTGAGTTTTAGCAAGGCATGCAAAGGCTTTTTTAGTCGAAAAAAGGCTTGGGTTTTAGAGCTTCCGGGGCAATTTATCTTGAGAAAATCTGGAACATGGGTTTTGTAGGCAATGGAATTCCGAGGCAACCCAGATGATTCAATTTTGGAAAATATGTGTTTTTGACCCACATGCAAAGGAATCTTTGGAAAAAAACATAGTGCTTTTAGAATAAAAGCAGTTGGGCAATTTTCTCGAAAAAATCTAACACATGGGTATTGTTGTTGTTGCTGAAATATATGAACCCAGATGATCAGATTCTGAAAATTTTGCCGTTTTCTTTGATATGCTTCTTATACCTAAGACGAGAATAAAATAAATTAGATAAAAAATAGAAGTTTGTTTATTCTGCTTTTGAAGAAAATTGCCTATGCTTGACTGAGACTCGATGAAGTTTGCATGAACTGAAAAATTGAACTCCGGAAAATTAATCTTTTGAACAATTTGGACCTAGCACTGAGAAATTAAACTCAAAGCACCTTCGAATCTTCAATTGCTCAAGAAAATCGCCTTTGCTTGAGCTTGTTATGAGAATAATGGCGCCAATAATGACTTAAATAAATAAATTTAAGCATAAAATCATCCCATTTGCTTGCAAATCAACCACCACCCTCATTGGACCCCAAAATAGTTAACTGAATGAAAAATAAACGCTAAAAAGTGCGCCAACTTTGATACTCAGTTAACTTTGCATGCAAACCAAATGGCCCCTTTTGCAAGCAAAAATAAATTGAATTAAATAATATTTAAGTTCAGTTGAAGTAAACATTAAATAATATTTAAATCCATTTGAAAACTCCACCATTATGGGGCACTTAGAAATCTTCAGTTCAAAAGTCAAACCTTTGACTCTAGGCGTCATTTTCCAGACTTAACCAATTTTATGAAAATTTGGATTTGTAACCCTCGTCGGAGCCCATGTTCAACCACTGATTTTGATTGATTGACATGCCCTCTTGACTGGCTGATAGTTTCGTTGAAGATCAAGATCAAAACTGACAAAACACTCCTTGAGATTGCAATCCATAATTTTGAAGTTTGAGGCTTCAAAAATCAAGGCGCCTTTGGTCAAAACTAGGCTTTTGCCTCTAGACTTAGTCAAATTTTCATTATTTTCAATCACTTTGAAGGTGATTATGACCTCCTTACATCTTGCGTTCGACAAAACTTTAAAACTAAAAGGCAGGCTCATCGTGAAGTTAGCTCCATTCTACACAAGAGCTTTTAGAGAGCACATTTCCAAATTCCATCATCTGATGGGTTAAAATCAAGGGCGCCCCTGGCCTCCAAGGGCGCTTTTGTTCTCAGACTTAGCCATTTTACAAACTGGCTAAAAATCCACTTAAACTCTAGCTACAGGCTACAGACTTATCTTTTGACCTGAGATATGCAACAAAAAGCTGGATGTAACACAAACAAAATTAATACCTGAGATCACCAAAAAGATTGCATTCAAGGCTTCAAAACCTTGGGTGCCCTTGGCCTCCAGGGGTGCTTTTGCTTTTTCCTTGACATTTTGACCATGATTAAACCTCATGGTTGACCTTTGATTTCGACAATTCAACAACTCAGATTCACTTGTTGACGGATGCGTTGCAAAGCCTGATAAAATCCGAGACAATCATTTGAGGTATCATTTGGTCAGAATCCTTCATCTGGTCCCTCAAAAAGATGGGCGCCCACGGCTAAGAGGTGCGCTTTTCACTCTAGTGTTAGTCATTTTTCAATCTCCCCCGTTTCTCATTCAATCACCCGTATCAGGTGCTAAATAGATCTTTCAGGCTAGTTGGATAGCTCATCGCGAAGCTGACAATATTCTTGACAAGTCTCCTGGGAAGTGACAAAACTCAAAACTGAAATTTGAGCCTTTGAAATCTAGGGCGCCCCTGGCTACCAGGGGCTTTGGTGCTCTAGAGAAAAGTTTTGATGATTTTCATCTCGGTGAAAAATCTCCTATGAGACAAAGCATTATTTTGAACTTATCTCACCATAGATTCTCCATTTGAGCATTTTAGGCTTAGATTTCGACAGCTGGTCTCTGACCATCTACCATTGACGACCTCAGAGCTCTTAGCTTTCCATTTGAAAAAAGAAAAAACTACCCACCAGACTTAAACTAAGTTTTAACTGAAACTGACTTCACCATTGTGATCGTGAAGCAAAATAAACCAATCAAAACAATTTTTAGTCAATTCTGACAAGTTTCAATTTTTAGGGTTTTGCGACCTGGAACAGGGGTGCTTGAAAACCTTAATTTTCAATTTTTTCAAATTTCACCAATATCTTCTTGACATCAAATTGACACAAAGTCCATATTTGATTTGCCCAAAAACTATGTTTTGACATCATTTTAACAGGGTTTAGACTCTTTTAAGCAAAATGCCTTAATGAAGCAAAAAATTTGGTTTGGGTACAACAGGATATAGAGAAAGATCTTTTGAATTTGTTATTTTCTTAACTCTTTCACACATGGAATCTATTTCTTCATAAATTTCTCCCAAACATGGTTTGTTTGAATCTGCAAATTTATCACCTCACATATGGGCCTAATAAAGTCCACAAGTTTAACATCAGCCCAAAAATGGTCATCAAGGACCATACCTCTCATCTTAATTGTAGTATCTGATGTAGATTGTCTCCAAGTTGCGCATGCATCACTAACTACTGTGGAACACAACTCTTGTTACACCCCAAATTTTGATTTGCAATTACTTTTATCTTTTACGTTAAAAATGTGTTTTTGACATTAATGAATGATTATATGTCAGTTGATATTTTGATAAAATTATAATACAATGCAAAATGATTTGATTGTAATGTTTATTACTTTTAATCAATGATTATGACATCGTGGCTAATAATGGACTAACTGTTTGGATGGCCTTCTAAGTTGAATGTAGGAGCAAATTTTTACCCTTCCAAAAGGAGAGGGAGAGTATCACTAGAGAGGAGAGTATAGACATGGGTAAACAAATGGGTAAATGCCAATTTGAGTCAAACACACACACTCACGTAGGATTTTGTATCAAATCTGGGTAAGTAATCACAATATTGTCATTGAGTTTATTTGGTATCGTGACTAGTGTGGTCGAGTCATAAGAATAGGTTAAATCATATTTGGTCTTTGGCTAGTCTTTTGCAATAAAAAGGTGTTATGTTGTTTCAACACCATCTTTTGATTTATCAATTAATATAAAAGTTTATTTGATTATTATTTAAATATATATATTATATTATATTGTTAGCATTAATACTAGTGGTCTATTATGAGAAGCCCACGGTTGTTATGGGAATTAAAATGCCATTTAAAGCATGTTATGAAAATAAATAAAACCAAACAACTTAGCTCTCACATAGAGGTTAAAAGCCTCCATTGAAGGCTATATTCTTGGCTTTCAAAAAGATATTAATGTAATTGAATGAGGGCATAATGGAAGGGCCTAAGTTTAAATTGCTTTGGTGAGCCTTTAAGTTTTAGTTTTTACTATTATTAGAAGTGGGCTATTGAGAAGTCACATGTTTTAGAAGGGATTATCATTCTTATTTTGATCATTTTCATCTACGTTGAAAGGAAGAAGAGTAGTCATGTTTTTGAAGTGAAGAGTTTTTTGTTTGCTAGAGTAAGAGCAGAGTTTTCAAACAATAAGCACGCCATGGTTACTTGGAGAAGCTCGACAACATTGAACATCTGGAAGTGCAAAAGTATAGAATTAATACAAGCATGAACACAAATATGTTTTCATTCTTTTATTTTTGGTAATATGTAGATGAAGATTGAGATTTGAGAAGTTAATATGAGTTTATATATTGAATATTTTTGAAGGAAATTAGAGATAAAGTAGTATGATTTTACAGACCCGTGCATGAAATTATTTAAATCTCTAGTTAGGATTGTATAAGACAGTAGAGAAGAGTTTTATTACTCTACTGTGGTAAGTTGAATAAAATATTCTATTTACTCAAAAAAATAAATAAGCAGACCAATATGAACACACAAAAAATATTCTGTAATATATTTATAAATTTGTATGATAAGTTTGAAGCTTACACTGATACTGATATTTTGATTGAAATGAATCAAATTAATATTCAGAGCTATTAATAAGGTTAAAACATTGTAATTATGTACTTTTTCTTGCAAAAAAATTGGCAATATGTTGTACATTTATCATCATTATAAAATGTGTTTTTGTACGATGAAAGAAGAGGTAAACATAGAAAAATCAAAATTATTTATGAAGAAGTATTTTGATATTAGTGAATAAAAATCTTATTTTTTCTTATGTTATGAGTTGACAAGAACTTAGGTGACAGATAAAGAGTCACGAGTCAGTGACATTATTCAAAATTACTATAACTTGTAAAAGAGTTTTAAAATTATTGTGTATGAAAATACAAGGGTATCACTTTTAGAAATAAATGCAAAAACATATGAACAAGTGGTAGTAGCTAGGGTCCAAGATATTGCGAGTATGCAATATGAATGTTCATTGTTAGGAATATGTTTCTGTGACCTTAGTTGTTTACCGACCATAGAAAGTTGCACATTTTTTAATCTTAAATCCTTGTGAAAAGTTAGACAAACAGTCAAACAAGTCAACCATGTGTTAAATCATAGGTGAAAGATCATTTCTAAGTCGAGTTAGAGGTGTGTGAAATCGACTCAATTTCCTATGGAGCTGTTTATTTTATTTTAAAACTTTGGCTAAAGTAATGCAAAAGTCTTTGCTTGCATTAATCGGTTCACAGTGTTCCAAATTGCATAATCCAATCAGATTGGTCATACTTAGTTAGAAGTTGTCTAAAGTTGTATGGTCAATTCGTTAGGTAGGACACAACACTAGAACTCATATAGCATGCATTTTTTGGTTTCCTTTGTCTATACTCTTCATGAAGGGTAGGGCCACTTCCAGATGGAAGGTGTGTGGGGGATCACTGGTTTGTGGTTGGAGGGAAAACACTCGGGTGATGCTCTTCCTCTTGTAGACAACTTCATGAAGACTTGTGAGATAGATGCAAAATTCTAGATATGAAAAAATTTATAACACTAACTGTGTATTGTAAACTTTTTTACTTTAAATACAAAATATCTATGTATTGTAAAGGAAAAGATTATCTTATTTTCCAAATTGTAATTATATCAATTACAAATTCAAAATTTGTAGTATTCATTTTATTATGGATCATGTAAAACTAATGTTATAGGAAAATTAACTTTTTTTATTATCGATTTATAGTTTGTGGATATTTACTTTCATGTTAATTCATTAAGTAATTCCTGTTTAGAAAGTTGAGTATGCTAAATATGGTACTAGAGCTACTGGGTTCAACACATGGACCTATGAAGTCATTATGTGAAATGATCTCAAATATTAACAGTTAGCTAATGTTTGAAAGCGTTCTTGTGCCAAAATGACAGGATGAAGAACAAGGAAATCTGTACCCAATTGCCTAGGCTAGTGGTAGAAAAAGAATCATCTCTGGAGGTAAAACTCTGAGAGAATATCAACTATTCAAGAGGTGCATGGCTTGTCGACTCTGAAACCCTTGCCGAAGCTCTTAAGTGCACTTGGTTGGAAAGGAAACAACAAACTAAGGCAGAAAATAAGACCATAATACCTCTTCCCTTTGTTAAACCGAGTAAACCATTTGCACATCGAGATACCTTTCGATTATGGTCATGATGCACCAAAAGTAGGAAAGGAAGTGATGAAGTACCTGCGAGTACACCCACCCTCCAAGTTTTTCCTGGTAGATTTTGATGGTAAAGAAACCGAAGAAATACCTTTATCTGATAGCGACTTGTAGTCGCATAAACTCAAAGAAGTTTTGTATTAAATAAGGATGTACTAAGAATCCACTAAATAAAAGTATAACAAAGTTTTTGCTATTTTTCCAAATCTGTCTATTGGATTAGATAATGTTATAAATGATGTCTATTGTTTAAAGTGTAAAGCCAAAATTAGAAGATTTAATTAAACACTTAAAATAAACTTTAGGTGTGAAGTAGAAATCCAACATGGTGTGAACTCAAATTAATGCATAAGGAAGTCAGGAGGTGTCAAACCCTTATGAAAATCCAATGGCTAAATTGGATCAAATTTAAACGTTGTTAAATGAAACAAGGAAAACTTGGTACCCTGGAGTAGGAAGTTAGGGGCCAAAGTAAACTAGAAAGAGAGAATGAGGCATCCCAGGAAGGGGAAGATGAAAATAGACACGATCACACCACTCAAAGTGGGTGAGGGGAACAAAAAATGATTCAAGAACTAATAATGAAAAGAAGAATTAGTTATCTCTTGAGTTGTTGAGAGACATGAAAATGGTAACACCACCCAAGTTCGATGGAATAGTGAGTGGAGATGTTGTAGAAGCTTGACTCGTAGAAATGGAAAAGAATTTTGAGATAAAAAATACTTTAAAGTAACTAAGACATTTTGGGGTGCCTACTAGTTAGTAGGTGAAGCATCCACATGGTGGATGAACAAGAAGATGGAATTGGGGTTAAGCTCCTTAAGTCTGACTTGGGACCAATTTGTGGTTATTTTTAGGCAGAGGTGGTTACCTCAATTTTTTTTGACCAAAAGCTTATAGACTTTCAAAATCTATAGCAAGGAGACTTGTTTGTGGTAGAGTACTAGGAGAATTTTACACATCTTTTGAAGTATGTACCCCAGTACCAAAAGGATGAAAGGTTCTGTTGGCGTAACAACTAACACCTCTGGAGTATAAGTTGGTACGAACAGCTATGCACACTACGCAATGAGTGCTCTTCAAATTAGGAGGGGAAGCTCCCTCATTATGCTTAACAAAAATGCTTGGAAAGGGAAAAGTAATCTAAAATATCTCTTGTCTTTTTGTCCCAGCTGTAGAGGTACAAGGCTTTCACGAAAACTCTATACATTGCAGCTAAGTATTTTCTGGTTTCGCTTAACTACAACTCACAAAACTAAGTAACTTATAACTATCCAATCCCCTCAAGAATTCAGAGCATGAGGAAATGGAGAGGGAATGATTATCTGACGATAAGCTGGGTACAGACTCACAACATGAAGGCAAGGTGGCACAACTATCTGCTTGTCTGAATAGGCTTATTGGAAACAACAATATACGATAAACTAAGTACAAATTCTCAACTTGAAGGCAAGGTGGCACAACTATCAGCTCAATCTGAATAAGTTTATTATTCACACACATCATATGATAACCAAGTACAGATTCTCAACTTGAAGGAAAGGTGGCACAACTATCAGCTCAATCTGAATAAGTTTATTATTTACACACATCATACGATAACCAAGTACAGATTCTCAACTTGAAGGCAAGGTGGCACAACTATCAGCTCAATCTGAACGAGTTTATTGAACACAAAACATAGTCAATCTAACTAAGGAAAGAATTCACCATTATAATTGCATGAAACCCAAGTGGCATAACAATTCATCATAATAGCAAAAACGCATGAACAAATACAAAATGAGCAATATTGAAGGCAAGGTAGGCACAACATATATTCTCTCTCGTGCAAAATTTATGTACAAATGAGCAAAAGCTCTTATTTATAGACATCGAAAGGTGTAGGGAACCCTAAAATCACCTTGAGTCAACTACAATCTTGCAATGCATGCAAGATTTATTGCTAAACCCTAATAAGGGAAACTATACAGTTAACTGTAAAACTACCATCAGTTAACCGAAACATCTAATCTAAAAATGGACAATTGTGCAAGCATGCACGTCCTTATTGAAAGTATGTTAACTGGAACACTACCATCAGTTAATGTAAACCCTAAATAAAACTCCAAGTGAATAAAGATAATCTTAGAATAGATATGCATGAGATAAGACATCGAGTTAACTTGAGAAGGTAACACCAAGTTTAACTCCTGTGTGTAACTTCTATTCTGAGAGGTGGGAACTGAAGTCTACTAGCCATGATCTCAAGCAACCAATCCCTCAACGAGATTGTTAACTGCATCACTGTCTGGAGCTCTAATACTCTGTCGAAGAATGCTATGCCTGTGCAGCATGTCCTCACCAGCTGTGATCTGGGACTGAAGTTCACCTCTGCTCCTTGTTGCTTCATCGAACAATGCTGACATGACTGTAAGCTGATTAATCTTACAACCAATGGTCTCCCCACTGAAAATATTATGAATGAGTGCTTGGATCTCTGACTGAACATCGATAATCTCAACGTAAGCACCACCCTTGATCTAATATCGACACGGTAAGCGAGAAACTAAGGTTCTCACAAACCAGAGTGCACTAGTAATGTGCTCTCTACTCTCAACGAACTCTGACGCCATAGTCTCCTCTATCTTTGCCTTGAAAACCAACTATTTTTTCCAAGAGTAGATAGCCTCTTTATCCTCTGCATCTGCGACTGATTCATATGCAATACTTAGGTGAGCAATCATAATCTCATCCCGGGGTCTATTAATTGCCATGTCTTGCTCCTCATCTTGGAGATGAAGACGGAGCTCTCATGCATTGTACCGTAATTGATATAACTCTGTAAGCATATAACGACCTCTAGCAGCGAACTCCTCCTCCCATTCCTCCAAACGCTTGCCATATGCAACTAAGTGATTAAGTTGGCCCTGTTCTGCTGGAGGCTCAAGCATCGGCGGGAGTGTGGCGGTAACATCTGACCTGTGTACAAGGCTAGAAATATACTGATGAAGGTATTTGATTTCAGCCTTGAGGGCTGCCTTATCTTCTCCGTCCTTCAACATTCTATCCCTGGCATTGTCTGTAGCAACCTGTAGGAGATCAACCCGAGTCTGGCGTGTGCTACGACCAAGGTTGACTGTGATAACCTCGAAGTCCTGAGATTCCAACTTGTCCAAGCTCTTCCCCTATGGAGGTATAGCAGTCTCGACGACGATTTCCATGTTAGTATTCCTCTCCACGTGGACCATGTTCTTGATCCTCTTGTCTGGCGCATCCTGATAAACCTGATCAAAATCTGAATGATTAAGAACATAGGATGGCTGCCTCCTCTTCCTTCCCAGCTGCGCCTCAATCCAAGACTGGTCTTGGCTAATGCTACTGGAAGGATTTGTACTAGCAACAAGAGGTTGTGACAAGAGTGAATATGTAGAAGAACCACTGCGAGATGGGTAGTCTAAATCCAATTCAATATGAATTGGGGCTGGTGACTGCTCCGAAACTGGTATAGGAACTTGAGGTTGAACCTCAGGCACTAGTGGATTCTGAACTGGTCTCTGAACTGGCTCTGTGAAGGGCTGTCTATTAGGCTCTGTGTGTGTATCAATGGCAAGCGCTTTACCTTTTGAATTGTTTGTCGCTTGAACTTTCTTGGGAGGGTTACTCCTCTTCTTCTATTTTGGTTTTGAGGAGGAAGGTAGCGAAGGATTCACCATTGGTGGCTCTGCTCTAGGCACACTTAGCCTCCTGGTCTTCTTGCTATCGAGGTAAAGTATACTGTTATGAATAACTCTACTTGACCTCTCCTTTACTGTTGTGTACTCCTTAGCATACCAATCAATTGGTGGTAGTGGCTGTGTGTCAACCCGCTCTCTGAAAAACTGAGGAAGAACTTTTCCCTCATCATCTGATAAACCTCCCACATCTTCTGACAAGAAAACATAAATCTGTGAGAGAGAAAAGAGGCCATAGCTACGTCTGCGAACCTCGAAGTCGTCCACGCAATTTTCCCAATAATCCTCCATAGAAGGCTCATGATATGCGCGATTAGCAAGGTGAGTTGCGTAATGACCCCAAAGATCGTAGGCACGAGCCTCAACAAGATACTTGAGATGATACCTTTTGAGCTTTTGTCTTGCAGTTTTGGCATCAACTGCCGTCTTGCACCAATACATTCCAAACTGAAAAGGAAAATTGGCAGCTGGTCTATGCTTGCGACGCAAATGATGATGAACATCATGAAACTTCCTCAGGAACTCCATAAAAATTGTCTTATCCGAAGGATAACATGGAAGCATAGCCGGATTTCCTATAAATCCATATACTCGGATGTAGGTGTATGTTGGGAACTGAATAAACCAATCTGCCCAACCATCCATTGCTGCTCTAGCAACTGCCGAGATACGAACGTGCAACTCCCGGTCCAAATATCTCATTGAATAAGTTAGGAAAGCCTCGTGAACACGCTTGAAATGACGTTCAACCTTAGTGAACTCAAGCTGATCATAATAATGAGACTTTTTGAACACTGAGAATGCCCATGGTGTTTAGTCCTCAGAATTGACCCTAATAAGCAATCAAGTACATGAGATAAGAACACATGTGAAACTCATGAGCAACCAAGAAACTGGTGATCTGCTTGTGGATAACATCATTGATGAAGGATGCCCAGTCATAATGCTCCTGCCTAGATATGATGCGACTAATAATGTAATACATCCAGGGCTGTAAAACATTTGCATGTGATTGACTCGAGACACGATTCAAGAGTGTAATTAGAATCGAGTACTCATCCTTGTACTCACCATGACCCACATTGTTTGGAAATCTGTTCTTCGCTTGCTTTAACCATCTTTCTGCCATTTTACTTTGGCACTTGTCCATATCAACATTAAATGCATGCTCGCATTGCTCCATGGAAATAACTAGACTGTTCGGGTGTTGAGGTATACCAAAACTTCTTTCAATGTCCAAAGGCTTGAGATTGCAAATAACTCGTCCATCAACTGACACTATCTCACGAGTAGCAGAGTTGTAATGCTTAATGCAAGACATCACAAACTCAACACAATGAATGAAGATAGGTATGGAAGCGGCCTCCAATAACCCGGACTGCTGAATGTTTTGAATAATCAAATCTCTGATCTTGATTGGATCTAGGACTGCTTCTGACAGCACCTTGTGAAGATTCGTCTCAACTGTCCCGATGAAGTCATGAGTAAGGATTGATTTGGTCCTGTATTCGTGTTGAGTGTACTGCATTTTGAAAAACTCGCCTGTTGACTGTGAACTCGACTACGTTCTGACAAGATTTCTGGAAAGCTAAAAATAGCCTATTAAAGAGTTATTTTTAGTGAAAAATCTGAGATATGAGTTTTGTCCAGAAAAAGATTCAAAGACAACCCAGAATGTCAGAAATGTGAAAATATGACTTCTACACAACCATGCAAAGAGTTTTCAGTTGAGAAAATTAGAAACTCGAGAACGGATGCTCCGGAGTTAAAAATTCTTGAAAAATCAAGCGCATGAATTTAATTCGAGGAAGCTATATAGAAATGATCCATATGTTTAGACTTGTCAATTTTTCCAACTTCAGGAACATGCGAGTTGAATTTTGAGAGAAATTTGAGAACCAAAGAGGCAAAAGATGTTTTTTCTGTGTTCTTCTGTGAAAATCGCCCCTTATTCTTCAAATTTGCTGATGAATGTGAACTTGAGCCTACAAAGAAATTTGTTTGATGAAATCGCCACTATAAACTGATGATGAATTCGCCCAACCTGTGAAAATTCGCCTCTGCTATGAAGAACTACGAATTTGCTCAAGTTGAATGATTGATTAATGATAGGCACCATGTTTAAATAAAGAGAATTCACACCATATTGTTGACTGCAAGATTTAAAACCTTGACTGAAATAAAATGATTCTGATTGAACCCCCTCTAGTTACACCGACACTGAGTCAGAGTTCAGAATAAAAATAATAAAATAATATTCAGTTGCCAACCACATGCGAATTTCATCTTACAACACAAAGAGGCACCAAAAATAGTTAATTGGACAAAATCGCCACCTTTCATGCTGGCATGTAATTTGAAAATCTAATATTATTTTATTTAGTTGACAAACCCTGTAAAGCATTTGGACATGTCCAGCGTACTTCACTGATTTCAAAAAGTCCTCATTTGACCTCATAGGCATCCATTTGCTCAAGATATCATGTTTTTTATTAACTTCCTACTTTGTAGCTGACTACAAAGTTACAACTGGCCATCTTCGACACTGATTACTGGGTGACCAGATGATGCTGAGACTAAGCAAGTGTATTCATTACGAAGCTTGCAGAGCAAGGAAAAAATGTTTGCTGGGAGTCATCACTGCAAAATCCATCATTTAACACCTCAAAGAATTAGGCACCCTTGATTAAATTGATTTTCAGGTACCAGACAACCATTTTCCCAAACTGCCATCTGACGCTTCAAACGGCTGCCGATGATGAACGGTGAACCCTGCTGACTTGGATAATAGGCTCACTGCATGACTAGAAGTAATCCGCATCCAACGAATATATGCAAGGCATCTGAAAAGTGCATTAAGGACCCCTAGAGTAAAAGCACCCCTGGCCTGAAAAGGCACGGACACCATTTTGACAAAATTACCACTCTCAACTAGATGCCCTACTTTGACCTTTGATATATGGTGCTGGGATGACCTGATTCGAGCATCGTCTGTCTCAACACATAGCCAGAAGGACCTACGAGAGACGTCGCTGGAGGTGACGAAGCAAGAAAACTGCTTCTAAGACCTCAAAAAGAAAGGCGCCTTTCCCAAGATGGAATAGATGACCAGACTTAGCCATTTTTTGAGCTGTCTTCATTTTTCAGTATTTCACCAAAGACCTTGCATGTACGAGCATTTTCCAAATCCCGAAGGCTGACGACTAGGCTTGTTGGATAGTTGGAGTAATTAGGCTCAAGTCCCATGAAGACTTCGAACGTCAATAACCTCATTTGACATGCCTAAAGGCTAGGCACTCCTAGCCTATAGAAGTTACAATGAATATTTTATGCTTCTTTGCCTGTTAAATTATGTGCCTGGTAGAATCTCTGCCACGATCTTTCAGAATGTCAGATTAACAGGAAAGTTGGTGCATCACGAAGCCAGACTAGAGTAGCACAGAGGTCAGGAAGACCTCGTTAGCAATTTAAACCATCTCAAGGGTCAATTTGAAGGGCGCCTCTGAGCTACAGGGGCGCAATTACACCATTTGAGGAAGCTCTGTGATATGAACTCACTTCGTAATCTCATCTTCTGACGTCGACTGCTGGAGCTCTGGGACTCGGATGACTGCATTTGATAGCTCATCGGATAGGCAGACTAGTCATGAAGAGATTGAATGCATCAACCATTAGGAACTTCAAGATCGAACCCCCTTTAAAGAGGTGCGCCCTTGAGCTACAGAGGCGCAAAAGCTAAAAAATGACAAGCTTCTACAAACTGCAACTTCTAGAATCTTCAATTTCTGATGCCAGTTACTGGAGTTACGAGTCTCGGATAGCCTCGCAGGACAACTCATCGAATAACTGGAGTAATTCTGAAGAGTTTGAATGTATTCATGAGCATTTACCACAAAATCTAGGCCTTCAAAAAGAAGGGCGCCCTTGGGCTATAGGGGCACAATTTTGCTTTTCTTTGAGAAATCTTCAAAAATTAACCATTGAAATCCTCGTCTTGGCCACTAAAATGACCATACAAAGGTATAATCGTCGTTGTGAAATGCTCCTCCATCGTGAAATGCTTCAATCTGAGTCTCTGGTTTAGGTTCTGATAAATGGATACTGCCTTTGACTGACACAATACTGACCAAACTCCATGCTTGATATTGCCCAAAAACTGTATTTGACATTATTTTAGCAAAGTTTAGACTATTTTAAGCAAAATGCCTTGATGAAGCAAAAAATTTGGTTTGGGTACAATAGGTTCAAAATTAGAAAATTCATCATGAAACTAAATTCCTAGATAGGAGGAGAAGTTGATGTACATGGTCCAACAACTATGGATCAAGTATTTGAGAAAGCCATAAAATAGGAGTAAAAATTGAAATCAATCTCTGCTTATCATGAGAAGAACCGTTAAAAGTATAATTGGTCATAATCTTCTCAATGTTTTAAGAAGAAAAATGATAAGCAGGAAGCCAAGAGGAAAAATGACAAGGGATTCATGAGTAACTGAAATGAGTCCATGAATGAGAAGAAAAATAACAACAATACCTGGAGAAATGGTGATAATTCTGTAAAACCTTTTTAAAGGTGAGGACCTCCTGGAGGATGTTTCTCTTGTGGAGTTGATCACTATGCAAACTGATGCCCAAAAAAGAGTCAAGGAGCTCAACAACGAGGAAACCCATTACCTACACAAGTAGCCTTCCAACAAAGGATTCATGCAACTTTAGACAATCGTCAAGCGGAGTACCAAATTACTCCTATAGAGACAATAGGTACATTATTTGGAGCTCCTATTTCTATTTTGATTGATACTAGTGCAACATAAAGTTTTATTGCACCAAGAGTGTTAAATAAATTTCCTAGAAGAGCTAGATTTATGGAAAAATCTTAGTCAGTTGAATATGCTAATTAGACAAAAGCTTAGGTAGAGCAATGATTGTTTGAAGCTAGACTTAATCTTCCAAGTTTCTACTCTAAAGTGAACCTAAATGTAGCACCTTTAGGTTCTTGCGTTGTTGTCTTAGGAATAAATTGGTTATGGAGGCATAGGGCTAAGGTGGACTGTTTTGCAAAAATAGTAGAGTGTCTAGATGATCTAGGAAACAAGGTCTTCCTTCAAGGCACTCCAAGAGAGGTCAAGATTAGACAGATCTTTTCCATGCAATTAAAAAGGGCCAAGCAAAAACGGTTTCAACTCTATATTGTCAAGATGGAGAAGTTAGAAGAACTCAAAGAGTTTATCTTTCAAGATGACCTAATGTATTGTGAGTCTCGAAAACTCCATTGGATTGAAGAATATCTTAAGGATAAAAGAGAACCTGCTATGGGGAACTATCCATTTCTTCAATATTTTTAGGATTATTTTCCAAATGAACTCCCTGGATTACCCCTAAAAAGAGCTTTTGATTTCTCCATTGACACAATTCCTAGTTCAGAATCCATGTCAAAAGCATCATATCATAGAGCACTTCAGAGTTGATGGAACTAAAGGCTCAGTTGTAAGAACTATTGTCAAAAGGATTAACTAGACCCAATGTTTCAACATGGGGAGCACCAGTAATCTTTTTCAAAAAGAAGGATGGTACTTTACGCTTATGCATAGATTATCATATGCATAATAAGGAAACAATAAATAATAAATATCTTTTTACCTTGTATTGGCAATATTTTTGATTAGATGCGTGGAGTAGCAGTATTCTCAAAGATCAATTTACGATTTGGATACCATCAGTTAAGACTAAAAGATGAAGACATTGACAAAACAACTTTCAAAACAAAGTATGGACACTACAAATTCACAATCTTGCCTTTCAGTCTTATGAATGTCCCATCAACATTCATGAATTTGATGAATAGTTTTTTTAGAGATTGCTTGGATAGATTTGTTCTGGTGTTTTTAGATGACATTCTTATATATTCTAAGAATGAGGAGGAACTTTTCTAGCACATGCAGTTTGTTCTACAACACCTGAGAGAACACAAATTGTATGGGGAACTCTCTAAATGTACATTCTTTCAAAAAGAAGTACAATATCTAGGTCATGTAATTTCAATAGAAGGAATTACAGTAGATTTGTCAAAGATCAAAGCCATTTTTAAATGGTTAGTGTCAAAAAATGTGCATGAGCATAGTTTTATGGGATTAGCAAGCTACTATAGAAATTTTGTGTCGAACTTTTCTAAGATTGTTCACCCTATGACTTCTTTGTAGAGAAAAGGAAAACACTTTGATTGGTCAAAAAAATGTCAAGTGGCATTCAATCAACTTAAAGAGAAGTTGACTATGGCTCCAATATTGATGGTTCTTGATCCAAAAGGCTAGTTGTAGTAATCATCAATGCTTCGGGGGAAGGATTAGGTGGAGTTCTTATGCAAGAAGGGTGAGTGATAGCCTACGAGTCGAGAAAGTTAAAATAATATGAGCATAATTATGCTCATCATGATCTTGAGTTGGCAATAATTGTTCATGCTTTGCAAATGTGGTGACATTATTTATTGGAAAAGTCTTTTGAGCTTAGGTCAGACCATCAGGGTCTTAAGTACTTATTCTCCCAACCACATCTCAATGCTCGACAAAGAAGATGGTTGGAATTGATATCCAACTATGAATTTGAGATAGATTTTAGCAAAAAAAAAGAAAATCGAGATACAGATGCTTTGAGTCGAAGGAGACACATTTGCTCAATAGTCTTTATTAATTCATATTTTAAAGAGAAAGTTTTACAAAAGTTTGTGGGATATGAATATTATGAGAAAGTTAAGAAATCTCTCTCAATCAATCCTCAAGGTTTTAGGTATGACGGGTTTTGTTTTGAACCAGATAGAATTTTAAGGTTCAAGGGAAGAATGTATGTTCCAAAATTTGAGGGCTTAAAAAATATTGTGTGGAAAGAGGTTCATTTTGCACCATATTCAAGACACCCAGGAGTGACAAAACTCCTAGTTAGTGTAAAATAACTTTATTTCTGAAAAGGAATGAAGAATAATGCTTCAAGATTTGTGGCAGGATGTTTAGAATGTTAGAGAGTAAAGGCTGGACATCATCACCTAGCAGGACTTTTGTATCCTCATGAAATTCTAGAGTGGAAATGACAAGCCATTAGTATGGAATTTGTGTAAGGCCTTCCCATGTCTCGAAATAAACATAATGCTATTTTAGTATTGGTGGATAAACTCACCAAAGTAGCTCATTTTATACCTTGAAATTTAATGGATGGAGCATCGATAATAACTCGTAAGTTTGTCCAGGAAGTGTTTATATTGCATGGAGTTCTTGAGAAGATCATCTCAGATAGAGATGCACGCATGACATCGAGGTTTTGGAAAACCTTGTTTTCATCACTTGGAACTCAATTCAATATAAGCTCAGCCTCTCACCTTGAGATAGATTGTTAGACAAAAAGGGTAAACCAAGTACTTGAAGATATGCTAAGAATTTATTGCATGGACCAACAATACAAGTGGGAGAACTATCTTGCACTTATGGAATTTGCATACAATAATTCCTACCATTTCATAATAAAGATGGCTCCATTTGAAATATTATATGGAAGAAAGTGTCGAGCTCCTATAAGCTAGGATAATCTAGAATATAGGATTAGCCTTGGACCATAAATGTTATCAAAATGGAGGAGTAGATCAAGCTAATAAAAAAAATATTGGCAAAAGTAAATGATAGAAAGAAAAGTTATGCTAATGCCAAGCGTACACCAAGACAATTCTTAGTAGGAGAAAAAGTTCTTTTGAAGGTCAAACCTTAGAAAAGTTTTGTAAAGTTTGGAAAGTCATCCAAACTAGCCCCTAGATTTGTGGGTCCTTTCAAAGTTCTTGAAGTGATCAACCTGGTTGCCTACAAAATTTCTCTTCCTCCAGCTCTTGCTCGGATGCATATTGTGTTTCATGTTTCATATCTTAAGATGCATATAATTGGTTTTGATCATATACTTGACTGGAATGCACTAAAAGTACATGATGCAAGAGTGGTAACGATCGAGCCTCTCAAGGTGCTCAAAGTATGCAAGCTCCACTTGCATAGCAAAGAGGTTACTAAATGCGAGGTCCAATAGGACTAGTATTCAGAGGGCATTGCCACTTGGGAGGATTACAATGAATTTTATCAGAAGTTTTCTCATTTATTTACTACTTTTTATTAGTTAAAAGAAAACTTGTTTTACGATCTTATTATGATACACTGAATCATTGAGGATTATGATCCTTATGGGGGGAGATATGTTACACCCCAAATTTTAATTTGCAATTACTTTTAACTTTTACATTAAAAATGTGTTTTTGATATTAATGAATGATTATATGTCAATTGATATTTTGACGAAATTATAATGCAATGCAAAATGTTTTGATTGTAATGTTTATCACTTTTAATCAATGATTATGACATCGTGGCTAATAATGGACTAATTTTTTGGATAGCCTTCTAAGTTGAATGCAGGAGCATCTTTTTACCCTCCCAGATGGAGAGGGAGAGTATCACTGGAGGGAAGAGTAGAGACATGGGTAACAAATGGGTAAATACCCTTTTGAGTCGAACACACACACTCACATAGGATTTTGTATCAAATATAAGTAAGTAATCCTAGTATTGTCGTTGAGTTTATTTGGTGTCGTGACTATTATGATTGATTCGTAAGAATAGGTTAAATCATATTTGGTTTTTGGCCTGGTCTTTTGCAATAAAAAAGTGTTATGTTGTTTCAACATCGTCTTTTTCGATTTATCGATTAATATAAATTTTATTTGATTATTATTTAAATGAATTATATATATATATATATATATATAAATAAGTGAATAAATATGAATATAAATATGCATATATACATATATACATATACATATACATACATACGTATATATATAATATTATATTATTAGCATTAATACTAGTAGCCTATTATGAGAAGTCCATGGGTGTTATGATAGTTAACTTTCCATTTAAAGCATGTTATGGAAATAAATAAAACCAAACAACTTAGGTCTCACATAGAGGCTAAAATCTTCCATTAAAGGCTATATTCCTGTCTTTCAAAGTGATATTAATGTCATGGAATGAGGGCATAATGGATGGGCGTAAGTTTAAACTACTTTGGTGTGCCTTTAAGTTTAAGTTTTTACTATTATTAGAAGTGGGTTATTGAGAAGAAGTCGCATGTTTTAGAAGGGATTATTATTCTTATTTTGATCATTCTCATCTATGTTGGAAGGGAGAAGAGCAATTGTATGTCTTTGAAGTGAAGAGCCTTTTGTTTGACAGAGTAAAAGCAAAGTTTTTAGACTATAAGCAAGCTATGGTTACTTGGAGAAGCTCGAAAGGTGTATTGTAGCCGTGCATTGAACATCTGGAAGTGTAGACGTATAGAATTAATATAGGCATGAACATAAAATCTATTTTCATTTTTTTATTTTTCGTAATATGTAGATGAAGTTTCAGATTTGAGAAGTTAATATGAGTTTATATATTGAATATTTTTGAAGGAAATCAGAGATAAAGTAGTCTGATTTTACAGACATGTGCATGAAATTATTTAAAATTCTCTATTTAGGATTGTATAAGATAGTAGAGAAAAGTTTTATTACCCTACTTGGCAAGTTGAATAAAATATTCTATTTACTTAGGAAAATAAATAAGCAAACCGATATATATATATATAACAAACTATCTTTTCCTTTTTTGTTGGGGAAAGAGAGGATCCAACCTTGTTAATTGCTTGTTGTCTCAACTTCTCATCCACTTTGATTGCATTTTCTCTTCTTTGTCTTAAAGCTCGAGCTAGGCTTTTCAAAGCTTTTTCAATGATGTCACTAAAGGACATGTTATTCTTGAGCATGTACACAATGACAAATTTTTCAATGGTCTTTTGATCTTCCAGAGGGACTTTCGGATAAAGCTCCATGGTTTGATCCAATAAACCATTATTCACAATTCCATTTAGGGTAGCCTCAAAATCAAGGGGCTCATATGAAACCAGAGGAGATTGTTATGTTTTCTCCTTTGCTATCTTCTTCCCTTTCTTTTTTTGTGTGGAGATACCTTTATCTCTAGCTTCTTCCTCCTCTTCAGGTTCTTCTTGATTTGAATTCTTCCTTTTTTCCTTCTGCTTAGGCCTAGTATGGACAAAATTTGTTGCCTTCTTTTGTGGCGGAGTTTCTGATGCAACTCTTCTATTTACACCAATTGTTTGTGTAGATTTGGAGGGCTGCAAAGTAGATGCAACAACAAAAGTGGATCTACCAAACCTTCTTAGCAACTTATCTACAATATTTTTTTCAGGGTTTGAAGGGATATTTGCTAGAGTTTGACTAGAGGATGGTTGTGTCATCTTTGAGTACCATAGAATGTCCCACTTCTTAAATAACTTATCCACTCTCTTTTCACTAATTTTCTCTGACCGCTTCTGGATCATCTTATCAATGATTTCTTTGTATGTACCAAATATTTCTTCTTTAGGATCCCTTGGATTTGACAACAGGATATCCACATAACCTTGTACAAATTTTGGTGCAACCTCATAAGGCAATTTTGGAATCCATGAGGTTCTAGGTTCTACAACTTCCATATAACAATGATCCTTGTCCACCATGAATGTTACCTCTTTCTTATACTTTTGAACCAAATCAGATGGAATTATCTCTCTCTCTCTCTCTCTCTCTTGCATTTATGCTTGTAGATTCTTAAAATATATATAATCTTACATTCTATATATAAATGAGCATGCAAAAAATATTCTGTAATATATTTATAAATTTGTATGATAAGCTTGAAGCTTATATTGATATTTGATTGAAAGAAATTAAATTAATATTCAAAGCTATTAAAAAGGTTTAGACATCGTAATTGTGTACTTATTCTTGCAAAAGAATTGGGCAATATGTTGTACATTTATCAACATTATAAAATGTGTTCTTGTATGATGAAAGAAGAGGTAAACATAGAAAAATCAGAATTATTTATAAAGTATTTGATATTAGTGAATGAAATTCTTATTTTTTCTTATGTTACGAGTTGACAAGAACTCAAGTGATAGATAAAGTCACGAGTCATTGTCATTATTGAAAAATACAATAACTTGTAAAAGAATTTTAAAAGTATTGTGTATAAAAATAAGAGAGTATTTCACTTTTAAAAATAAATGTAAAAATATATGAACAAGTGGTAGTAGCCAGGGTCCGAGATATTATGAGTATGTAATACAAATGTTCATTGTCAAGAATATGTTTTCGTGACCTTAGTTGTTTACCAACCATAGAAAGATACATTTTTGAACTCAAATCCTTGTGAAATGTTAGACAAATAGTCAAACAAGTCAACCATGTGTTAAACCTTAGGTGAAAGATCATTTCCAAGTCGAGTTAGAGGTGTGTGAACTCACGACTACATTTTCTATGGAAGTCTTATTTTATTTTAAAAATTTATCCAAAGTAATGGGAAAGTCTCTACTTGCATTAGTCAATTCACAGTGTTCCAGATTGTATAATCCAACCAGATTGGTCATACTTAGTTAGAAGTTGTCTAAAGTTTTATGGTCGATTGATTATGTAGGACACAACACTAGAACTCAAATTGCATGTATTTGTTGGTTTCATTTGTTTATACTCTTTGGGAAGGATAGGGCCACTTCCAGATAGAAGGTGTGTGGGGGATCATTGGTCTGTGATTGGAGGTAAAGCATTCAGGTGATGCTCTCCCTCTCGCAGACGACTTTGCTAAGATTTGTGAGACAAATGCACATTTTTTAGATATAAATTTTTTTATAACACTTACTCTGCAATGTAAAATTGTTTACTTTAAATGTAAATCATCTATGTGTTGTAAAGGAAAATATTATCTTATTTTCCAAATTGCAATTATTGCAATTACAAATTAAAAAGTAGTATTCATTTTATTATGGATCATGTAAAACTAATGTTATATGAAATTTCAAAAAGAAGAAAAATTATTATCAGTTTATTGCTTGTGGATATTTACTTTCATATTAATTCATTAAGTAATTCCTATTTAAAAAGTTGAGTATGTCACAACTCTTTTGACTTCATAAAGATGCTCAAGAAGAATAAAATAAGAAGCAAACTGTGTATCAACATGTTTGAGAAGTCCCACCTTGGAAAATCTTTGATAAATGGCTTGTGTTTAGTGATGGTTACATGTATGAACATTTGTATTTTCTACCCTTTTCAGTGAGATTTGAAATACAATGGAACTTGTCAATATCTTTGCGTGCATTATTCAATGAATGCACACAACATTGTGTCCAAAGTGTATGCCTGTACTTTTTTTGTACCAACATGCCTACTAATTTACAAACATGATAGCATATGTAACAACTTGGACCACATGTGATGCCCCCACCTCCTCAATATCATCACATAGCTGGTTATGAAGGAACTTTGAATTTTTTCTTGCCTTGAACAATCTATTGCCTTAAAAAAAAAGGCCCTTTATTGCATGTTATCACAATATTAAGTAGTGAATGATTTTTAGCATTTGTCCACCCATCCACCACAATACTACATCCTTTTGTAGACCACACTCTTTTCATTGGTGTAGTTTGTTGTTCTAATTGAAATTTTCTATCAATTAGAATAGAGTGAAGTTTTTCATACTCATGTGGTTTATATCCAATTGGTCTATTATTGATAGCTTGGACCACCTCCCCATAGAAAGGTGAGTGAACAACATTAAATGATATTCTATTTGCATTAAAGAATTATGCAATTGTTGCATCAATTGCTTCTCAACCTTGTACATCAAGTAATCTTCCAATGGGGTTTGAGCTGCTAATGTGTTGTCTCTTGCAAAAATATTCTACTGCTACATCTTTTGTTACATGAACATCTCTAGAAGACACATCCATTTCTAACTCTTTATTTTGATTTTGACTTGCAACAATTGCTCTTGTTGTTGAAGTGTGAAAGCTCAAATTGGACGCTTCCTATCAATCCTTTCTTAATCCCTAACAACATCATATAGTTCTACCTCATTTAGACAAGGATCGATACCTTTTTCAAGTATGTGTAGGAAATGAGCCTTCACCCTTGCGTAAGTACTTTTCCATGGCATTTCACAAAGCTTGCATGTGATGGTGGTTATTCCACCCGATTCCTTCGACCCTAGAACACAATCACAGTACTTCCACAATGGGTACAAACCTTGCTTTCCCCCACTTAACATTCTAAATGATTTTTTTATTAATTTAAAAACAACAAATTTAATCAAAAATTTAAAAATTGAAATAGATTGGTAGTATGATAGATTGGCAATTTGATAATTAATTTGATTTTTTTAAATTTTAATTTTTAAATTTAAATCAGATGATGATTGATATTCATATTTTATAGTTGCATCATGCATCAATAATGCCTTGTAAACATAGTTTCAACTTTGACCTAAATTTAAATTTAGTTTAATGATAACTTCATATTTAGTAATTTATGGATTTATTGTAATTTAAATTTATAGATGGAACATTAAATAGTTAAAAATTTCAAACCTACCAAGGTCAATGTTCTATTTGCTTGATTGCTAGTTGTAGACAAAAAAATATTGAAAACATGTGACACATTTTAGGGATTTCAGTTTGTTTTTTCACTTTTTATATTTTCTAGCATATGAAAACATGGTTTTTAAAAAATTTTTAATGGGAAATGTGTCTTAGTCCTTGAGACACATCCTGGGGCTCGAAGACGTGTGTCCTTGCTACATTGGTTCATATCAACGTTTACATGTATAATATATGTTCTTCAAAATTGATGTACATCTATAAGATATTTGCTTCAAAATTAATGCACCAAATTTATTATAAATTGAAAATATTACCATAGATTTGACTTTCCATGATCTTAAATATATATATATTTGCAGACCCAATTCTTACTTCGGATTGTTTCCCCATAATATACTAAGTGTTTCGCTTCATTTAGTTTTATGAAACTCTTGCAAATAAATCTTGGTGTGCATCTGTTAAATTTTGCAAAGACCAAAGAAATATGACAATATTTGGACATAAATCTAAAATAACATAGTTTTTTGCAAGGATATATGACTTAAACATCATATACATAGTTGAAACATGAAGCATTGATACATATAAATAGTTTCATTAACAACTATTCTATTTTGTGTATATTTTGTCTTTTGGATGCTTGGTGGAATGGTAAATTGTTGTGAATTATAAGTTGCAAGCTTGTAGTTTAAGCTTTACCCACCCAATTTAATACAATACCTTAAAAACTAATCTATTTTTTGTACACTCTATTATGTGACTTTTTCCCAAAGAGAAGAGAAAACAATGAAATAACCCTTTAGAATTAAAAGGGAGATAGAAAAATAAAGGATATTATGATCCTTGGTTAAAACAAAGATTAATAAAGAAGATGCATAAAAATTCTTTTAAAAAAAGAGAAATAAATATATTTATTAAAAATAATTGAAGGCAAAGAGTGTGATGATTTGGAAACCATCCCTTAAGGCTTATATAAAGCATTTATATGTGATTTGGAAAGGCACAGAGAACATTCAAGGAAGAAGAAAGTGGTTGGTGAGCTATGGGCATTGGAGAAGGACATCGTACACTTTGGCCAGGGCTTGGTGTGCACTTGTGTTGAGCATTGTTATGTTGAACCAACACTTGTGTAGAGCACAATAATGTGTTTTGTTTCGAAAGGAACTGTTTCCTCTTAGATTGTTCCATAGCAAGAGCCAATACCATTGCTATCTTCCTAGGGTGAGAGTGGCTTTTCCAAGACCTATGATTCAGATAAGTACTAAACTCAATTCCAAGATATTTTTAATTATAAATAAGATGGACTTGATTTAATTGAATTATTTAATGATGTTATTTTTTCTTTTAATTTTATTTATATTGTTGAATGCCAATTTATGTATTGTTGATGGTGTTTTTTAATGTGCTTAAGTCTTAAACTAGATAACATTGATTAATTAGCATTTTTGTGCATTTGTATTTAATTTATAGAAATAGTTTATAATCTTTAAACTTAATTAATAGCATTAACAAATCAGTTGCCAAAATATATATATTAAAATTATCCAATTTTATACTTGAATAAAAGTAACATTTCATTTGGTATCAGAACCTAGTTGAGATTCATAATTACATATTCGAGCTAGTATTATTTCAACTTCTCAACATTTAATATGAGTAATTAATAAATTTATAATTAAAATCAATATGTTTAACATTATAAAATTAACACTTGAATAATCCTAATTGATAATACAATATTTGTTAAAAAAAAGTGTACTAGAAATATTCAAATTTTGATATATGTAATATACCAAACACAGATAATGAAAATATCATTATAATTTAAGTGAAAAAATAAAAATATACATATGTATGAATAGATAGAACATAAAATAGAATGTTGATCATAATATATGAATAATGTGATAGATTCTATATGTCATCAAAGAGTATGCACTATAAGATGTAGCCCTATGTAGTAGGAGGTTGTGTTACTCATCAAAATATCTGAAAAAAAATGAAAATTAGATATATTTTCTCTCATGTCAAAATACTTTGGATTCAAAACACAAATGTGCCAAAGGATACTCTTTGAACAAAGATTGATACCAAAGAAAAATTTGTATATTCAGTATTTCATGTTAATGCCCTCCCATTCATGCAAGTATTTCATCAAATGTACAAGTTATGGAAGCTCCAACCTTCTTCAATATATAGAGATAAACTTTTTATGAACTAATTTTAACTTAGTTTCCTCTTAATTCCTGCAAATATGAGTCCAATAAATAAGACATCTCTGTTACTTCGCCATCACTAAACCCAAGGCTGAGCATTTACTTAAAATAAGAGGGTGAAAAGTCTTTGTCTCTAAAATTTGAAAATCCCATTGACAAAGTAAAATCATTTTTGTTAACAAGAAGTTGCAATTTCTTGATCGAATTTGATTCCTTTTGTTAGTTGCATTAGTGGGATACTTTATGTTTTAAAAATTATATATTTTTAAGTTTCTAATTACAATCCAAAGAAAGGCATAGATCAGTCCAAAGACAAAATGCTTTCTATCTAGATTTTCATCTTTACAAGTTTCAAATACTTTCTGGAATGACATCGATCTGATTATGAACCCACCTCTAATTCACAACATGTAGTCTTCATAGAATGCTCACCCAGTTTGGTTAGATGCTTAAGTTGCCTCTGTAATTTTCATTTGTGCCTAGAATTGTGTACAAAGGAAGAGAAGTGGCCCTCCTCCTCCTCTTGAAAGAAAAAATGAAGTTCACTTAATGTACCAACCTTCAAGTAAAATATCTATATGCTCGAATGCAACGTCATAAATAGTTTCCAATGCTAATGCTATTTCTTACATTCTAGATATTTTTATTTTACTTTCATACAATGGTATACTAGTAATCATATCCTATGATGAACATCAATAGGCATATACATTCAACCTATCGCTTGAAATGATGGGTGTCTTTTGATGGTGTAATAATATGATCATAACATAAAGATTATTGGAATGGCCCTTCATGCTTGGTATGATTGGTTGGGTAAACAATCTCTTTAAGCATTTATTTCTCTTAGAATAGTTGTTCAAGGAAGGAAACACCTCTCTTTTGCACAAAGATCTATTGGAATAGTATTTTTGGACAACACTGATGTGACACACCCTCTAGTATCACGAGGATGGAGGGGAGACTAGACCTCGTGACCTCTTACTTGCAACAAGATGCTTTAGCCAATCGAGGTAGGCCCTCCACCCTAGTTAACATGGTTGTCTAAATAAGGAATCATTTTAGTAAGATTTCATTTAAAGGCCTTCGCAATTGTAAAGGAGTTCATTGCAGCCATAAATTAGTAATACTCTTGTACTCACTATGAGGGTTGACAAAGGATATTTTATGTCTATGCTCTTCATTGTTAAGCTGGTTGAGGGAAAGCATGATGTTAGTTGAGAAGAAATGTCAAGTAGCGTGTTCAACTAAAAGAGGGGTAAAAATTTATTCAAACCAAAAGATCAGTACAAAGCAAGGGAATTACACATCCCTATCAATCTCCATTAATTGGTCCAACTTTTGTGACAAATCTGGGGGTAATTGACCCTTGTCCACAATATTCCAATCATGCAAATAATTAGAAGCCTATTTAGCCAAACAATCCGCAACCCTATTCCATTCACGCGGAATGTGACATAAAGAAATAGAATCTAAGGAAGCACATAGATTAAAAATCTGTTTTATAATAACAACCAACTACCAGCTAACATCCTCTAATTGCTGCCTCTTCAACAAATTCACCACCACCTGAGAATCCGATTCACAAATGATCTGTCTCCACCTGAGAGCACAACCACGCTCCATGGCACACAAAATGGCAAGAGTCTCCATCACATTATTAGTATACCGACCCTAACAAACAAAAAAGATAAACTCAATAGTCCCAGAAACTCAATAGTCCCAGACCTAGTCCACCCAACACCTCCAATACCAGCATGGCCAGGATTTCCACTAGAAGAACCATCCGTGTTGATTTTCAACACACCCTGAGGGGGAGGACTCCAGTGCCCCTCCCTATTTATCATTCGAAGGGGATGTCAACATCTATTTCTCTTGACCTGACCAACACTCTGAGTAGCCCCCCTCTGAAGAGGAAGATGGAGATGAGTACAAAAGACAACCTCTCCAGGATCCAAACCCTCAGCCAAGTCACACTTAGCCGCATTAGTTTCACCCACTGAATGAATAATCCTCCACCACAAATGTTGGACAACCAACTTCGCATATTGAAAAATCCTATGATTCCTCTCCAACCAAATATGCCAGATAATAAAAGTCAGTCCCAAATCCCAAGTAACTTGAAGAAAAGAAGTCTTAATAGGGGCCTCCCCCACCGAGCAAAGAACTCCGTCAAAGAAGAGACATGCTAGCAAGCCTGGTTCCACGCATCCCACCAAAGGTGCCAAAGCCTCCTAGAAAATGAGCATTGAAAGAAGAGATGAGAGACATTCTCTTCACTTTTATTGCACAAAACACACATCGAGGGACCCTGGAACCCTCTCTTGCACAAGTTATCCCAAGTAAGACATCGGTTCTGGACCACCAGCCACAGAAAAAAATTGCACTTGGGCCACAGAAATTTATTCCACACTTGCTTCCACCAAGGAACCTCAATGTCCCTAAACACCTGCTTAAGCAACTCACCATAACCTGTTGAAACATAATACTTCCCAGATAAACCACTGTTACTCCAAGCTAGAACATCTCATCCCGGCATGGAATTGCATTCCCGTGATGCCAAAATCTGAGCCAACTCTTTCCTATCCTCCTCTGACCCTCCTGGCGGCCAATCTGAGGAATGTTTCCACCTAAGGCGAGCAGCTAGTCTAATATTTCAAATAGACTTGTAATGCTCAATCGTGTTCCAACCAACATCAGTAAAATGATCACAAAGAGACTAGAGGTGAGGGTAAGGTGAAAGAATGGGAGGGCGACCATCCCAAGAATCCCACCAAAAAAGGGCTTGAGAACCCGAATGACATATCTGAAAAAGCCCCTTCTTAACCAACTGAGCCCCCGATTTGAGGGTATTCCAAATCATAGATCCCCTGCCTTCTAAAGGGTAACAAGGAACATCAAAAGTGTTAACATTCTTAAGATACTTGTGGGTAAGAATACGAGCCCAAAGTTGATGTTGATTGGTACACCAACGCCAATATAACTTGGCTGCAAGAGCTTTCCCATTCAAAACATCAGAACACAATCCAAGACCCCCCATTTTCTATCGCTTGCACACCGTATCCCACTTAACAAGACTCCACTTGGTCGACTGCAAGTTGCCACTCCAAAGAAATTTATGTGAGAGAGCATCAAATTCCCTCAAGAAATACAAAGGAGCCACCTGAACAAAACCCCTATAAATTGGAAGAACCTGGATAACAGACTTCAGAAGAGTCACTCTCGCAGCAGTAGATAGCCAACAATGAGTCCAATGATTGAATTTACTACGAAACTTATCAAGAAATTTTTTCCAAGAAGATCTAGGCTACCTACCAATAGCAAGTGGTATTCCCAGAAAGACAAAAGGAAGGGACCTAATCTAAAACCTCAAAATATCAACAATCCACTGTTGAACAACTTGAGGAGTATTGAAAAAGAAGATAGAAGACTTGTGCTCATTGATTTTCTAACCCAAAGAATCAAGGTAAATATCTAAATCCTGCCTAAAAGAAACATCCTGAAGACGAGCCCTCCCCATAAGAGAAGTGCCATCCACAAACTGAAGATGAAAGAGTTGCAGAAGCCCATTGCCCCAACACCAGCCTTGAATCTTTCCCTGGGAAACCCATGACTTTCGAAATCTGCCCAAACCCTCAGCCATAATAATAAACAGATAAGGGGAGAGAGGATCTCCTTGATGAAGGCCCCTGGAAGTCGCAAAAATCTCAGAAGGTTCCCCATTCGTAAGAACAAAAAAAGAGGAAGAGGTAACACAACTCATAACCCAGCCGACCCAATCTAGACTAAAACCAAAGGCTAAGAGAATTCTCTGCAAAAAGCATCACTTAACTCTATCATATGCCTTGGCCATATCCAACTTGATGAACATAGATTTCTCCTTGGAAGTTTCCATAGAGTGGATAACCTCAGAGGCAACCACCACTCCATCTAAGATTTGTCTACTAGCAACAAAACCTCCTTGCTCCTCCAAGATAACAAAAGGAAGAAAAACTTTGAGCCTCTCAGCGATCAATTTCGTAATAATTTTATACACCACATTACAAAGGGCAATAGGTTGAAAGAATTCAAGCCAATCAACCCCTTCCTTTTTAGGAATTAGAACAAAAAAAGTAGAGTTTGAAGCACGAAGCATTTGATTACTATGAAGAGATTCTCGTACAACCTCCAGCAAATCCAAATTTATAATATCCTAGAATTCCTAAAAAAACTCAACAGGAAAACCATCTGGTCTAGGGGCTTTACCTTTATTCATTCCAAAAACGACCTCCTCCAATTCCTACAAAGAAATCGGGCGAATGAGGCAATCATTCATCTCCTCGAAAATCAGGGAAGGGACACAAGCAAGGATCAAATTCTCCTCATCTTCTATAGGGGGAAAGTCCTCGGAAAAAAGTGCACAATAAAACTATCTAGCCTCCCGAGACAGGGCATGCAAAGAAGAAATACAAACCCCATTTGCATTAACCAGAGAGGAAATACAACTTCTATTATGATGATCCTGCACTGAATAATGGAAGAAAGCAATATTCTTGTCCCCTTCTTGAAGCTAATCAATCCAAGCCTTCTGCTTCCAGAAAATATCCTCACGAAGCTCCCATTCCTCCACAACTCTCGTAGCCTGGGCTTCCGCTTGATCCAAAGCATCCGAGAAACCAAAATCCTGAATTTGGAAAGTAATTCTATCAAGGATAGCTTGGGCATTCACTTTCATAACCTTAAAATTTCCAAAACTCATCTTATTCCATCTCTTAAGGTGAAATTTAACATACTGAAGTTTCTTAACAAAAGTGTACATAGTTGTACCATAAGCATGGCTACCATCACGCCACCACTGAGCCATAATATCATGCAAAGAAGACTCTCGAAGCCACATAAGTTGAAACTTGAAAGGAGGATTCTTGGGAACAGTAAAATGGGAAGCTGTCAGTTTGATTGGCCAATGATCAGAGCCCCTCCAATTAAGAATCTTAGAACTAGGAACTAATCTACCTCCCACCCAAAAATAGGAAACAAGAAATCTATCCAACCTTTCCAAGATCGCTTCCTCTCCACTTTGTCTATTATTCCAAGTGAAAATACCATTAGAAGGCTTAACATTATTCAAAACAAGCAAATCCACATTCTCTTGAAAAATAACAGCAGCAGGCCCAAGCCGAGGCAACCCATCTCTTTTCTCCTCCAAGCTCAACACATAATTAAAATCACCAGCTAAGATCCAAGGAAGACAAGGAACACATGATCTAACATACCTAATATGAGCCCAAAGCTAGTTTTTTCCATGAATATCAATCGGGGCATAAACATTAGTAACCACAATAGTTTCACCTGTTTCCAACAAAGAGGCAACCATTGAAATAGTAGAATGACTGGAAATCCACCAAAGGGGAGCAATCTTTATAGGATCCCAAAAAAGAGCCAAACCCCCAGAACTCCGTTGAGAACCAATACACTGACATTGACCAAAATACTAGATACGAGAAGCACATTGAAGCATACAATCAACTGAAAGTTTAGTCTCCTGAACACAAAAAATGTCCAGAGAATGGACAACAACCATATCATGAATAACCTTTTGATGGGGGGTGCTATTCAATTGATATGTAATTAGAGGTTTACAATTTCAAATGTATTTAACCTTAATTACACTTATTTCGGGTCCGCTTCTCAAGGTAGACCACTTTATTAATATCGCCAAGCAATTAAAATGCCTTGTTACAATATCCAAGCTCCACCTACATAAGAATTTCTCACAGTCTCTCTCTCCTTTACAATTTTTGGTGTAATAATCAACACCTTGTAATCTATCTCTCATAGAATTCAAATTCTCCACCTTTCACAATAATTTCCCAATAATACAATTATTCTCTCCAAGAAGAATTTTCAATTTCAAAATAATTTCCAATGTCCCCAAAATGCCAAACTCTTACCCGTTTTATACATTTGATTTTGCCTAATATGGTTTAAAACCATATGATTTTCAAATTATCCCAATCTCCCATTTACAACAGTAAATCCCCTAAAAATAATACATCCGTTAAAACAAATAGCCCTTATAATTTCGGGCTTTACAATATTTCCGTACAATATTATTTCAATTTGATAAGCACCTTTAAAATTATCCTAAAAAACCCCTTAGGATATTCTCACAAATCTTAACATGTAAATAGGGATATGGATTATCTTTTAATAATCCCCTTAGAATTATATTTAAATCCTTTAAGATTCGGGCTTTTATATTTTATGATATTTGCCTCTTTTAAAATCTTTATAGATTTGGGCTTCATGTTTCAAATATCTTTTATAAAACCTTTTAAAGTCTTAAAGCCCTTTTAAAATATTTATGCATTTTATTTTAAAGGGTTTTGGCTCATATATTTTGGGCTTAATTTCTAATTTAAATAAGATAAATGCCCTCAACTACTTATGCCACGTCATCAACTACCACGTCACATGCTGACATCATCATTTTGACTAGTCAACCCTTTTGACTAAAACTTTGACTTGGCGTAACTTTGGCATACGGACTTCGTTTTTGACGAAACGAATGGCGTTGAAATCGTGGCAATGAGCTCTTCGACATAATATTGTTTTTGACCATTTTTTAGACGGTCAAAATTTTCACCTTTCTGATTGGCCTCTATACCTGATTTGACCCCAACTTTGACTGGGCATAACTTGAGCGTATGAGCTCCTTTTTTCGCCCGTTCAAGTTGCGTTGGGTTCCATTTTCTAAGCTCTTCAACATCGCGATGGTTATGTTGGATTCTAAGACTATGAATTTTTGAGGTCTTCTGGATCAGGATCATCAACCCCTTTACATTCCATGAGAGAATTATCATGGAGGTGATGGTGAAAAGTGAGCATCAATGGGTTTAACAGACCTAGATTCCACCAACAACTCTCCAGTACACTTAATCTTCTCAAGATCCTTCTTGCGGCCACTTTTAGAAGAGTGCTCAGGCAGTCCCTTCATAATCATTCGTTGTTGCACCCCCAAGGCTAGGGAAGACCCCTTGCTCTTAGAAGCTAGCCCCTCCTTTGCCAAATCTACCAAAACAATATCAACATCATCATCCTGCATATGATCATTTAGAGTTGCCAGCTGATCCTGCATACCCTGAGATACAATATCTTTTAATAATCCCCTTAGAATTATATTTAAATCCTTTAAGATTCAGGCTTTTATATTTTATGATATTTGCCTCTTTTAAAATCTTTATAGATTCGGGCTTCATATTTCAAATATCTTTTATAAAACCTTTTAAAGTTTTAAAGCCCTTTAAAAATATTTATGCATTTTATTTTAAAGGGTTTTGGCTCATATATTTTGGGCTTAATTTCTAATTTAAATACGATAAATTCCCTCAAATGCTTATGCCACGTCATCAACTTCCACGTCACATGCCGACGTCATCATTTTGACTAGTCAACCCTTTTGACTAAAACTTTGACTTGGCGTAACTTTGGCATACAGACTCCGTTTTCGACAAAACAAACGATGTCAGAATCATGGCGACAATCTCTTTGACATAATGTTATTTTTGACCAATTTTGAGACGATCAAAATTTTCACCTTTCTGACTGGCCTTTGTACTTGGTTTGACCCCAACTTTGACTGGGCATTACTTGAGTGTATGAGCTCCTTTTTCGCCAGTTCAAGTTGCATTGGGTTTCATTTTCTGAGCTCTTCGACATGGAAATGGTTCCATAAGATTCTAAGACTATGAATTTTTTAGGTCTTCTGGATCCTCCTGGATCATCACCCCCCTTACATTCCATGAGAGAACAATCATGGAGGAGATGGTGAAAAGTGAGTGTCAATGGGTTTAATACCCAGATTCCACCAACAACTCTCGAATATGCTCTTCTTAAGATCCTTCTTGCGGCCACTTTTAGAAGAGTGCTCAGGAAGTCCCTTCATAATCATTCGTTGTTGCACCCCCAAGGCTAGGTAAGACCCCTTGCTCTTAGAAGCTAGCCCCTCCTTTGCCAAATTTTCCAAAATAATATCAGCATCATCATCCTACATATGATCATTCAGAGTTTCCAGCTGATCCTGCATACCTTGAGATACATGAATGTCTTAATTGGATCCCTGTCCCTATCCCACAACACAACCCATACCAACAACATCAGAAGGAATCTTTGGCAGGATTCCTTCCTCCAAGGTTGAGGAGTTCAACACCTCAAACCAATTAAAGTCCTCTTCATTCTTCCCCTCCTTGAATGATCTCTTCTGACCACGACCCTTAGCTCGCTTAACTGACACAAAGACATCATTATCTGGTTCGCCCTCCATAGAAGATTTCCATTTATCCTCCCTAACAAATTTTGGAGCTAAAGATGAAGGAGAGGAATTAGGAGGAGCCTTCTTAATCCTAGGGAATTGTTTCTGAAGATGTCCACACTCATGACAAATCCGACAATGAAAAGGAAGGGACTCATAATCAAGTAGTTGAATCCATGACAAAGAACCAAGACAAATTTCTAGAGAATCCGACAAGGGATTATTCAAATCAACCTCCACACAAATCCGAGCAAAATAAATAACCTTTCTTTCAAGGGTTTTTTGAGGAACTGCAACAGGCTTACCAAGAAGAGCCACAATTCATTATAAAATATCTTCTCTCCAAAACTCTAGGGGAAGCCTCGGTAGGCGAACCCAAATAGGAACCCTCGACGACAGTTCTTCAGCTGTGTTAAAACCCATATGCCAGGGTTTTATAAACAACTTGACATGATTATAAAAGTAGCCCCCCCCCTCAAAAACCCAATTCCTATCAACCATATTGGAAAAAACAACCACAAAATAGCTATTTGCAACCACCATTAACTCCATGTCGCTCTCAATCTGCCACATACTCCTTTAATCCAAGCATCCAAATCTGGTAGAGGAATACAGATCCCAAGAAATTTGCAGATTAAAGCATGTCTACTCCAATAAGAAACATCACCAACCACAGATTATGGAGAAAGAACCAGGACCGGACGATCCTTACTCCTAGGCAAACAACCATTCACCTTCTTCAGTTTAGGGCCCTCCCCCACATAAAATGACTCAGCCTGTTGAGCTTTCAAAACCGATGGAGATCCATTGTGATACCCACCATGATTGGCCACCACCAAACTGTAGGAAACTTGTTGTTCCGCCATAAAGCAAACCCCTTGAGCTTTCAAAACCGATGGAGATCCATTGTGATACCCACCATGATTGGCCACCACCAAACTGTAGGAAACTTGTTGTTCCGCCATAAAGCAAACCCCAAGCAAAACTCTTTCAAAAGCAAAAAGACCAAACCATATAGCATAATAATGTTGACATTAATTTTCATATGGTTATCATCAGGATCATATTTATTTCTAAATGTGTCAAACTCCACCACAACAATTTGTGGTAAATGATGTTGATGAACATGAAAGTGCATATCATGTATCACTCACAATATAAATTTGTTCTTACTATCTTTGCAAAAGAGCCTTGAAGATCATAAAATTCATTCAAAAATATTTTAATGATATAATTAATGCAAGTACAATTAAACATATGTTCATCCAATCCATATAGCATAATAATCCCAAACAAGAAGTCACAAAAAATCATCACAGCTACAATGTCAAAATAACATAAAGCAAAGAGGTTTTCCATACATAGTCAAGATAACTTCATAAAAATAGACTGATACCAGGTACACCATATTCTAAAAAAATTGAAATTCGAGGTAGATAATCTACAAATAGAAAATACTTTTGTTTCTTATTGTATCAAATTATTCTAGTTATAATTCCATTTAGATTCATTCCAAAGAAATCAAGAAGATTCACATAACCACATGTTTTTTCACCATCTATAACTAACTAAAAAAATTCCATACATCATTTTAAAAGGAGTCTTCAAAGACTTTGAGAAATTTTACAACTACTATCATAGTAACTAATCAAGAACCATAATAGAATAGTGAATGTAATCCTAGAGATATATTTCATTATCATATAAAACTCTTAACTAGTAATTAGAGATATCCAAGTCATGAAGAATATTTCCACTATTGAATGTCTTATCTATATTACGTAAATAATGGATGAAACAAAGATTTTAGACCTAACATACAATATTTTATGCCACAAATTATATTGACTAGAGGAAACCTATACAAATTTAAGATGCCATGTTATTTTTGCATTTGAAATATAAAATTTGAATCAACTTAATAAATTTGCTAAATAATGTCCAAGTGAATGTTCTTGATATAATTCTTGAACTTGTCCATTTCTTCAAACATGTATCATACCTACGTAGATAATTATGTTGCAACTCTTGTGATTTTATGAGACATTAACAAAGATCTAGAATTTCTTGATCACCTTAGATAGAGAAATTAAGAACTTCAAGAGTAGACAAAATAATAATAAGCCCTTTTGGGACTCAAATCTGTAATTATCATTTTTCCTGAATCCCTTCCCCTTTTTGTGCCTTTGCCATCCTACCCAAGCTTATAATTAATATGAGAAATCAATCATGGGTTGTATTTTTCCAAAATTTCTTAGCACCAATAGGTAGAGCATAAGAAATTAAGCCTAATTGCCTTTTGGAGTTTTGCAAAATTCTTTATAGTTAAGAATTTATGTTCATGCAGGTTTTATCCCTCCATCCAATTTAGTCTATCTGACCCAAAATTTCTCGTCTTGTTGGATTTCCCCGCAAATATACAATTCCACTTGATTTCCCCATAAATGTCTTTAAGTGTTAAAAAAATGGCCAAGTGTTGGAAAAGTGGAAATCCAACTTCGATTCAAGTTTCACCTCTTCACTTTTCTATCTGGTTCACTTAGAATTTTTCGCTTTGCAAGGAAGTTCACCCCATCTACTTTCGTGAGCATTCCCAAGTGAACTTGCTCATTTACACTTACCATTCATTCTCTCACTAAGTTCCAATTACACATAATCCTCCCACATTCATAGTTACTTTAAGCTAATTAAAGGTTCTGTGAGCGGATGGAGCTCATCTTCCCACACCCGCCGAGTGATTTCTTCTTCTCTTCTACAAATTTTTTCATGTGAAATTCTTAATTCATGTGCACTTGTTCAGTTCAGTTCATTTTCTTTGCACCATTCATTTTGCAAAAAATATAACTTACACCTAAGCTTTACCTTTCCAAGTTTCTTCATTCAATTCCACTTCACTTTACATCTGCACCTAGATGATGTCATATTGATGTATCCCACCCTACTTACCTCATCATGACATAATCATATTTGAAGTTTCCTAGTCCATCTCACCCCTCTCTAATGACATCATGCTGACATCACCTCTTATTGACATCACTTACAGGAATTTCTATCTGAACTAGATATGTTGAAATAAGTGGATGCACTTGACTTCTCCACATGTTCCACTTGGAGGTCGATTGTCCATAGCAACTCGTTGGGGCTCAATTTTTTTGCAGGAGGTGAATTGATAATGAAAAAGGTTGTACAACTCATCCTTCACCTTCTTCGTGCCTATCAATATTCATGGCAGCATGTATCCCAACTACCACAAGTAATTGCAAAGCACATCTTTTGATTTGCAGTGTCTATTTGGGGCACGATTTATCCTCTGTCATGCATTATATATTGCTACAGTATGTAGTGATTATGGTTACGCTGAGTTGCTATTATAAGAATTTTTATTTATTTTAAAAAGGGTTGGTTCATTGTGTGTTCTCCAAATGCCAAGGAAGTTGCAGGGCATCCATTAACATCGTAGTCCAATTTATTGAGAGATTGCAAACCCATGGAATAGAAAAATATTAGTATTGTAATGATATTTTTCTGTAGAACGTCTCCATGGCACTTTGTATGTATTTAAGAGAGTTTCTTCTAGATGTAACTAGAGATTTTACCTTGCCATATTTTCTGATATGAATGTAACATTGAGTTAGATTAATGTGATAACATTTAAAAGACATTGCAAGACTTGTAATGATATTTCTTAGTTTTATCTATGAATATATGTAGTTATTTCTGGATTAATAAGTATGTTTTACTATAGGGTTTTATATCCATTGATGTATGTAAATACAAAGTTTCATGTTCTTATTTTCTTATTTTTTCTCTCTCAGTGTTGTGACTTTGTTATCCAAAAGATATGTACTAGTTTGGAACCATATGTTGGACAAACAGCTGTTGTTGCACCAAAAGATCGACTTGTTAATGCTTAATACAACTGCCATAGTTAATGAATCCACGAGAGGCGGTTAAGCCATGTCATGAACTCGAACATTGCACTGCACAACACAAGGAGACCAAGGGTGCACACCTTGCAACAATCCCCCTAGCGTAAGGGGTTCAAACCCGTGACCCAAGCTCTGATACCAATTGTTGGACAGATGGTTGTCATTGTACCAAAAGATTGACCTGTTAATGCCCAATACAACCGCTAGAGTTAATGAATTCACGAGAGGTGGTTAAGCCATGTCACGAACTCGAGCGTTGCGCTGCACAACACAAGGTGACCAAGAGCACACACCTTGCAACACCATACACCAATCTCATATCCATCAAATCAAACACAAACCAATAGTGTAGGAGTAAGAGTACTTTTGACCATTTATGACCTAATATTATAGCAAGGGATTTATCTTCAAAAGATCTATTCAAATGAAGCTATCTTGTGTGAATCATGATTTTATATGGTTATCAACTATATAAGGGTTATATGCATCCAATTATTCTTAGTCTAGTGATATTCTTTGAGGCTAAGACATTAAGTTGGGTTTGATTGTCCCTTTTCATTATGAATCATTTTCTATGATTTTAATGCTTGTTAAGGCATGCCCCTAGGAACACCCTCCTGAGTTTAAGCTGAGCTCAAAGTGTAGGAGATCTAATCCACTCTTGTAGAGTTGGACATTATCCCTCTGTAGTCTATTAATGATCTAATTTCACTTTCATGATAACAACCCTAGCCTTGTGAGTGATATTTTTCTCTAGGAAGTGGAGTAGTGATGTTGAGACCTAACAAAATGGTGTTGTTTCCAAGGATGAACTAGCCATTGTTGGGTCTTAGGAAATTGGAAACATTTTAAAGACCTTAATAACAAAAGCTTGGTGTTGTGCATTTTTTTGGGTTAGTCTAATAGCCCATCAACTCATTCTGAATGGAATAAATTTTTTTCTGGAGATGAACTTAAGGGTGGTTTGTTTCTATCATTGATGGTAAATAGTTTGCATTTTTTTGTGTGTTGAGGTTGAAATCCTGCCAACTTATTCCTAATAGAATGATGCTTGAAGAATGAAAAGGGGTGCTAGGTTGAAATAATTTGAATACTATGTTGGTGGCTCCAACCTAGAACCAATTTTGTGCCTTGGACGTCTATGTACTTCAAGGGTTTACTCATACATGTGAGATGGCGACTTTGTTGTCAAAAGAACAATTTTTTCATGTTGATGCTCATTTTTTCATGGGCACCTATCAAGAGACTGCATCTAAGTATTTTGTACTTTTTTTTCTTCAATTTTAAAGCATGGTTTCTTTTTGGTAAAGAAACACTTTTCTTTCTCCTCTTTGTTCTACCTTGCATAAGTGATTGTAACTAGTCGTGATGAGCTAGAATAGATGTATTGATCATAGGGACACTTTAAAAAATATGACATATGAAAGGATGCATGTCCAAAAAATATTATGAAGATGAATCACCCTATTGTTCTTACAACCCATGACACAGGAATACTTCACTTTTAGACATACAAACCTCCATACTGCAAAAAAGTTGATGACAAACATGCTTGTTAAATTTGAAATGGAGTGTGAAGAAATAATCAAGGCATACAAGCATCTTTATATTATTGATGATATGACAAGGGAGGGATATGATTGTAATATCTTTATCCTCAAGAATAAAAGTTGTTGGTGGTGTATTTTTGTTGAAGAAAATTCTTTGGAGATGGCATCAAGTAGAAGCACAATATCAAGTGATTATTGTGCTTGCAAGTGGGTAGAAGAAGGTGTTGGTGTGATGCATGATAGAAGTATAAATGAAGATTGATAGTTTTTGAACCAACCTTCAACTAGATTAATCATTCATGGGTGATTGCAAGAGATCAATGATGATTTCCAGTTTGTGGAGGAGAGATATGATCCTATTGCTTGTTGTAATAGTATGGAAAATGAATAATATATGTATGCAAGAGATTCATTAGATGAATTAGCTTTGGTAGTTGATTATGTAGAGCATGCACATTTTTGTGATATAAATGATGAACAAGGATTTTCCTTCTTGTTTGATCTTCTACCTTTCTTTGTTCCTATTTTTTATTTGAAATTACCGATGATTGTTTGTATGATGATAGATTAGGCATAGTTGTACATGAAAATAAACATGTAGAGATAAATATTTATGCATTTAATAATATTCAATGTTATGAGTTTGCACTTGAAGAATGTGATGTGGGTGATCATATGGATGCATATGAGAACGCTTTTCTTTGGTGTGCAACTTGTAGTCTTTCTCATGCATAGTCCACTTCAAGCGGGTCATATAAAATTGTTGATGAGTTGGATATAGAAGAATAAGTGTGCCACAAGGTTGATTGTAGAAACACATGTGTCATAGTAGATTTCTAATATAATCTTGAAATAGAGAGACAATTTGAAGAGTACAACTCTTTGCATGAAGTGTCTCATGGTTCCTTTTTTTTTGGTCGGTAACACGAGATTTTTGTATTGCTTGTAAATAGAAAAGATTACATCATCTATCCAAGTTCAATACCCACCAAAATTCAATATTCTAAAAGAAAACTGGAAGCACCTTAACGTGTAGATTTAAACAAACACAAACCCCCTTCACCCCTACTACTACTAAAACATTAGAATTCCTACCACAAAAAAAAAAACTTACAGCCACTACCATTCACCAAAACCCAAGCCACTAAGTTATACCCATCATTTTCAAAGTTCGTCCTTACACCCTTCTTCATAACATTGACAAAAAGATAATTTCAAAAACAGAATAGAAAGACATGACCAATCTTAATGAGCTCATCCCGGACCCAACACTTCCTTAGCTATCGCTTGTAGAGGTCTCTTCTTCTAGTGTCTCTTTGACTTCTTCTTCTGGTGTTTCCTTTTCACTTCCATGCCCTACATTTCTGCCTTTGCTCATGCAATGAAATCTTCAACCTCCATGAGTTTGATGAAGAGTTTGAGCGCTTTCCACCCCAAACAAGCTTCCTCACAACAACACGCTTTGTATTTCCCTTCTGCCTAGCGGATAAAGGGTTTGATCCTTGGCACCCCATAAAGCTCCTCCATTTCCTCATCTACTAGTCCCTCAAAGTAATCTAAGCCAACACCCAAAATTTCCCATTCGAGAATCGAATCCATGCCCACCAAAAAATCTTCATGGACAATTTTCTTCATCACCTTTCTCACTAATTCCACAGGTTCACCTAAATCCAAGCCCCATGCTGCAATAATGGAATAAACATCCATGTTGGTTCTGTATCTGTGCTTCAAAGAGCCAAAATCCCTACCACAAATCATTCGTGCTCATTGCACCAGCCTCTCATCTTCAATGAGGAATAAGCCCATTAGCTACTTTCTAGACACCTCTCCATGAAACAGACTTAACTGCCTTCGTGAACGAAAGGTGAAATTAGCTTCCATTACTCCTGATAAACCAGCGCCACCTCCATCGAATGTTTGTTGCAGAGCTTTCCCTAACCACTTCCAAATACAAGTGCAACACCTTAATCGTGGGATTGGAATAAAAACCATCTTGAATTACCCAAACCAAAATAAATGAAGCATGTACTGCTTCGCCACTGCTCGCCTTACCTACCTTTCACTTGTCATGTCAAACCAACCTCACTCTGTCCACCACCTTTCTCATTTAAGACATTGTACTCACTTGTGCTATCCCAAAGCTCTGCTAAATTTACTCCCCTAAAATCCTCCAATTTAAATTCCCCAACTTCACTAAAATTTAACGCCGATTTAGACAAAACATCCGCTTCCACATTACCACCTCTTCTAATGTGGCTCACCGAATTTTTTTCACATGAATTTAACTCATCTTTAATTTTCTCAATGACATTTTGGAGGTGTCATGCGTTAATTATCCCCTTCATCATCGCTTCAACTGTTATCATCGAGTCTCCTTCTAAATGAATCTTTTTTGCACCTAAAAATTTACCACATTTAACTGCTAATAAGGCTGCCAATGCTTCTGCTACATTATTCGTTCCATCCACCAACTTCTTCACCCCTAGCACTAGCACATCTCCATTCCAATCTCAAATTATAAATCCATCCCCTGAGGGTCCAGGATTTCCCTTCAAAGCCCCATCAAAGTTTATTTTCCACCAGCCTTCCATTGGTCTTTCCCAAAAAACCTCCTTACATTCCAATGCAATTGGATTCACCCAACCTGGCCCCTTAACAGACAAGTGTCCCATGGTTCTTGTACACACATAAATATGGATATTGCATTTTAATCTTGTCATTTCTTCTATCTATATTAATTAAATAATTTTTGATTATTTAATTAACATTTTCCTCTTTTCATCCATACTAATTAAATAATTTTTAATTATTTATCTTAATCTTTTTATCATATTTATATTAAAATTAAATAATTTTTAATTATTTAATTAATTAATCTCTTTTCATTTTCCCTCTTGCATTAATTAAAATTAAATTCAAATTTATTTTTGGTCCTTTATAATTAAATAATTTTAAAAAATTATTTAATTAGCTAACAGTCCTCTTTTAAATAAATTAAAAAAAACTTATTTAAATTAAATATTTTCTTCTAAATAAATAAATTTATTTCTCCAAGCTATCATTTGAATTACCTTCTTCAAAATTCAAATTTTGGGTTTTACCCTATCTTGAATTTTCTTATCCATTGACCTTACAAATCAATCTCTGCCATTGATCAAATGTTAAGTGAAGCATATAAATAAGAATACTTCATTTCATTCAAACCCCCTAGCACTTTTATTGTCAATATCTCTCTAGCACTATTATTGTCAAGTTATTCCTAGCAATTTTATGATCAAGATCTCCCTAGCACTCTTGTTATCAAAATCACTATATCACTATCGAGAATTCAAGAATTATCAAGCATTCAAGCACTATCATTGTCATTTATCAAGCATAGGTATCATTTATCTTTGGACATTTATCATTATCATTGCATCATATCATTATTATTCTTCCATAGTTTGTTACTTTAAACAGTAACCAATAATGGAGAGAATCAAGATTTTAGCTATGATGACTTTGATTTTTATGTAAATTCTATATTTTGAGATGAAATCTTGAACTTCACTGCATGATTGTGAAAGTGTGAGTTTTTGCATTGTTGATATTTGTCACCATCACATTTTTATCATTCACATTTTTGCATGTCTGGTGGGACCCACATCCCTATTAAATATTTGTTTTTTAAGGTTTTTCTAACCCTATTTTGCTTGTTTTTAGCTCTTTTATGCAAAACAAAATTTGCAGCTAACTTTTGTAGGTTGAAGGCAAAACCCTAATTTTCAAAGATTTTATCATATCTTTCAAATGACTAAGAATTTTTCTATAATTTTTTTATTGAAGGTTAGGGATCATCTCAAGAGACTATAGCAAAAAAGTTAAACTCAGAGAATCAATATTTGGTGAGTTATAATCATTTTATGGTTTCTCATACATCTAGTTTTAAAGTTGCAAATCAGTGAAATTTTTGGAAAGTTTCATATTTTTGAAAAGCTCTCAAAAATTAAATAGGAGTCTTTGTTTTGTATTTTAATTGTTGGGGTCAAAATAGCAACCAAAATTTAGATCTTTAGAAATTAGGGTTTCACCATAAATGTACTTTTTAGGGCACAAATTAAGGAACTTTTCAAATATTTTTACATTTTTGGAAAACTCTCAAAATTTTAGTAAGGTTTTATTCTTTGTATTTTTTATTTTGAGACTAAAAATATTACAAAATAATTAGATCAAGTTTGACTAGACAAAAATGAAAAAAATTGAAATTACAACCTTGTGATGAGCATATCCTTTTTCTAAGCATCTACTTGTTGCATTATAACATCAATTTGTGATATTTATAAGAGTTCTATTATCATTTCTAAAATCCTAAAGAATACATTGGTGCTATCATGATTTTCCTTAGACTATCTTGTTTTGCATGTTTTCACACATTTGAAATTGGGGCTTAAAATTTACCATTCACATTTAGATTTGGGATCTAAAATGAACCATTTTATTTTAATCCCAAAGATCTACTTATGTGTACTCTCTTCTTGTGCCTTAGAGTGATCTTGAGGATCAAAAATAAGTGATCTTTCTTTTCTTTTCTAGGCTTGTTTGTTGGTCTTTGTGTGTAGAGATTGAAAATTCAAAGGGTTACAAAAGAAAAGTGGATTTGGAGCTCTTCATCAAATTGGAATTTCAAGATTATCGTTGGAATCCAAGTTCTTTCATTATAATTAACCTATCTCTCTTCGATTTCAAAGTGATCAAAATTTTCATTATTCACTTTGCTTTAGTCAAATCTTTCTTGGTGTGTCTTTCTTACATTGAAATTGGGCTAAAATTAATCTCTTACATTTGGATTCGGGCTCTAAAATAAACAAGTGTCTTTTAATCCCTAAGATTTACTTATGTATACTCTCCTCTCACACCCAATGATGATCTGGAGGATCATAAATAAGTGATCTTATTTTTCTTTTTAGGGGGCTTCCTAGAGAAGTGATCACTCTAGGTGACAACCTCAATTCTCGTGTTCTGGAAAAGTATAAAGAGTGGGGGTGAATCAAAAGACACGTCTCTTGGAAGTGGAATCTTGTCAATCTAGGCTAAGCCTCTAATAAATTTATACCTTAAATAAGTGAAGGTGGATTTTTTTTTACCCTCTCTTCCTGATTATTTGGCATTATTCCCTTTCATCTATAGATTAGTCTTCACATACCCTTGTGGTATTGTAGTGTCATAAAATTTCACCCCTTAAAATTTCACCTACACTTTTCTATCCAATTTAGTGTCCACTCCCTTAGTACTTATGTAGGATAATTTTAGCTCTTGCATCAACCTTTTTCCCCTCAAGACGCTCAAGACCCTTTTTCAGGAGCCACCTTTGCGAGTCAGCTTTGCATCAAGCCTTGTGTTTTCCTTGTTCCCACCATTCTTGAGTGTGATTTTTTTGGACACTAGTGTACCACACAAATGTTCGCACGCTGCGCTAGCATCCCATGACATTTCAACATTCAAATGGTCATTTTTGAGCATGTTTCCACTTGTCACCTACCTTTGTCAGTGGAAAAGGCTTGGGATGCCTTGTAATGACTCAGGAACCTTCTTTTCCCTTCTTTTCTCTCTTTAAAGTCTATCTTTTTACCTCTCTTGATCTCTCTTTCTCTCTAATGTAGGAGCTTTAAAATTTTGGTTTTTTTTATTTACTTTTTTGTGGCGCTAAATTTTGGCTTGTGTACCTACAAATGAGAAAATTCAGACAGTTTAATAATATGCAAAGATTAAACCTTTTTGGGGCCCATGTGGAAAGGAGAATGAAGGAGTTATAATTTAGTTTGGCTTTTAGTTTTGGATGGAAAAAAAAGATCATGGAAATGCACATGGTTGGAAAAAGACCAAAAATTAGTTACTAAATCAGTTGGATAGTTGCATTGACAAGAAGACAATTAGTTAAGATTGGTGCAACGATGAGAAGGTTGTATTTTTTGGGCATGAAAGGAGAGTAGACTCCAATGTGAAGGACAGGGGAAAGTTTAGCACAAGAAAGAGAAAAATAGAAGAGGTAGATTGGAAACGTAGAAGATAGGAAAGAGGAAGGTGGGTGAAACATTTCTAGCACAACAAAGAACAAAAAAAAAATGTTCTAGAGAGAGTGGAGGTGGGTGCAGGCTATAAGGGAAGGAGATTTTTAGCGATGGGAAGAAGAAATTTCTAGTATTGGCATGGTTCAAAGGCATTGATAGAAGGATAGTAGCAAGAATTATTGTTGGTTGGTATTTAAACATCATGAATGATAAAGGAGGTAGCTTTTAATTTTTTTTTGGTAATTTTTCCTCACTTTCTCAAGTGGTGTTTGACATAAAATTCTAAAATTTGTGATTGGCTATGTAAATGCCTCTGTTCAATTTCCTTTGTAAAAGACAATGGAGTATTATTTATTATTGTTTTAATTTCCTCCTAATTAGAGCATAGTGATGTATTGCTAAGTTGGATGGTGGTATTAAAAAACCAAGTCAGCCATAAAGTGATTGGGAAGGGTGAAGTTGAGCAAAAAATTATGCTAAGAAGAATGCCAAGAGGAGGTGCTAGAAGCTTGGCATGGAGGAAGGGGTTCTTGAAATGTTGCATAATATCACAACAAGAATGGAGGCCATGGAGCAAGCCCAAAGGAGAGGTTTACCGACGGGTGATATAAGTGACAATGAAGAAGAGGAGCAACCAGCCAAAGAAGAGGTGGTTCATGGAGAAGGAGAAGACCTTGATGGGGTTGAAGTGAGAATAATAAGAGTAATTATGGGGGTTGGATCCAAGCCCAAGATAGAGGTTCCCATCTACTATGGAATCCTTAATGGAGAAGAAATTATTGATTGGATGAATGATCTTGATAAGTATTTCAAATACGAAGAAGTGGCAGAGGATAAATGAGTCAAGTTCGAATGCACGAGACTCAAAGGTCACACTGCTATGTGGTGGGATTATGTGCAGTTAAAAAGATGAAAGAAGAACAAAGAAAATATAACTTCTTGGGATAGAATGGTTGCCAAGTTGAAAGCCAAGTTTCTTTCTAGAGACTACCAGACTAATTTTTTCAAAATATTGCAAAATATTAAGCAAAAAGAGATGAGTGTGAAAGAATATACCAAGGAGTTCTATAAGCTCATGATTCAACTTCAAGGCATAGTGAAGAATATATGGAGAAGGTAGCCAGGTACCTCAATGGATTGTGATACAATTTGCAAGATGAATTGAGTATTTTGTCACCCAAAACTCTTGAGGAAGCATATCAATTTTCCATTAAAGTAGAGGAAAAACTTATGAGAAAACAAAATCAGCAAGGAAGAGGTAGAGGAAGAGGAGCAAGAGGAAGAGGGAACACTCTAGTAGAGGACAACAACACCATCAAGGTGAAGAAGTAGGCACTTCTAGTGGACAAGCTAATCCGGAGAAAGGAGGTTTCAAAAATAGAGGAGGGAGACCATCTGGTAGAGGAGGTTATGAAGGAAGAGGAAGAGGCTTTCCAAGCAAGTGCTTCAAGTGTAACAAGTTTGGTCACAAGAGTTGGGAGTGTTCTGAGTTTACACAAGAAGGCCACACAAGACCTTAAAGGACTAATCAGATTGTGCAAGCAAACCAAGAGAGTGTGGGGTCACCTTCTCATAAATTAGAAGAACCTGATACATGAGAGTCTTTGTTATTCAAAATAGTATTGTTGAAGCCACCAAAGGAGAATCCAGAACCCGTGCAAAGGAGAGCTTTATTCAAGACCAATTGCAAGGCTAAAGGTAAGTGTTGCAAAATTATTATTGATAGCGGTAGTATGGATAATCTTGTGTCAGTTCAAATGGAAAACAAGCTAGGTCTTACTATAATTAAACATCCTAATCCCTATCAAATTTCTTGGCTACAAAAGGGGCATCAGTTATTGGTAGATGAGCAGGCCTCAATAGAGTTTTAGATAGGTAGTTATAAGGAAACTGTTATGTGTGACATCATGTCCATGGATGTTTGCCATGTGCTTCTGGGTAGGCCTTGGTAGTTTGATAGGAGAGCCATACATGATGGAAGAAACAATACCCATAATTTTCAAAAGGATGGTCAAAAACATACACTGTTACCATTGAGAGGAGAAGCGGATAATAAGAGCAACAATAACAAGGTTATGTTGGTGAATGGTGAAGAATTTTTGTGTGATATGAAGAAGGAAGAAGTGGGATCTATGCATTAGTACTAAAGCCTAAAGATGCACCTACCTCTACTAAGTTAGATGATTTTCCAAAGGAGGTACAAGACATATTGAAGGGGCATATGGATATTATGGTATCTGATTTTCCGATTTAGTTGCCTCCAATGAGGAGTATTAGTCACCATATGGATTTGGTTCCAGGAGCTAGCCTACCAAACAAGGCTACATATAGATTGACTCATAAGGAGAATGATGAGATTAAAAAGTAGGTTGAAGAGTTGCTAGAGAAAGGATTGATAAGAGAGAGAGTCTTAGCTCATGTATGGTATTGGAAATTCTAGTACCCAAGAAAGGTCATTGGAGAATGTGTACAGAATCCAGAGTAATCAATAAGATTACCATCAAATATAGGTTTCCTATTCCAAGGATGGATGACTTAGTGGATTGTTTGAGTGGTTCTATGTATTTTTCAAAGATAGAATTGAAGAGTGGTTACCATCAAATTAGGATCACACCTGGGGATGAATGGAAGACAACGTTTAAAACTAATGATGGTATTTATGAATGGCTAGTTATGCCTTTTGGGCTTACAAATGCACCTAGTACTTTTATGAGGCTTATGAATGAAGTCTTGAAACCATTCTTGGGGAAGTTTGTGATAGTATATTTGGATGATATACTAGTTTTTAGCAGGTCTAAGGAAGAACACCTAGAAAATTTAAGGTTGGTTATGACATGGTTGCATGAGGAAAAATTGTTGATCAACCTCAAGAAGTGTACCTTTATGAAGACTGAATTATTCTACTTGGGATTTGTGGTGTCTAGAGAGGGCTTGAAGATGGACAAGGAGAAGGTTAAAGCCATTTTTTATTGGCCAACATTGATGAGTACTTATGAGGTAAGGAGTTTTCATGGACTTGCTAGTTTTTAGAGAAAGTTAATTAAAAATTTTAGTAGCATAGTTGCTCCTATACTTGACACTATAAAAGGGCATAAAAAGAAATTTGAATAGACTCAAGAGGCTACAAAATGTTTTAGATTTTGAAAAAGAAATTAATTGAACAACCTATACTTGTGTTACTTGATTTTAACAAAGTCTTTCAAGTAGAGTGTGATGCTAGTGGCTTAGCAATAGGGGCTATCCTAAGTCAAGAAGGGAAACTAGTTGCTTATTTTAGTGAAAAATTAAATGAAACTAAGAAGTATTCAACTTATGATATTGAATTTCATGTATTGGTTCAATCTTTGAAGAAGTGGAGGCAGTACTTGCTTCCCAAGGAGTTTTTAGTTTATACAAATAACCATGCACTCTAGTTTATAAACAACCAACATAAAATGAATCAAAGGTGTGCAAAATGGGTGGAGTACCTTCAAAGTTTTAACTTTATGTTGAAACATAAGAGTGGGAAAAAAAAAGTTGCTAATGCACTAAGTAGAAGATATCTATTGCTACAAGAGATTCAGGCGAACAGTGTTGGATTTGAGAGTTTGAAGGAGTTGTATGAGAATGATGTAGATTTCGAAGATGCATGTGAAGCTTGTAGCAGTCCTCTCAATAGAGATAGAGGACCATGGACTAATTTTATGTTTTAGGATGATTTTTTGTTCAGAGGTAATCAATTGTGCATTCCTAGAGGGTCAATGAGGGAGAATCTCTTGAATGAGAAGCATTGTGGCAGCCTAGCGAGACATTTTGGGCAGGACAAAACTTACCTACAGTTGATTACACACTACTATTGGTCACAAATGCAAGCAGATGTGAAGAGGTATGTGGAGAGATGCAGAGTATGCCAACATGCAAAGGTTCGTAGTCAAAATACTAGTTTGTACCAACCACAACCTGTGCCAAATAGACCTTGGGATTTAGTGAGTATGGATTTTGTTGTAGGATTGCCTAGAACTCAAAGAGGAAATGATTCCATTTTTGTAGTTGTGGATAGGTTTTTGGAAATGGTTCATTTCATCCCTTGCAAGAAGACTAGTGATGCAACAAATATAACTAACTTATTTTTCAAAGAAGTTGTGTGATTGCATGGTATACCTAGGAGTATAGTATCTAATAGAGACACAAAGTTTGTGGGTCACTTTTGGAGAACATTCTGGAAGAAGTTGGGCACACATATCAGTTTTAGCTTGGCTTACCATCCCAAATGAATGGTCCAACATAAGTGGTTAACAAAATCTTGGGTAATATGTTGAGGTGTCTTGTTGGAAACACACCAGGTAATTAGGACACGGCTTTAGCACAGGCTGAATTTGCATATAATGATTCTCCAAACAAGAGTACAAGTTTGAGCCTATTCTACATTGTTTATGGTATGCATCCAAGGGGTGTATTTGAACTCAGAGATATTGGAAATTTTGATAGAACAAGTGAAGATGGTGAGGAGTTTGCAAAATGTATTCATGACCTTCATGAAGAGGTCAAATTGTAGATTGAGGGGAGAAACCAACAATATAAGTAGTATGTTGATAAGAAGCACAAAGAAGTACATTTTCAAGTTGGTAATCTTGTTTTGGCTCATCTCAAGAAGGAGATATTTCTAAAAGGTGAATAAAACAAACTAAAATTGAAGAAGATAGGTCCTTGCAAGATTCTCATAATTTTTTTAACCAATTCTTACGAGATAGCTCTTCCTTCCAATATGGGTATCTCGCCCATCTTCAATGTGGTTGATCTCTATTCCTACAAAGGTGAAGAAACAAATGGAACAATAGACTTAGAGCTGATTCCAAGATGGGAACAACAAGTGACCAAGTCAGATCCGATCGACATTGAGTGTATCCTAGAGAAGCAGTTGTTGAAGAAGACCTGAGGTAAGGAATATTTCTAGTACTTCATTAATGGAAGGATCATCCTTTGGAGGATGCCACTTGGTTAACAAATGCAAAGATATCCAAATATGGCCATAGTGTTGATTACCTCATGAGCAGGAGCTCATTTTTTTTTTGTTTGTAGGGGAGCCTGACGTGGGAGCTTTAAAATTTTGGTTTGATTTTTTATTTACTATTTTGTGGTGCTAAATTTTTGGCTTGTGTATCTGCGGCTGAGGAAATTTAGGCAGTTTAATAATATGCAAAGATTAAAACCTTTTTGGGGACCACATGGAAAGGAGGATGAGGAAGTTATAAGTTAGTTTAGCTTTTAGTTTTGGATGGAAAACAAAGATCATGGAAATGCATGTTGTTGGAAAAATACCAAAAATTAGTTACTAAATCAATTGGATAGTTGCATTGATAAGAAGATGGTTAGTTAAGATTGGTGCAATGATGAGAAGGTTGCATTTTTTGGGCATGAAAGGAGAGTATACTCCAATATGAAGGAGAGAAAGAAGTTTAGCACAAGAAATAGAAAAATAGAATAGGTAGATTGGCAACATAGAAGATAGGAAAGAGGAAGGTGGGCGAAACATTTCTAGCACAACAAAGAACAAAAAAAATAATAGTGCTAGAGAGAGTGGAGGTGGGTGCAGGCTATAAGGGAAGAAGAATTTAGTGTTGGGAAGAAGAAATTGCCACTATTGGCATGGGTGAAAGGCGTCGATAGAAGGATAGTAGCAAGACTTATTGTTGGATGGTATTCAAACATCATGAATGATAAAGAAGGTAGCTTTTAATTTTTTTTTTGTAATTGTTCCTCACTGTCTCAAGTGGTGTTCAACATAAAATTTTAAAATTTGTGATTGGATGTGTAAATTGCTCTGTTCTATTTACTTTAGAAAATAAAATGGAGTAATATTTATTTTTGTTTTAATTTCCTCCTAATTAGAGCATAGTGTTGTATTGCTAATTTGGATGATGGTATTAAAAACCCAAGTCAAATATTTGTGTTCTTGGTTTTGCAATTTTTCCATCACTCTCTTGGAAATTCTCTTCTCCTTCTCTCTTGCTCTCTTGCTTTCATAGCTCTCTTACTTGCCACAATAGTCTCAAGCTCTCACAATGTTATCTACAACTCTCTTGGCTCTCACAACTCTATCTCTTTCTCTCTCTCTCTCTTTGGATTCCTCCAGTGTTGTAGGTCATATCTATCTCTTGTCTTATATATTTGAGCATCTTTGGATTTATCACATCCCTTGTCTATGCATTTTCTATCTTGTCTATTTATCTATTTCATTGTCTACTATTTTCTCTATCTTTCTATCTAGCTATTCGTGGAGGTGGAAATACCAAAATAGGGTTTGATTGAGGCAAGTCCCTAAATATCCCCAACATTTTTTCTCAATCTTATGTGTGCAGGTATTGAAAAGATCTATTTTTGGAGGCTTCATTACTTGGGTTATTGTGAGCACTTTCTTTCTCTCCCTTTGTTTTATCATTTAAATTTCACTTAGTTTACTTTACCTTATTTTAGTTTTGTTACTTTTGATTATTTTCCCATATTTCAAGAGTTCCTAGTAATCAAGATTGTTAGTAGCCACTTTGCTATTTTTTTTACATTCTCAATTTTCAGTTTGTATGAGACGCTAGCACACCATTAAGATTCCAACACACTACACTATCATCCTTGTTTCACATTTTTTTCCTTGATCGAAAGCTTGCCAATACTTCTAGAAAACCTTTGTGATCTACTCTTTCTATTTCTAGAACTCTCATCATTTTATCCTATCACCTAAGCATTATTCCATGAGGTAGTTGAGGACCATTTGCTCTTTGTAGAATATTATTTGTCCTAGAGACTTAGGAGTAGAAAATATACTCCTCTACATTTTGGTGAACCTGACGTGAACACTCCTTCCATAAAAAAGACAAATCCAATATTTTCCCTTCTAAGAAAAAAATTTGAGGTGCTGCCCCGAACCCCATTCAATGTTTTCAAAGTAGAAATAATATGTGGGCCTTCGGCCAACATGTTTATTTATTATTTTTTATATTTAGCTTATTCTTTTCAAAATTCATTTTCTATCTTCTTTTATTAATTCAATTTCTAGTTTTATTCAAAATGTTAATGATGTTCCATTCTAGGCATGTGATGGTGATTTGGCTTTACCTATGTCGTTCAATATCTTTGATACTTCTCATGAAATTCCTCTTGTTTTAAAGCATATTTTATTGCAAGAAGATGAAAACATTTATACTTTTCTCGATGCTACTCTACCTTCTCCTCATTCCAATGCACTCTCTTCTAGAGATGATGCATTAGGGATGATGAATCTCCTCTCACAGAGGATCCTCCAATGATAGATGTTGAGAATATTTCTTTAAATAACTCCTCTATAAGTCATGACGAATCTGTAAATATAATCATAGTATTTTCTTCCCCCCAAAGGCCTAAGAGACTATTCATTTATGTGACTCCGACTAGTCCTTCTCCTAAAAGGATTCATTTTATTCATGGTGTTCCATTTAACAGTAATTATCCAGATCTTTAGATAAATTTTATGCAGTTTAAATCTTCTTATAATATAGTACATCACACTTATAATACTAGAAAGAATAAACAAAATCTTAATCAACCTACTTCTTTACCACCTTCTTAACCAAGCCTTCCTCAAGCACCTAGACCTGTAGCTAAGCGACTGAGCTCAAGCAATTCCATGTTACTCCTACCAAGATCTCACTTTGGGATTTGCTTTAGATTGCTTTGACTTACCAGGGTATGCTTCAAGAAGCCTTGCAAAATATTTTCTTTCCTTCTTCCACCAAGCCGAAAAATGTTAATGCGTTGATAGATCATATTCATGCAGATTCACTGAATATTACATTCTATCCACAAGAACTCTTGCCTTTGAAAGTACACAAGCAAGTTGATCCTTTAAAGATAATAATGAACATTTACATTATTGGCATTAGACACATTCTCGTTAACATCGGTTCGGTGATCAACATATGTAGCATTGATCTATTGCCTAAAATGAAAATTGATTTGACCTCTCTTGCTACTTCTTCCTTGTATATTCATGGATTCGATAATGTCAGTCGACAGGTCTTAGGCATGATAATCTTGCCTTTAAGTTTGGGGCATGTTACCATACCCACCCTAGTATATGTTTTGTTAGGAAAATTACCATATAATCTTCTTCTTGGTAGATCGTGGATTCATGCTATGGGTGCAATCTCATCTACCTTGCATAGATCCAACAAATTTATTCATAATAATCAGTAGTCACAATCAAGGCTGACCCTGATGTTGTACACTTATGTGAGATGGCAACTATTGGTCAGGCTTTGGTTGTACCTACTCTTAAAAATCTTATCCTTTTAGTTTCTTCCAATGCATCAACATTTGCTCCAGTAGTACCTATTACAAAAGATACTCTTGAGACAAATGTCCTTGAGGAAGATCCTTCTACTTCTTTTCATGAAAATGCATGTCTCAATGATGATTGGGGTTCTTTAGAATTTACAACATCCTTCATTAGGGAATATAAAGTCAACAACCCAATCCACTTAGACATCCCAAAAATATCATTCACGCTCGCTATCAAAGATGATTCTTCTTTTGTATTGTGGGATAATGTGAACAATAATTGTAATATCCTTAATGTTGATCCTCCCCCTTCTGAGGAGTTGTAATCGCATTATGGATTTGGATTTAATATTATTTCTAAGCATGGGTACAAAGGAAATGGTCTTGGGAGTATGAAACAAGGAGTTAAGGTCCCTTTGGAACTGACACCTCACTCTTTTACAAGGGTTTTATGTTACAAGCCTTCTCGTTTGTTCCCATCCCCTCCTCCATCACTTGTTATCTTCGTATCCTTTTCTTGTGAGTAGTCAAAATTTTCTTCACAAGAGAAATGATTGTTGCCTGCTCCTCATTCTTTATCTAAGAAATAGCATATTTTTTTGAGGCTTCTCCAAGCCCACTCAATTAATCTTCCTCCTCCAACACAAGAAGTTTCATAAACATGGTAAATAAAAGAATTCTTTTTGTGCATACCATTGAGTGCCTGACCATTCCACCAGTGAATGTAAGGCCTTGAAGGATAAAATACAAAAAATTATTAATTGTGGTGCCATCACTCTTCCATATATTGATGCACCTATCTCTTTTTTGCAAGATAAGTGATATTGAGGTTTACCTCTATCCTATCCATTCTAAGAATCTTCTCATCCAGTTCTTACAACTCTTCTATTATGTCGCTACCCGCTATGTGACATTCACATATTTTATTACTCATTATCATTCATGGTAGTACACTATTTTGTGCAACTATTCTTTCTCTATGGTAGCGACACAATAGTATCTAGCATGTGGTTATCCTCCCTTGTATGTTGGGGGCAGGGGTAACCTATTCTAGAGGTGTGTGTCCTTCTTGAGGACCCCCCCTCTATATTTTTTTCTCCTTAGAATGACATGTGCTCCTTTGCATAACATAGATCATTCTAAGGGGGGCATCATATCTTCTTATTCTTTTCTTTTAGAAATATGCCTTAAAAAATTGGATGTTTTATGATCTCGTTGTCTAGCTTGGGGGTAGCCTGACTAGACTTGTCTTTTATGTTGATGATGTCATCTAGCTTGGGGACAACTTGTCTAGACTTGTCTTTCTTGTGACTATCCTCCAATGCATTTTGCAATAGCCATAGGTCTATGTGCTTGTTGTATGGTCTCTATCTTGCTATCCATACCTATCAATGTCATCTTTATCTGCTTGTTGTATGGTCTCTAGCCTTGCTAGTCATACTTATTAATGATGTTTTTTTATCTGATCAGATTATGTCATGACATGTCTATGAATTTTCTTATTTTTCTCTCTTTCGCCCAACATGTTTTTTTGTAGTGAACATGTTTGTGGTGAATTTGTAGTCAGCTTTGTAGGACAAAAGACCCGTGTCCTCTTTGTGTCTTGACTCAACTTTACAAATGGTATATACTAGATCGAAGACCTACATCTTCTCCATCCTGAGTATATACTTCTTTCTCTCTCTTTTTCTCTTCGACATTGATTGATTCCCTATCTTTTAGATGCATTCTTCTCTTGAAGCAATCAATCCTTACATTCTTCTCTCCGTTTAAGAATTCTTCCATGTATTATTTCTTGTTATTTTGGGAATGACACATAGTACTGAGACAACCTCTTGCATCATGGTCTCTTTTACTTTGCTGACTCAAATATTTTTAGTTTATTTGTTATGTGCCTTTGTGTATGTCATTCTCCATGTTTTTATTCCTAAATATCTATATGTCCATCATGCTCTAACCCCATGATTTGATATCTTTCTATTTTCTAACATTATTATCTTGTGCAAATCCTTTTTGTCTAATGCATTTGTTTTATAGGTCTCCAGCTCGGGAGAATGCTTCCTTGGTTTGAAGAGCTTTCTGCTTCCTCTATAGTATCCTTTTGGCATCATGATGTTATTTATGTTTATTAGATTTCCTTTAGCATGAATATTCATATAGATTCATAATCCTGCTAAAGTGAGGGAAAAATATAGTGTCGTAAAATTGTACCCCTTGCAATTTCACCTACACTTTTGAATCCACTTTAGTGTCCACTCCATTATATTTGTGTAGGCTCATTTTATCCCTTACATCATCCTTTTTCCTCTCAGGATGCTCAGGACCCCTTTTGAGCAACCACCTTTGTGAGTCAACTTTACATCAAGCCTTGTGTTTTCTTCATTCCCACCATTCTTGAGCATGATTTGTTTGGACACTAGCACACCACATAGATGTTCGCACGTTGTGCTAGCACTCCATGACATTTCAATGTTCAAATAGTTATTTCTGATCATGTTTCCACTTGTCACCTATCTTTTTCGGGTAGAAACGGCTTGGGACACCTTGTAACAACTTAGGAACCTTCTTTTCCCTCCTTTTCTCTCTTTAAAGTCTATCATTTTACCTCTCTTGATCTCTCTTGCTCTCTTGGACATTCTCTTCTCCTTTTATCTTTCTCTCTTGCTTGCACAAATCTCTTGCTTGCCACAACAGTCTCAAGATCTCATAACATTCTCCACAACTCTCTTGGCTCTCACAACTATCTCTTTCTTTCCCTCTCTTTGGCTTCCTCAAGCCTTGCAGGTGATCTATCTATTGTCTTATGTCTTTGAGCATCATGGGATTTATCACATCCCTTGTTTATGCATTTTATATCTTGTCTATTTATCTATTTCATTGTATACTATTTTCTTTATCTTTATATTTGGCTATTCATGGAGGTGGAAACATTGAAACAAGGATTTGATTGAGGCAAGCCCCTAAACAACCTCAACATTTTCTCTCAGTCTTATGCGTGTAGGTATTGAAGAGATCTATTTGTTGGAGGCCTCATTACTTGAGTGTTGTGATCACTTTCTTTCTCTCCCTTCATTTTATCATTTGCATTTCACTTAGTTTACTTTACCTTAATTTAGTTTTGTTACTTTCAATTATTTTCCTGTATCTCAAGAGTTCCTAGTAATCAATATCTTTAGTAGTCACTTTGTAGCTTTCTATGACATTCTCAATTTTTGGTTTGTACAAGATGCTAGTGTGTCACGTTTTCATTCTTGTTCCATGTTGCCATCCTTAATCGAGATCTCTCCAATATGTCTAGAAAACCTATATGATCTACTCTTTTTGTTTCTAGAACTCTCATCATTTTATCCTATCACTTGAGCATTATTCCTTGAGGTAGTGTTGGCCTCCTACAATGATTTAACAACTAAGCCCTTATAGTTGTGATTCAGAGATTGGACATCTAAACTGAATAGCCATTCAATCATCATGAAGGTGCATTTAACTTGTCAACCCAGGGACGTGAACTTGGAATGGGTCAGTACAATATGTGCATTAAGGATCCCAAGTAGCCATATTCATTCTATAACTAAGAAAAACATAATGCTGAAGGTAAATTGCTTAGAAGGAAATAACATAAGTACTGAACATCAACCAACAACTATGTTAAGCTGAAATGCATGACATAAATGAAAATATAAGTAAACAAATAGGAAACTACTTTGTCTGCTTTGGCTGAAGGAACAGTCACATAATGGAATTCTAGTGGCTACAGGAACAATTAGTGCCATATTCTTAACTAATTACTAAACAAAAATTAATAACTAAACTAAGGATGGAATGCTCACCAAGTGGGCCCCCTTGGATGAGTATCCTCTAAAACTAATGTAAAATAAGATGTACGAACTTATAAATTCATCGTATTCATTGGAAAACATGAGTACAATAGAGCAGTGTAAACTATATTGCTGAAAACTAAGAATGCAAGTACATCATCAGATCGCGCAACCTCTTGATAAGGAGAATCTAACTCTTATTTATAGGAAAAGAAGCGACTAACTAAGCAAGGTAGTCAACTCCACGAACTGGGAGGACGCCACTTTAGGGAAAGCAGAGAAAGTGGAGGGGCAGTTATGTGTGCATGGAATTTGGTCAGACGTGCTTGCCTCAACACAGATTTAGGACAACAATAACACCTATATTCGCTCAACATCAATAAAGATCATTTACAAGGTGGTTACAATTCGGTTTGCATGAGGAGTCTCCCGTCGTTGACCCCTTTGAATGATTCTATTCGTTGACCTTTGCATGACCACTTTGTTAGTCGTTATGGTGAAGACTAGTTGGCAGAATCTTCTCAATCTAGTGGCCTCAAATCATATTTGCATGGAATTATTAATACGCATAATAATCTCATATCTATAACTATCTTAAAGAACACTCACTAATCTACATGTAGAATTAACACAGATAGTCCATATAACATGTCAATGTCATTAAAGATTTGGAGAGATAAAATTAGGCCCAATGTCTATGGTTTCGAGGAAATATCAATATTCAAACATGAAGGTTCATGACAATTTCGACAAATAGATCATAAATTCTACCAAAATTAAACCATAAACTAGACTCATCATCCCCCCCAACCTAAGGTTTTGTTGGTCCTCCAGTAGGGGAAGGGTTGTTCTTCTGCTTAGTCAAAGCCCTAAAATTTTCCACTGCCAACTGTCCCACATCAATGGTTGTTGTGAGTGAATCAAGATCCTAATAGAACCCTTGTTGTTTGTTCAATTGGTTCCATCTTTGTCTCTCTGCAACAATATCATAGTTGTAAAACTTGTAATTTAGCACGGGCCACATCAGGATGGGTGGCTGAAAAGTCAGTGGAAGCCAGAATCATCCTTTTGTCCTCCCAATCTATATATATCTGTCAATTCTTTTAAGTGTTGCAGCATAGTTTTGTATAGAGTGGGTCTCAAATTGCTTTAGCTCATTAGTTAGGTTGTTCCATCTTTGTGACATGTATCTCTTCATAGTTTCCTCTTTTGCTTTTGCCACCACCTCATATTCACTGTCAATTGCTTTTATCCAAGGCATAATCCTATTACCATAGCTAGGTTTGAGAATAATTCTACACCACTCCTAGTAAATGTCCCCTAGATTTCCTGATTTAGCCTTGATGGGTAGAGGGATGTTGGATTCCAATTGCTTATAAGCCCCATATTGTTGTCCCCAATTGGTCTCATTTGGTACCCAGGATATAAATTACGTTAAGTGGACATCCCCAACATATAACAGTGGATTCCAATCATGGTCTTGAGTCACAACATAATTGTGCAAGTAAAATTCACACAACAAATTCTTCATCTCATGGGAAGCAATCTGATAAGCATTGAAAAATTCAATAGGAGTCTCAGTAGAAGGGTTGAAACCTAAGACAATCCTTGCTAGCTTAAAAGAGAGATATTTCTCCTTCAAATGCAAAGCATAGACCCTTGGAGGGGCCCTACATTCTACTATTTGGGGTACCAAGGTTGTCATATCATCCACCTTCTTCTTTAAAGTAGCAATTTTTGCATCCTTGTCTGCAATCTCTTCATCTTTCTTTTGAATTTCCTTCTTCAACCTATGTTTCTCTTCTTTCTGTTCCTCTTCTCTTCTTTGCATCTCTTTCCAAAAATGCATAGCTACCATGTTCATTGAAAAAGAAGGGGGGTTATGTATTCCTACTAGCATTTTTCTTGGCACTGATGCTTGCTCCTCATATAGTACTAGTTGCAAGGATTCAGGTAGTTCAGTCAATTCTGGCTGCAGGACCTCTTGTTCCCATTTTTTCTCATGCTGCAGGATCTCTTGCTGCAAGAAATCTTGATTTTCCTCATACCCTTGATTCTCAACTTGTTATGCAATATCAACAAGATCTTCTAGTGTTATGTTTGTTGCTTTCTCAAATATATCCTCTTCCTTGACATTCACCTGCCCCATTGGAACTTCTGTGTCCCCCTATGATATTTCTCTAGACTCGGGGCTTTCTTGCGGAGGCATATCAAAGGCTGGCTCAACTAGTCTTGATTTCCTGGTAGGGCTTTCACATTTTTCTTTGGCTGTAGGATGAATAGTGTTAGCCTTCCGCTTCCTAGAGCTTGGTACTTCTTTTTCTGCCAGCTACTTTTTAGCTTTTCCTTTTCTTATTTCCTCTTCTCTCTTTTGTGCTCTAGTTTTCATTAGGATGCCAAGTGGAACATCATCATTAGAATATGAGGAGGAACTTTCTTTGTCTGTGTGCTCTGTCTCAGAAGAGCTAATCTCTATGGTCCATTTTGCTACAGGAGGGATTGCACTAGGGCCTGTGCCAGAGGTTGAAGCACCAGAGGTGGCTTCAGCAGCGCTCAATCTACTGCTAGACCTATGGGGTTGAGGTAAAACCCTAAGTGGAAAATGCTCAGGTCTAATTTGATCAATATTTATGAATTCTTCCCAAGTCATCTCAGATACATCATGCAGAGACTTCTCAACTAACAATTTAATCAAACAATGGTGGGAAACATAATTGTCCCTACCTTTATGAGTCTCAGCTGCCATGATTGAAAGAAGGTGGTAAAGCATGTTCGACACATTCATCCTCCTCTTGTGCCTCATGTGATTCAAGAGTTTAAAGTGTGCAGAATGTAGATTTGACTGGCATCCTTCACAGGTGATATATTTTATGACATGAACATCTACTTGCTTCCATGGATCAGGAAGAGAGGTTCTTTTTGTACCTTGTCTGTCCACACTCAATGGAGGGTCACCAGGTTCTATAAATTCAGCCCTAGCTGACCTGGCATCTCTAGAAGCAGGGTAATTTTCATTGTCGGCAGGAAACCCTGTAACCTCTGCAATTCTTTCTTCAATAGCCAATACTCCCAACCGTTTTACCGTGGATTTTTCCTCAGACAATGTTTGGGAAAATTCTAATGCAGTGTCTTCATTAAAACCATTCAGCTTCATGAAATAGTCTAACTAGCCATAGTTTCTGAATTCAACTTGTGAAGGTGCATCCTGCAGTAATACGTCATGAACCATGGGTTCATTTTTGATTAACCCACCTTCCATTGTATGCAATCAACAATCACTTTGCAAATTTTCCTTCTTGCAATACTGCCAAATTTCCAATGCCAATGTCGCCAGAATTTTCCTTTTCTGTTTTACCTTTTCTTTCTTTCTATTTTACCTTTTGGCGGCTTAAGATTATGACATGATCAATAATGGTAGTAAATGAATAATTGTAAGAACTTATGAAAAGCAAGAACAGGATCAAGAGACTAAACATAGCACAAAAGAGAGAGACAAGATGAGAGAATATGATTATTGTATTCTCAATATGCATGAAGATAGACCGACATGAAGATAGACTTGATTACAAGCATGTACAAGGCTTGCTTATAAAGGCAAGCTAGGACACAATGAAGGGCCATGAATGAGACAAGTGTCCCAATCATGTGTAGGCTAGGTAGAGAGAAATATTAGATAATTCCATGAAAGGTGGATCACTCACCTAAAGTGGAATTATCATGCCACGAAAGGTGGAGATAAAAAGGTGATAACTAGATCACAACACAAAGAGTGGAATTTCTCCTACACACACTTCCCTAAGTGTCCAACTCATAACTCTCAATGTATGCACAAACCTAGATGCAAGATGCAAATAAATAGGTATCACAAGTCAACTTATAATGATATGCATTCCCTAAGTAAGCTTAAGTAAAGTGAAATAAGTAAAATACTTATTTACACCAACACCCTGCCTTAAGTGCAACTTGGGGAATGAAGACTCAAGCTAACCATGCAAGATAAAATGCAAGATGGGTCCCGACAACTGATCCATGTTAGGTACCCATGTACAAGTGCAATGCAATCTCTCACAAGTGGAGTAAAGATAGAAAAATCCAGTGGGAAAAAACTACCCCCCAAAAGAGAGATGAGATACAAAAGCTTATGAACATGGCATGAGAAGGACAAACCCCATGTGAGGAAAAATCCCCCCCATACAAGAGAAGAAGAGAGACAAAGTAGCCCCCCTAAATGTACAATGTTCACCCATGGAAGATGCTCGAGAAGGAATGAAGAAGCTGCTCCAAAATTGTCGAACAACGTTCCTCCCCTTAGGAAGAAAAAATACCAAAGGTGCATGAATGAAGTCTCCCCAATCCACAAGTGAAGAAGGAAGAACCCTCAAAACGTAAGGAGTCTTTGAAATCTGCTCAAATTTCCCTGTGTTGATGCTGAAAGATGCCTTTCCCAAACCATGTGAAGCTGCAATGGCAAGTGCAATGGTCGCAATGTAGTCGCTTCTTGGAACCTGTGAGAAACCGTTTGCAACAACACTCTCATCTGCTGAAAAAGACAACTCAAGATCTAGCAAGGATGAAGGTAGAACATACTCCAAAGACAATGTCTCCTCAAGAGAGAAAGTGGCCTCCTCCAACTGTTGTACATATGCATCCACAATCACATCAACCTCAAAAGACTGATCATGTAGAGGAGTGTCAGAGTATTCCCTCGTAACAACTGAAGAAGAATCACCTTCATCAAAGAGAAGATATAAGTAATCAAATGTGTCTCCCAAATCTGCAATGTAGGATTCCACAAACAAGCCGCCAATGTCTGTCAAGTAGTCATCCCATGAAGTTGCTGCTGGAAGACAAGGTATACACTATTGCACTGAATCACAAGGCACTGAAACTGTTGGAACACAAGTATCATTAGGTGCATCAGTCAATGTAGGAGATGGAGTATCAACAATAGGCTCAAGAACCTCAGGAGTAGTGAGCACTCCAAGATTCAAGTAACCATATTTAGTGTCCTCAAGTGTGTCCACACTAGGGTGAACTGAATCATCAATAGGAGAAAAATATGAGGTGTAGAACCGAGAACAATTATCAACCTCCCCAACTGCAACAAGAGCCCTGCTATGCAAATCTCGAACAATGACAGAATTTGGTGTGAACTCTACACTCTTTCCTGTACCACTATGTGTAATCTGATAGATGGAAAGGATGTTCCTTGACAAAGTAGGCACACATAGAACATCATTAAATGCTCCACCTTCAATGTCAATAGACCCCTTCCCACAAATTTCCAAAGAAGTGTTGTTGGCCATCAAAATGGGTGGTGATGAACAAGAATCAAATGAAGAGAACATATCCTTGGAAGAAGTCATATGATGTGAAGCTCCCGAATCAAGGATCCACCTATCTGAATTGGAATATGCAAAAGCAAGAAATGCTTGCCCCTTATGTTTCTCATGTTGAGATGAATAAGAAGGAGATGAGCTTGATGTTGTTGCCATGAGAGTTGTACTTTTTCCCTTAGAAGAAGTGGAAGGGGATGAGTCCTTCTCTTGATATGCAGCTGGAAAGTTGATGTTGTTCTTCTTAAGGATGTTTTTCAACTCATCAATTTGCTTAACATGACAACGATGCTCCTCATGACCAAATTTTTTGCAATATGCACATGTTGGTTGCTCCCTCTTGCTTGAATAGTTGTACTTCTTTGATGGAGATGAAGTTGAGCTTTTTTGTGGAGGAGTGGATTGTTTGTTCTCTCCTTGTGGCTTTGGTGAAGATTGCTTTTGGTCTTTCCCTTTGCCTTGCTTGTTGTTTCCATGATTGACCACCAATGCTCTTGAAGTTGAAGACTTGAGAATGCCCATTTTCATAAACTTATTTTGCTCAAGAATCAAAAGATCTGTGAGAGCCTCAAAAGATGGTGATGTGAAGTTTCTTATTGTCAATCTTTGAGTCTGAAAACTTGAAACAAAGGTTGCATACTCAACTGGAAGCTTGTCCAACAAGTTGAAGACCAATTGATCATCCTCTTTCTCAATACCACAATCTTTTAGTTGTGCTCTTAGCTCATTTTCCTTAGTGACATAATCCTGAATTGTGTCAAAATCCTTGGGATCAAGGCTTAGGAGATCATGTTCAAGCTTGTACCCCTTAACCGTATCAACCTTTCCATACAAACTAGCAAGCTTATCCCAAACTTCCTTGGTTGTAGTACATTTATCAACATGGAAAATGAGATCATTTGAAATAAAATTTCTTAGTGTAAATGCCATAGAAGTTTTAGTGAGCCAATCCATATATGCAGTTGGATCTACCTTAGGATCCGAAGGTGCAGTTATGGTTCCATCAATGTAGTAAATTAAACCTTTTTCCATTAGTTTACTCCATGCACGTACTTTCCATGTAGCATAATTATGTGTAGTTAAGAGTGGAAATTTAGATGAACCCATGATGGAATGCAAGAGAACAAGAGAGAAAATAGGAACAATCACACAAGAGACACCCCCAAAATTAACTCAATCAAATACCCCCCCCCAAAAGATGATTTTGGCACTTTATAATGCAGTGCGTGTACAATAGGCCACTTGCAACTTGGCTAAGTGGGCTTATGATTTCTGATTTACAACTTGCCACAATTAGGCTGAGAAAAGACTAGAACAATAAAGAAAAGACCTAAATTCAGATCTATGCAATACAAGTGCCAAATAGGCCAAAAAAGACCATATGCTGAAAGTACAAAATCCACTCAAGATCGCTTCAAACTGATTGCAGATTCAAGAAGTAGACGAAAAAATCATGCACTTTAAAAAAAATGACACTTGAAAAGGAGTTCGTATGTGACTGAACGAAGCCCTGGAAGTTGCAAAAATGACGATTGGACAGGTGCAGTGTTGAAAAACTACAAATTCTGGAAAATCTGTCCACTAAAATTAGAAACCGAGCACACAGCTGCGAAGTACACAAAAAATTAGCCCAAATAAAAAAAATTGCTCAAAAAAAGGAGTTAAAACGAGCAAGATATGGGCCTGTGAAGTTGAGCTGCAAAATTGAAAACTCCATTGGTGAGGGGGGCAAAACTTTTTTAGAACGCTGACGTCATCAATCCACTGGCATAAATTTGACGATCATTTGGCCGTCACCATTGACAAGAGCTTAAAATTGACGGGTATAAGACTGTCACCTTCGGTCAAACCCCTGCTGGAATCTTGGAATATTCTTTGAAAATGTGAGCTCAAATTTAAAAAACTGACCATTGGATTTCAAATAATGCCAGAAATTGTTTGAGGAAACCGCCGGAGTTTTGAATGACTGACCGATGGATGGGCCGCATGCCCAACAAAAAGTTGCCGTGTGGTAGGGTGATAGGGGGGCCGCGTGGTGCCTACGGGGCTACGGTACAAAGTGCCTGCGTAGGCAGATACGATCTGAGTACCCTGCGTGCGCAGGGTACAATACAAATTTTTTGTTGATTTTTTTTTATTTTTGATTTTTTTTTGAATTTTTATTCATATAAAATCAAAATAAATTTTTTTTTATTTAATAAAAAATATAAATACCCCAAATACAATTTTTTAATGGGGTTTTAATTTTTCAAAAAAATTGAAAAAATCGATCATTTTTTTCCAGAAATATTGAAAATTTTACAATAGACAAATTGAAATTTAAAAAAAAAAAATTCAAAAAATTTCAACTAAATAGAACTATAGAAAAATTGAAAAATACCCAAATTGGAGAATTTTTCTGATCTAGAGCTCCTGGAGTTTGATTTTGACGAAATGAAAGGCTATCTTGACTGAAAACAACCTTCTGAATCCAAATTTGCGGTCAAATCTGGTCTAGGACGCACCAAAATTCTGCTGCTCCTCAGATTTCCCTCTTGACCACCTTCACACGAACTAAGATCTCCCAACAATAGCTATGCAAAGGACCTCCAACTGCTTTGATACCATGTAAGAACTTATGAAAAGCAAGAACAGGATCAAGAGACTAAACATAGCACAAAAGAGAGAGAGACAAGATGAGAGAATATGATTATTGTATTCTCAATATGCATGAAGATAGACCGACATGAAGATAGACTTGATTACAAGCATGTACAAGGCTTGCTTATAAAGGCAAGCTAGGACACAATGAAGGTCCATGAATGAGACAAGTGTCCCAATCATGTGTAGGGTAGGTAGAGAGAAATATTAGATAATTTCATGAAAGGTGGATCACCCACCTAAAGTGGAATTATCATGCCACGAAAGGTGGAGATAAAAAGGTGATAACTAGATCACAACACAAAGAGTGGAATTTCCCCTACACACACTTCCCTAAGTGTCCAACTCATATCTCTCAATGTATGCACAAACCTAGATGCAAGATGCAAATAACTAGGTATCACAAGTGCAACCTATAATGATATGCATTCCCTAAGTAAGCTTAAGTAAAGTGAAATGAGTAAAATACTTATTTACACCAACAATAATAAAGGAAGGTTATGATGGAGAAAAATAGTGGCAACAGTTGGTATCACCTCACATGTACGAGTCGTCATCTTACTCATAATTAAAATTGGCTCGATTTAAATTTTGCTGACGTAGACTAGTATGGACTGACAAATGGGAAAAGTACTCACATCTTCCCCCCCCCAACCTAAATTTGAGCATGTGTCCTCACATGCAAGGTGGTAAGGATGATTTGACAAGAACAGGGAATAATGACATGCTATGGTGAACGTCCATATTAATTCACAACAATTAAATGAAAATAAGGTGGAATGAGGTGGAGTGGAATGAGGTGAAGTGATGGAAGAAAGAGAAAGGTGGAGATGGATGGGAAGATGGGTGGATGGGTGAAGAATTGGACTCCCACAGAAGTGGAAGTCTTTATTATGACAAGTACATACCTTAATTAGCTAGAAGGAGGGACACCAAGTCCACTTCCTTTAGCTATAGGAAGCTCGGGTGTTGCATGTTGAGTGAATTGTTGTAGGAATTCCTCTTTGGATGTTGGATTGTGATACAATCTGAGGTGATGGCCATTGAAAAGCAACTTAAATCTGACTGGGTCAATAGTAGTGAGTTGAACAACACCATTGGGGTATACTTCAACAACCTCATATGGTTCTAGCCACCTTGTCTGCAATTTTCTTGCATTATCCTGATATCTTGAATCATAGAGCAAGGTCCAATCTCCTGGTTGAAATTTCTTTTCCTTGATGAATTTATCATGCCCCCTGATTCTTTGATTATGCACTACCTCTGTGTGATGCAAGGCTTCTCTCCTCATCTCATCCAAAGCATTTAGCTGCAGGATTCTTTCTCTTTGGGCCTCGGAGATATCCATCCCCAAGTCTACTGTAGTCCTAAGAGTCTTATGTTCAAATTCAATGGACATCATGGTTTTTTTCCCATACAACAACTCAAAAGGAGTGAAGCCTGTAGTTATCTTCCAGGTTGTCCTATAGGCCCAAACAAATTTTGGCAGCTTGTTTTCCCAATCTTTTTTATGAACAACCACTATTTTGTTCAGGATGGCTTCAATCTCCATGTTAGTCACCTCAACTTGGCCATTGGCATGGGGGTGATAAGGAGTAGACTTCTTGTGTCTTATGTTGTACTCATTGACCAGTGTTGCAACAAGGGTTGATGTGAATTGATCCCCTTGATCAGTCACTATCTCTCTTGGAACTCCATACCTTGTGAAAATCTCCTCATAAAGAAATTCAACAACCTTACTGTCTCTTGCATTCTTCATGGCCTTAACTTCTACCCACTTAGTTACATAATCAGTGCAAACTAAGATATAAGACTTACCATTTGATGGAGGATCAATGGGTCCTACAAAATCTAGTCCCCATTTGTCAAATGGAGTGATTACTACCTGAGGGAAAAGTGGCATCTCATCAGATTTGGTTGGTCTGCCCATCCTTTGACATCAAACACATTTTCTTGTATACTTTCTTGCATCCTTGTGGAGTGTTGGCCAGTAATATCCTATGTTCAAGATCTTCATTGTTGTCCTCTTGGATGAAAAATGTCTTCCACATGGTTCGTTGTGGCATGCATGCAAAATATCATATGTCTCATCTTCTCTCACACATCTCCTCATGACATGGTCTGGTCCAGTATAAAACAAACATCCAACAATCCATGAAAAAGGAAAATATTTTTCAATGAGCGCCCTTCTCTCTTTTGGAGAGAAGTGAGGAGGAACTCTCCCCGTGACCAGATAATTAGCTATGTAAGCATACCAGGGTGCTTGCACACTAATGGAAAATAAGTGTTCATCAGGGAAAGAGTCATCTATGGCTTGATTGTCTTCTAATGTAGCCAACCTTGAAAGAAAATCCGCAACAACATTGGCCTTCCATGGTTTATCCACAATGGTTATGTCACACTCCTGCATCAACAATAACCATCTTGCCAACCTACTAGTGATTAGGGGTTTATTCATGAGATACCTAATGGCTACATGCTCGATGTGCACAAATATTTGATAACCTATTATGTAGTGCCTGGATTTGTTCAGGGCATATATCACTACCAACATTTCTTTTTCTGTCACTGTATAGTTGAATTCAACTCCTTGCAAGTTTTTGCTGACAAAACAAATGGAATTTTCAATAGCTCCTTTTTGTCCTAAGACTTCTCCCATGGCATAGTCTAATGCATCTGTATGGATGTGAAAAGGAAGCTCCCAATTAGGTCCTTTGAGTATAAGAGCATGAGTCAAAGTTGTCTTCAAATCAAAAAATGCTTTATCACAGTCTTCTGTCCATTGAAATTCAACATCTTTGGTAAGAAGAGTATACAATGGTGCTACTATTTTTCCAAAATCCTTGATGAAATGCCTATAATAGCTTGCATGTCCCAAGAAACTCCTAACATCTTTTTGTTTTGTAGGTGTGGGTTGATTTGTGATTACCTCAATCTTTGCAGGGTCTACTTGAATTCCTTTGTGAGAGATGTAGTGTCCAAGAACTACACCTTCCTGCATCATCATGAAACACTTTTCACTATTTAGAGAGAGATTGTGATCTTCACATCTTTGCAGGACTTTCTTGAGATTCTCTAATGCTTCATTGAAATCAACACCATAGGTGGTGAAATCATCCATATAAATTTCCATGCAATCATGAGAGACGTTTGAGAATATGCTAATGACTGCCCTCTAAAAAGTTGTAGGTACATTGCATAAGCCAAATGGGAGTATCAAGTAGGAATAGGTCCCCCATGGACAAGTAAAGGTGGTATTCTCCTGGTCCTCAGGTGCAATTTGGATCTGGTTATAGCCACTGAAGCCATCTAGAAAAGAAAAGTATTGCTTTCTTGCAAGTGAGTCCAAAACTTGATCTATGAAGGGTAAAGGAAAATGGACCTTTTTGGTGGTAGCATTAAGTTCCCTATAATCAACAAAAACTCACCATTTCCCTCCTTTCTTGGGCACAATCACCAATAGAGACACCCACTGGCGATCTGAAATGGGGTAGATAAATCCCGCATCTAGCAGTTTCTATAGTTCTCCTTTTACAATTTCTCTTAGTGCAAGGTTGATTCTTCTTTGTGGCTGTCTAACTGGGGTGCAATCATCTCTAATATAAATTCTATGAGTGCAAAGCTTAGGGTCCAATCCATTCATCTCATGATAGTCTCATGCAAATGCATGTTAATGGGTCCTCAGTAAGTTTCCAACAACAACTGTTGTTCTTCATTCAGTTTGCTGTTAATATTCAGATATTTTCCTTCTGACACCTGTACTTGTGTAGTTAACTCTATCATAGCTACTTCATTAACACATGGTACCTTGAGTTCATATGGCAGCAATGTATGGTACATACGCGTTGCTTCCTCCTACAATGATTTAACAACTAAGCCCTTACAACTGTGATTCAAAGATTGGACATCTAAACTGAATAACCATTCAATCATCATGAAGGTGCATTTAACTTGTCAACCTAGGGATGTGAACTTGAAATGGGTCAGCACAGTATGTGCACTAAGGATCCCAAGTAGCCATATTCATTCTACAACTAAGAAAAACATAATGTTGAAGGTAAATTGCTTAGATGGAAATAACATAAGTACTGAACATCAACCAACAACTATGCTAAGCTGAAATGCATGACAAAAATGAAAATCTGAGCAAACAAATAGGAAGCTACTTTGTCTGCTTTGGTTGCAGGAATAGTCATAGAATGGAATTCTAGTGGCTGCAGGAATAGTCAGTGCTAGATTCTTAACTAATTACTGAACATAAAGTAATAAATAAACTAAACTAAACTAAGGATGGAATGCTCACCAAGTGGGTCCCCTTGGATGAGTATCTTCTAAAACTAATGTAAACTCAGATGTACAGACTTATAACTTCATCTTATTCATTGGAAAACATGAGTACAATAGAGCAATGTAAACTGTATTGCTGAAAACTAAGAATGCAAGTACATCATCAGATCACGCAACCTCCTGAGAAGGAGCATCTAACTCTTATTTATAGGAAAAGAAGTGACTAACTAAGCAAGGTAGTCAACTCCATGAATTGGGAGGACACCACTTTAGGGAAAGCAGAGAAAGTGGAGGGGCGGTTATGCGTGCATGGAATGTGGTAAGATGTGCCTGCCTCAATGTAGATTTAGCATAGCAGTAACACCTATATTCGCTCAACATCAATAAAGATGATTTACAAGGTGGTTACAATTCAGTTTGCATGAGGAATCTCCTATCGTCGACCTCTTTGAATGATTCCCTTCGTTGACCTTTGCATGACCACTTTGTTAGCCATTATGGTGAATGACCAGCTGGCATAATCTTCTTAATCTAGTGGCCTCGAATCATATCTACATGGCATTATTAGTACGCATAATAATCACATATCTATAACTATCTTAAAGAAAATTCATTAATCCACATGTAGAATTAGCACAGATAGTCCATATAACATGACAATGTCATTAAAGATTTGCAGAGATAAAATTAGGCCCAATGTCTATGGTTTTGAGGAAATATCAATATTCAAACATCAAGGTTCATGAAAATTTTGACAAATAGATCATAAATTCTACCAATATTAAACCATAAACTAGACTCATCAGGTAGTTGAGGACCATTTTCTCCCTATAGACTCTTCTTTGTCCTAGAGACTCGAGAGTAGAAAATCTTCTCCTTTGCATGTATATATTGAGAATACCCCTAGTTGAGCTTATAAAACCTAGTCAAAACTTATTAGCCATTCCCACTTGATCAGGCTTGTTAATTTGTCTTGCATGATTTATTGTTTAGATCACCATCTCCACTTGAAATCAAAGTGAAGATATCCATTCAAAATTGAGCCTAGGACATTATCTTTTTCATTATATCTTTGTGTCTTGTTAATCTTTAAAGAAAATATTATTTTATCTAAGATCTTATATTGCATATGCTAATTAAAGGATCTCAATATAAGAAAAACATGGAATCAAGTCAAAATGAGTCAAACATGCAAACAACCATAAGGGGTACCCAACATGAGTTGGGGATGTCTTCACAAAAAATACCTCAAGGAACATATTCACAACAAATACCTCATGGTGCATCTAAAATTCCACACCCATTATTTGCATGGACCATTGACATTGATGAAGATCTCAATTAAGAGCCAACATGAGAAGACATACAAAAATTTGAGCAAGACCCTAAAACAATGAAAGTTTTGGATCTTATGTTTAGTACAATCCTTCATCATTACCTTCAAATGTTACTCCAAAAAGGTGTTAAAATACAATCTCACATTATCCAAGATCAAGCACAAGATCTCATAACCTTCACTACACCTCACACTTTGGGAGAAGCAAATCAAATCAATAGACCAACGAGAAGCATATTTACATCACAAATGGACATACTAACCCCATCACAAAATCCAATTCAAACATCAACACCAAAGGTGGCTGAAACTTTCACATATACACCACCACCTCTACCTAACAAATATTTTTTTTAATGGAAAACATATCAAGAGATGATCCAAGAGAAAGCTACACCCCAAAAATTTCCTACCTTTTCTAGATCTCACTTAAACATAGGTACCTAAAGTATGTGAAATTTTCTCATTCAACCAAGTCAACTACAACAACATTACATTCAACCAAGTCAACCACAACAACAATACATCCAACCAAGTCAACCTCAACAAAATATATTCAACCAATTCAACCTCAACAACATTTCATCTAAACCAATTCAACCTCAACAATAATGCATCCAACCAATCCAACCTCAAGATCACATTCCTCTAAATCAATATCAACATCAATAACAATACCTTTTAACAAGTGTATCTCCATCAAAATCTAAAAATGACTTGGTTCAACAAATGCAAGAGTTACAAAAAAAGATATCAAATATAGAAATGAGAAACATTAACTCTAAGAAGAGATATTTATTGGAATACATATGTCCCTATCCCTTTGACAAGTCTTTAAACATAATACCCTTCCCTCAAAAATTTGAAATGCCAAGATTTGATAAATACAAGAGAAGAGGTGATCCAAGAGAACACATAATAGAATTTTACATAGCTTATCTTAAGGTGTCCTACGATGAAACATATATAATGTACCTCTATCTTAGAATCTTAGGAGGTCAAGACATTGAGTGGTTTTCACATTTACCTCATGGGATCAAGACCTTTCATGAATTGGAAAATAAATTCATTGCATATTTTTTATATAACATTGAATGTGAAATCTCCATGACTGATTTATGTAATACAAAACAAGATGAGGGGGAGTCCTTTGTGTCCTTTTTACAATTATGGAGAAACATGTCAAGAAGATTCCCTTAATGTATTCCTAAAAAGAAATGTGTTCACATTTTCACCAAAAACCTAGATAGTGAATTGGCCTTTCACCTAAGAATTCAATGTAATAGTACCTTTGATGAGATCATTGAAAGTGGAATGGAAATTTAAAAATATCTCATTGCTAAATGTCTTGTGAATTTTTAAAAAATTATAAGGATAACTCATCAACGTCTAAATATAAGACAATAATTGGACAAAAAATAAGAAAATTTTCAATTATGGTGTGGTAGATGCAAAAATAGTTTGAAACATTCAACCTACCCTACAATTTGCAATAAAAAATCCTCAAAACAAGCAAGGTGCTAGAAGACCACCTAGGAAAGACAATGTTCCTAAAATGCAATACACTCCTTTATGGGGATATCTTGAATTTGCATTGAAAAAAATGATCCAAGCTAAACTTATCACCTTACCAGAAGTGAGAAATCAAGAACTAGAAATTAAACCTCCATGGTACAAAGAAAATGAATAATGTGAGTACCATAGGATTAAAGGATGCAAGACCTCTAATTGATTCAAATTGAAAAATATTATCTAAGACCTTATTGATTAAGGTGATGCTGACATAGATAATACACCTTCAACTAATGATGATCTCAATATTTACCAAGATATTATCCCTAATCATGGAAAAGCGGAATTGTCAAATGAAAATAGCAATCCTAAAGGATCCAATTATATTGTTGTTTTTATGATTACACCATAGCCTGAGTAGAAGGAATATTTTCCATCAAAAATGTAATCCTTGAGTGCACAACTACAAATTGTAGGGTAAAAACAACATCCAATGATCCCCTTAATCAAGATCAAAGTATTATTTTTAATAGCCCCTTTCCATCTCAAGGCTTAAGTATCTCTTCCATGTCACCTTACGAGCAAAGTATCCTTTTCACTTCCACAACATCTTCCAACTCCCTTCCAAATCAAGATTAAAGAATGCCTTCCATCCCATCCAATGATTATCCCCCATCTCATGATCCCATATCTTTCACTCCATATAGTGACCCCCTCCCATATCAACATCAAAATACACTTTCATGGCATGATCCCGATCCTTCACAAGATTCCACCATCCCTCTCCAAATAAGACATATAAAAAAATGAACTAAAAAGGCATCCAAAAGCTTCATCCACTCCTAAGGCATCCATTCCATCACATATCCCTCATTCCATCCAAATAAATTTTTTCTTCCTTATTTTGATCTTGATTATCCTATCAATATCCCTCATCATATCTAATCCATCCCCTTATCCTTGGTACTTTGATCTTGGTAAAATTGAGGGTAAAAATTGTCCAATTGTGTTTTAGACAATGAAAATCCTTACAATCCATGTCCTTTAGACATCATCCTTTTATCCAACAAATCATTTTTAATCTTACATCCATAATATCAATACCTCTAGTAAAGGCTATCTCATTCCTTTGCAGTACAATATTTGGATATATTTTCTCCTATCATCCACCTATCCTATTGCAACATATGCAATCCATATTTTTGGAAGTTTGTGTTGTCATTGATGTCAATAGACCTTTGGTGTTGCATTGATGTTAACCTATAGAGATGCTTTGATTTGTTGCATTATGTTGTCATTAGTAGTCTCACTGGTGTCAACCTCTAGTGTTGCCTTGATAAGCATGTGTATGGTTGGTTTGGTTGTAATGAGGAAGTGTTGCAAATGATGAGAATGTGTTTTTGGTTCTTGGTTTCCAAGTGCTTTTGAGAAAAAATGAATAAAAGAGGGAACAATGTGGTAAAGAGTGTTCAATGTAGTAGAGTGGTGTCTAGTTTTTTGCTCCACATTTCTTCATGGTTGAAGATATTCTTATGTGGTTCAAATATGTTGATCAAAGGTTCTCAGAGGTGTTATATATGTTGTGTGTATAGAAAACACGCCCCGTTCAGAATGAGGACCCTCTCTTTTTCGCTTTTGTCGAGTCACTTTTGCCTTTGCCTCATTTTGCGCACCCCCCTATTTTGAGTCCTAAGTAGTCAATAAGTCCTAAGGTTACTATCTTGAGTTGACCAAGCTTCACCACCCTTGAAATTTTCAATTCTTTGGCCTTTGCGGGATCCCTCTGACAGTTTTCCTTGGGCCCTTGAAACTGTCGTCTTTTGGTCAATGTGGGTCCACCCATGCGGGCCACCCTTAGTGAAATTTCATCATGATTTCATCATCTTCATGGCAGATGAGTTGGGGCATCCTACCGCGTTGTAGGACCTGCATCCTTCATAGCCATTCCCCTCACCAAATTCCAAATGACAAACTCCTGACTACCACTCGCATTACGGGCTCCACTGTTCCCGCCGTCGATTGTTTTGAAAGTGTGCCCACCAACCATGCTCACTATCGTACTAGCATTAAATGCAACAATTTAATGTACAAAATCCTATAAATAGCAAGGTTTCACATGTCATTTTCACTAACATTCCTTCTGAACTTGTCAAAGTGCTCCTCCTGCCTCCGCCCCCTTCGCACCCGTGTTGCCTCGAGGATGAATCTGAGTGTTTCTTCATCACACTACATCAGGCCTGCTAGGTAGGTTTTCCACTGTTGTCCTAGTCATGATTTTTTCATTGAGTTTTACAAAGTTGTTAAAATCTTGAAAAGGAAAACCTTGAAACTAGCTAGAAAACTAAATTCCACACAAAACCCACATTTTAGAATTTGAAAATCCTTTGAAAACCAACCCGTTGGGGCCGTGCAGAACTTGCCACCTTGGCCGCCATTCTTGACTAGGGCCTTCACGCCCTTGCGGCCCGTAAGTTTCCTGCTGCCATCGCCTTGACTTCCCGAATGACAAGTTTAATTATCGGCCTCCACCCTTAGTGGGTCTGCATGTGCAAAGGGACGCTACCTCCTCGTTGTCACCATTGAACTACAAGAAAATTCCAAGTTAAGTGGGGATGCTCATAACCCCTGTGGGTTTGCAAGTGCAGGTTTCTGCACGCGGGTGGCCCCCTTCCTCCCGCTATTTCCAAATGTCTGTCTAACCCAACCTTCCACCTTGTGGGTTCCGCGAGACCCATGTCCATTATCTAGTAAGTCACTAAGCCTACCTTTGCAGGTCATTTGACGTGGGTTTCTACCATCGCTTCACCATTGTTTCAACGACCATCCCAAACGGCAAAACCCTTTCTTCATCCCAAGTTTCGGACCCTACATCTCTTATCATCATCCTGTATGCCCAAACGCCTAATTCTGAACCCTTTGCGGGCTGGCCTTTGCGGACTTCCATCCATGGACAAAATTTTCTCCTTCGTTGTTGTCAACGATTGTGGAGTCTCGTCGGTCCACCTTGCAGACTCCGTGTCATCCACTTCCATTTGGACCCTAAGAATGAAAATGACCAAGTATAATGTTTGTGGATCCTCCATTGTGGGTTGCCATTCGCGAACCGTCGCCACGTGACCAACATTCCAAACGACCAATTTTCTTCATCCATCCACTTCGAGGGCCTTAACGCCAACTTTTCCCAAGGCTTCATAAAAAAATGCTAAGTTGTGGGTAGGCGATCTATTGCAGACCATCGCTTGCGGGCCACTGTCCCATCTTCGCTGTCTTGAGCGGTTTCCCGATAACAGCATCCTACAAGTCCCTGCTCGCATCATGTTGGATGACTTAAAATTTAGAAGTTGAACTGACACCGCCCTTCCTACTCGCAGGTCCTGTAATGTGAGATTTTGTTTGCGGGTTTCCGCATTGCCAATGTCGTTCCTAATAGCTGAGATCCAATGGCCGAGACATCACTTGCCTCTGCACCCTCTTGACCCACACAAGAAGTCAACTAGTACTTTAGGAGACCTCATGGATGATGACCCTCGTATGCCCAAATGCCTTAACATTTTGGTGGGCCCCATTATGATGTGGAAATATTGATGTGGGTGGATGCGTGCGGTCTATTGTGCCCTCTTCACCATCTGCCTGCTGCCTCCTCCAAAATGGTTGTCAACCTAGGGAAACCCGCATCCCTGGGCTTGAATTGCTCTATCTTCCCCGAACGAAAGGAAAATGATGATTTTTAATGGATGTTATGATCTTTGAAAGATGAACTACTCAATCTAACATCTATTTTGTAAGGATTTCATTGACACTCTCCCTATTTTACACATGAATATGCTTATTGTGCCTTTACTTGCAGAATTTATGGAATCAACTACGGGACCATCGGGAGCATCCATAGAGAAGGAGAAAGGGAAGAAATCTACCAAGGTCCCAAGGGGAAAATATGACAAAGATCAAATGAAGTACTGATTCCAGGGAGTAGAGGTCACCTCCAAGGTTACTACTGAGTGGGATACTATCACAGACACCAACCTTGGGTAGATCGACATAGATGAATTCAGACAAAGGGTTATTTCCAACCCCACTACAAAAAATGCAAAGAAAATAAAGAAAAATGGCTTGGCTAAGGCAGTCGGTTTCCCACCAGCTCTTGTGGCTCCAGAATTGGTAATGGCTTGTAGAGAATCCTATCAAGAGAAAACCAGAAGGATCATGGACCGTGATGGTAAAGTGTTTTCTGACCTATCTGCCAGGTCCATAGGACAAACCTTCCACATCCCAACCTTCGATCCTATGGAGGAAACAACAAAAGAATATGCAAAAAGCACATGGAAGGCAGACCCTCTAAAATGCAAGAAATTGATTAACCAATATTGGTTAAAGGAGAAGAGGGGAAGTGCAAACAAGGTGCCTTAGGAATTGTTTAGAAGTGATTTTTATGAAGACTACCATGACCTGGTGACTTTGCTAAGTAGAGTCATGGGCATCCCTGCTACGACCTACTTTCAAGACTGGGTGTTCTAATTTATAGAAGAGATTATCAAGGGGAAAACTAAGTTCAATTGGGTAGGGATGATCAGTAACACTTTGCATGAGTAGTTTGTGGCAGTCAAGAAGACCTCCCAATTTTACATGACCTCTTATTTGGTCTATCTTCTGGTTGATCCCTTTCCATATAGAGGTCTATTTGTCGCGCAGAGCTCAACTCTGGGGAGAGAGGTAAAAGTATATGGCAAGAATCCACAACTCCAATACTGGAATTTCAAGGACTACTACAGGGTGAACGATGCTTTATTGGGTACATTATCAAACTTCTTAGAGGGGACTTTGAGAGAAGAGTCATGCACAGTGCCTGTGCATTCATCCATCGGTTTGGGTTCTTATTTATACAGTTCACCTACATTCAGATAGAAGGCTTCTTCAAGAGGCCATACAAGCTGCCCTAATATCCAAATGACCAATTGATTCTATTAGAAGTCTCCAAACAATTGCAGCATTCAAATATTCTCCTTAGTGACAAACACAGGCCAGGAATCCCCTACCCCCTCACTTTCGGCTAGGGCATGTATTCCATTCTCGCATCCCAATGTGTAGAGTATTCCAAAAAGGAAATTATTGAATACAACTTGGGCCTCCACACTCCTCGGCCAAGAATGGATCCATATGGCAAGTTGAAGAAGATGGTAGGGAGAGAATATGCCCATTTGCACAACGTTGAATATTTTTGGGCTAATTGCCAAGATGACAAGGAGGTGTGCATGAGGAACTATATGCGTATGACTGCCTACTTTGTTAAGATAGTCAAACTATTCTCAGTATCGGATTAGATTATCGAAGATGAGAACATTGTCATAGATCTGAGGTTTGATGTCGTTGCCAACCTGTCGTTGCCCCTGATAGATTGGAATGAAGAAGAGGTCAATAACCTTGATATCCTGACAAAGCCAATAAAACATAGAACCAGGCAATGGATCAATGTGTAGATTTCCTAGTTGAAGCTCCAAGGAGCCACTCTAACCTACAACGAGCTCAAAAATGAGCTTGAGAGTGAAACAAATAGTGCAACTACTGTTGCCCCTACTGAAGAGGCTCCAAAATCTCCTCTGTTGAGATTATGGATGCACAGTCCTTGAAGCTGCAGTCTTCGATGGAGGACCTTTGAGCCAGGAAAGATAATCAACCACCCAGAAAGTGTTGCAACTATGGAATGCTTGATTAAAGATTCTATTGATATGATAGAAAAAGATATGTTACAAATGAACAAGATGCCTGATTATATAGGCAAGAGGTAAAACCTAATATGCATGAGATGTTGCCATGTGTCTTGATCTAACAACATGTGACAACATGTGAACCCTAATGGTGATGATCATTAAATGATGAGATAAGTTCTAGAAGAAATCTTATCTCCTACAAATAAGGAAGGGAATATTATCCCATTTATTAAATGATTTATCTAATAATGCAACCTAGGACTTAACTAATTAAATGCAAGACCCAAGCTAACTTATGCTAGTGTAATAATTAATTAATTAATTAACTACACCAACACCCCCCCATAAGTGCAACTTAGGGAGGAAAAAGCAATGATTATGCAAGATGATTATGGGTCCCGACTACAAGGCCATGTTAGGTACCCATGTACATGAAGATGCAAAAAAATCTCCCACAACCAGAGAAAAGGGGAAAACCCAGTGGGAAGAAAACCCCTCTCCAAAAAGGAGATGAAAATGCAAAAATGTGAGATAGGATGGGAAGGATGGAGGACTCCCAAATACCCCCCAAGTACACCATCCGTCACATGGATACAATACAATCAATGGCCCCCCCATAGGAGGGAAAGAGAGAGACTATGTAGCCCCCCCAAAAGATGTGAGCACCTGCAAAGAAGGGAAGTGTTTGAAGACAGAACAAGATCCAATGTCGACAAACAACTTGTCTCCCTTTCAGAAGAAACAAAACCAACTGCAAGTGCAAAGATGCTTCCCATTCCGGATAGAAATTGAAGGAAGGAAGAATGAACATGGATAATGATGTCTCTGAACTCTGCTCAAGTGTCTCCTTGCCTGATGATGAAGATGCCACAATCAATGAAGAGAGTGACAAACCAAGTCGATGCAGAAACTGATGCTGAACAATATCCAAAGACGAAGATAGGATGAATATGAGGGATGTGATGGAGACTTGATAGCCTCCCCTGAATGAAGTTTCCTCAAAACCACTGAAGGAAGTCTGAAGCAATGAAGGTGTCCAAACTACAAATCTCCTGCTAGGAAGAAGCAAATCCAATGGTGGATGCTGAAGAAACCTCCAGTCCTGAATGGAATGACAAGGAAGAAGTATCAGATATGAAATCTCTAAAGAGAAACCAAGGGCCTCCAAGATGGTCTCTGAATTCCCAATCAAGGTAGAGACAAAAGAATGAGGAGACTCAAAAAAACTCTCCAAAGCCAAATCTGAATAGAGGAGTGATATCCCCTCAAGAATGTTCTCCAAACCCATAGAAGTGGCCAAGGCAGGGATACCTGAAACAAAGCCATCTTGTGATGTCAAGTTTGTAAAATAGAATGTGTCCTGATGGATAGAGATGATGGTGGAAGCCTCAATCAATGATTCTGGACAAGGAATCATTGAATGTGAAGGGATACCAATTGTCTCTGATGAAGAAGAAGCACTGAAAGGAGCTTTGTCAACCTCTTCGGAAAGATCAAGGTAATCAACTTCCTGCATAACAATATCATCGTGGGGAACTTGATTTGAAGAATGACATTCTGAATCTTGACCAATGGGGAATGGTGGAGTATCTGAATCTCCATAGATCTCCCAAAGCTTAGCCCAAAGAATGTGAGGACAATCACAATGATCAATAACATTCAAAACATCAGAATCAACTTGCATAGCAATGATCTCCAAGACATTGTACCTACTGCAACTCCAAGCAAATTTTTGAACACCTTTACTTAGACAGGGAACTATACCATACAGATGAGGTAATAGATGAAGGGACTGAAGATGGTGGCAGATCCCATCTCGCCATTGCGAATAGTTACCCTTGTGCAACATAACCAAAGAAGGAGAGTAATATGCAAGCCCCATAATGAAATTTCTTCACAAACACAAAGACAAATGACCTTCAACAACAAATAAAGACTTCCAAATATGATATACAACTGAAGTGATGCAACCCGGATGAAAAAATCTTGTCCCAAGCTTCAGAATAACCAGGTTATTGATCAAATGCACCAAATTGAAAAAACTATCATGCAAGAGTACCTGGAGCTGAAACTAATCAAGAGGCTGGACTGATGAAAAAAAGCTCTGAATCACCTTCCTGATGCCGCTAGAATTTTTGAAATCCGATAAATAGTTGAGAAGATATGCAACTTTGAGTCCAGATTAGGGTTTTGTCTTCAGTTGGCTGTAGAATTTTCTACAAGAAAATTTTTGCAGAATTGATGTCACCACTAGAAATTACGTGAAATTCCCTTTCCGACGATATATCGTTTGCAAAAATTCGATATCCTGGGTGAAAGTTGTGATCAAATGAAAAAAATGCCCTGTTTAGGCATTTCGCAGGCTAACTAGGGTCAAAAATCTGGCCCTCCGGGCTTAGCTCTCGGTCGCTGATATGACCGTGTCGCGGGCTATGGCAAAAAAAAATGGGCGTTGCCAACTGGGCGGCGGCAGGGTGGAGAGATGGTGGCGGCCGGGGCGGCGCCGCTAGGCTTGCCTTGTTGGCGTTGGCATTGGTCGGCGGTGAACAAAGATTGCCGGCAAGAAATTCCGGTCGGTGGCTGCAGTCATCGGCGGGGGCCGAGTAAATACACCGGCGGGATGTGGAACACGGGCACTGGCGGGGCTGACGGTCGGCCGACAAACTCCAGCGGTGGGTGGAAGTGACATGAGTGGGCCGTGAACTGGCCGGCGGAAGAATGCTCGGACCGTGGAAAGCACAGGTACCGGCGGGAACGAACGGGTACCGACAAACATGTACCACGTACCCTGCAACAGGTAATAAACAAAACGGCTGACAAAAAAATATCTACAGATTTTTAAAAAATGCCGACGAAAACTTTTGATTTTTTAATATTGCAACAAATTGCAATTAAAAAATTAAAAAATCCCCATTTTAACAATGCCGATGGAATAAATATGTATGCCGACCTATGAATATATTAACAAGTCGCCCGATTTTTTTTTTTTGAAACTATAGAAAAATAGTATTTTTGCCAAATAATAAAAAATATTAGCCTGATTTTTCTGAAATGAAAAGTGGCCTGCGTATAATTTTTTTTTGCCTCAGAGGACAACTGACCGGGATGATTTTTTTTTCTGCAAATTGTACGGATAGTACGATTGATTTTGCAAACCCTAAAAATACCTCTGAAGCTCCCGGGTTGATGTATTCGATTTTGATGAATGGGAAGGTGATCCTAGGGTTTTGAGGCCTTCTGAAGACAATGGCGAGCTCAGATCTGACTCAATCTGCTTCAGAAATTAGCTTGGTCACTGGGTGGAATCAAGTAGCCTTCAATGGAAACCTTCAAGCCTGCGGAGAATCTCGCACACCAACTTTCTTGATCGAGGGTTGACGTTTCACTGGATAAGCTCTGATACCATGTTGAGATTATGGATGCACAGTCCTTGAAGCTGCAATCTTTGATGGAGGACCTTTGAGCGAGGAAAGATAATCAACCACCCAGAAAGTGTTGCAACTATGGAATGCTTGATTAAAGATTCTATTGATATGATAGAAAAAAGATATGTTACAAATGAACAAGATGCCTGATTATATAGGCAAGAGGTAAAACCTAATATGCATGAGATGTTGCCATGTGTCTTGATCTAACAACATGTGACAACATGTGAACCCTAATGGTGATGATCATTAAATGATGAGATAAGTTCTAGAAGGAATCTTATCTCCTACAAATAAGGAAGGGAATATTATCCCATTTATTAAATGATTTATCTAATAATGCAACCTAGGACTTAACTAATTAAATGCAAGACCTAAGCTAACTTATGCTAGTGTAATAATTAATTAATTAATTACACCAACATCCTCCCACCACCGGGTTGAGGTAAAGAAAAGAGGTAGCAGAACGCTAGCCAAAGCATAAAGTATATTCGAGGAAGGCTTCAGAAGCTGAGACCTCAAAGAAGGCAAAGAAATCAGGAAGATTCTTTGAGATTCCCATGATCCAAGAGGATCCATTGCACGAAGGAGAAGAAGAAGAGGTAGAGCAACCTAAGTCACCACCTTCTGCCTCTACTCTTGCTGCCATCACCACTACCACTGCTATTACTCCTCCCCCAGCATCTGAAGCAATACCTGCTTCCTCTCCACCTATAGTGGACATCTCGGTTCACCTTGCCTCCACCTCACCGACTGCACCCATTATGGTAAGGGATTTCTCCTCTGCCACAACCTCTCCACTCTCATCCTCCTCAATGTTGCCATCAACTACAATTCCTCTAGCCTCCACAATGAAAATGCCTACCCTCACTCTTCTAGAGGCCTTTTCCCAACATATGCAAAATATCCCTATGGAGCTCTCTAGAGTACTGATGAAGCCCACGGTATAGGCTGCTCAAGCTCAAGTTGTTGCTAGACTCCCTATCCCTCCTCTAATAGAACCACCCAAAATGAAGGTGACCATGCAGATCTTGGAAGAGTTGGAGAGACAGGAGAGGGAGGCAATCAAGGAGGGAGATGATGAACCTGAGGTTCCATTCAAGGATGACTACCATGAGTATTTGAAACATCAAAACTTGGTCATTGATGAAGTAGTATAGAAAGAAGAAAGGTCACAATCCTCAGAGGAAGATGTTGAAGACCTCGACACCAAGTACATAGTAGAATCCTCTGACCAAGAACTAGAGGAAGAGTTGCTTAAACAACTCAAGGATATTGGAGAGGAAGTTGAGGGGTAGTCTTCCGAAGAAAAGAAATAAATAGATGAAGACATGGAGGTATCTACAGAGCCTCCGACCAAGGAACAAGACATAAGCTCTGATCGAGAAGAAGAAGTACCTCCTGAGAGGGAAAAGAAGAAAGGAGATGAAGATGAAGCTGAAGAAGAAGATAAGCTTGAAGAAGAGGCATAAATGAAAAGAAGCCCTGAGGTAGAACATCATATAGAGCTCAGGAAAAAAGAAGAAAAAGCATCTAAAGGGGAAGATAGCCCCAAAGAAAACATAGCTGCTGCTGGGTCACAAGAAGGGAAGACCATATTCATCTGAGACTCAGATGAAGAAGAAGAGGAGAAAACAAAGCAAGAAGCTTCAAACCATGAGGAACGAGAAATCCAACATACTTAAAGAGAAGAAAGTGATCATGAATCACCAAAGGAGGGATCCCAGATGCCTAAATGGTTGGAAAAGTAACTACAGAAGAAGGCCCCCACTCTTATGTGTCCAAAGGAAAGGCTAGAAGCTATTCTAGCACAAGCCCAAATAGGGGCAAAGAAAGAAAAGAAGCCAAGGGTTCGATCCCACATTACGATGGATGCGTCGGGATCAAGGATAGTACAAATTTCTACTCCAGTAATGGCCAAGGGAGAGGGAGTCAGCTATAATATCTCTACCATCAACCTGGGTATAGCTACAAGAGAGCAAGAGATTGATCATCTCCAGGGGTCCATTGCCACTATCGTTCACCAAATGAACATGGATCAATCCTCCAAGGAGGAGTTGAAGGAATAGGTGGCTGACCTAATTGCCCACATACAACAATGGTCTTCTGTTGAGGAGCTACCCACGACATCGTTAGCCTCACCATTGTTGTTGTCCAAGGATCACATAAGCAAGCTGGAGAGAAGAAAGAATTGGACCAAAGATACTGAGGATTGGTTTCGACGAGTAATCTACAATGGTGATATGGGCATTGGTCACGCCATCCGGACAACCAACAAGTTTTGGGAAGTGCAAAAACAACTTGAAGGCATAGAGAAATTTTGTACTGACTTATAGAGGATTACATATCCTAAACTCGAGGCTATCCTCAAGATGCCTGAGAAGACTTGGGAGAAGGAGTTGTCCTTGTCAAAGGATGATCATTGGTTGATTGAGACACGAAAATGGGTTTAGACCACCAAAGAGAAGTCTTGGAGCAGGTGCTCCATGAAGTAGAGCTCGACCTAGAGTGGGTCAAAGAACATCGGGTAGACTGTGAACAATATTTGAATCTCATGATGGATTACGACATGCCTATCGTCGAGCTGGACCCCCAAAAAATAAGTTCGTATTTCCATAAGAAGATGAAGAATGGGGCTACAAATTCACTAACATCGGATTTTATGGATTTTACTTCCCGAGCCTTCACCCAATCAGAACAAGTAATCAAGAATACGCCAAAGTGTACAAAGAATTGGGAGCTAATCACTAGCAGGTCCAAGAAATTGACCTTCCAAGTGCTCCAATCTGACATCCTAGAGTGGAATAAACTTCAGGCGCTGATGGAAAAATTCGTGGAGTATGCCACTGTAAAGAAAAATGAAGGAAAGCATGTTATTGATGTTGAGTTTCTCACTGTGTAGTTGCAGCAAAAGGGCAATCAACTAGAGGAAAAAAGTGCTATAGTGCCAGACACTAGAGGAAAAAATAGGGATAAGACAAGAAATGTAATTTTAAATTATAAAATATTGGGGGCAAGTGAAACCCTAATTTGTAGTGAATCTTGGCCAGACAATGAGATTAAATCTTGTCCATTCATTTTGATTTTTGAAGACTATAAATAGGGGGTCTCCTCTCATTTTCAAAGAGAGAGTTGAGTTGTTGTAAAGACATGCTGCTGAAGTTCTAATAGAAATTCATTGATTTTGGTGGATTCTTGAGTTGCCTTCATGTTTCATGATTCATCTTCTCATAGTTGATAGATTTAAGTAGATTTACTTTGTTGTTCTATGTGTTTTACATGCTTTAGTAGTTTAGTGGATGTTGTTCATTGATGTTGAAGAATACTATTGTGTTGATGCCCTTCCTTGTTCATGCTTTTTGTTGTTTGTTGATGATAAATAGTAGTGTAAAGCTAGTCTGAACATAGATTCTTTGTTACACTTAAATTTCATTTGTATTCATGCTTTATGGTGAATGAACAGTTGAAAATCTATAGACCTTAGAAGATAGCACTAGTTTCATGATACTGTTAGTTGATTTGGTTAAGTGGAACTTAGTTTCAGTAAGGTTGTCCACTGTAGCATCCTCCATTATCACTGTTCATCGATAGTTTCAGGTCGAGGAACTTCCTCCCTTCCCTTCCCTTTTGAAATTTCTTTGAAATAGTTAGTTAGGCAAAGTTCATGCATCATTGTGAAGCCAAATCTAATGATAAAAGTGGAGTTTATACTGTTGTTTTGAACTTTCAACAATTGCACATCAACTTCAACACCTTGAGAACTCCATTTAAAGAACCAATCTCCCTCCAACTTAACATATGTAAGGTTTCCTTGTGATTACTAGCAAATCACATGAACCAACTAAAACATTCCAAGAAATTCATGACCTGACACCCGAGAGACCTTGGGATAGTTTTCTACAAACTGTTTGTAGGAGATTTTCTTTGAAGAGAGGTGATGCACCTATGCATTACTTATGTTGAGAAGTGATAAAACACCCATCAACAATATCCAAATTTTCTTGTTTTGGATTGTTGTGTAGAGAAAGTTGTGTTCACTAGTGCATGAACTATGTAAGCAATGTTGTTTGGGAGAAATGGTTTTGTTGCACATTTCTCCATAGTTTGGTTTTTGGTCTTGCAAATCTAGAAGTGTTCTTATATTCCTAGTATCTATCTTTAGTTTGAGTTGTTTGTGTTTTGGTGCTCCAAAAGGTTGGATTCAGGTGTTGTAATGTGTGGAAGGTTAGCTGGTTGTGCAAAATAAATATGTTCTTCTAGTGTATGATGTTGCAAAAAAATTGTTGGATTTTAGGGTGTTGATGGAATATTCCAAATTGTGTTAACGTGATGTGTATGGTCCGTGAATCATATTTGGATCAAAGGAAACATGTACTTAAATGTTTAATGGTGTTAACACAAGTTCGACTGAACTTGGATGTTTACACTAATTGTGGATATGCTTCAGTGTTTGGGGAAGAGTGGTGTGGCGTGTTCATGTGGATTTAGGTCTAAGTTGTGGTGTGATTTGGTCCACCTTCATTCCTTTCCACTGCAAGAATGCTTTGGTGCTGACCTAATTTGAATTTGCATGTTTGAGGTGCATAGTCGACCTTGTAGATTGCTTTCAAGGTTGAAGACAATATATGTGTGATGATTTGATGATTGAGGTGCATAGCCGACCTTGTAGAATGCTTTCAAGGTTGAAGACATCATATATGTGTGATGATTTTATGGAGGAAACATAAGAGAAGTGTGTAATGAAAATTGTTGAGATGTAAAGTGTGAAAGTGTGAAATGCAGTGTGAGCTTTAATGCCTAAGACTACTAGAAGTAGTGAGCATAAGGTGTCTACATTCTACAGAGAGAGTGTGAATGTTTTGGTGAAGCAGTGGTGGAACTTTTTTGTTGCTCTAAGATGGATTTCTCATTGTAAAAATATTATTTCTTCTTCTTTCTAATCTGGCAGTGAGTCATTGGAAATGGGCCCTTCTTTTCTTTTGGGTAGTGAGCCCTCCAACAATGAGCCTATTGCAGTTTGTGTTTCAATTACTTTATATTGTGAGCTAATCCTCTCCTTGGTTTTTCTCTTCTTTGGTTTTCCATGTAAATCTGGTGTTCTCATGTGTTTGGATGTGTTTGCATTATTGTTTCTCATGTTTACATTCTACTAATGCATGATTAGGGTTTAATGGTTGTTAAGGGTTTATGGACTAATGTAGATCTAAATGTTAATGAGGGTTTTGATATTTTAATATACAAATGATTCACCCGCTATTAGTTTTCTTGTGCATTCAACAATTGGTATTAGAGCAAGGTTCCTTAGAAGAAAGGTTAACCACTTGAGGTAGATCTGAGATGGTGCACAAAGGCTCCTTTGTTTGATGGATATAATTATGCATTCTGGAAGATGAGGATGGAAGGTTTCCTTATCTCTCTAGGGTTTGGAGTTTCGAAATCTATTGAAATTGGACATACAATACCTACAAATGGTCTGAGTACTTATGATGAAATCAAGGCATATGAGAGCAACGACAAAATAAGGTATTCTCTTTTGAGTGGTCTTTCTAATTTAGAACTTGTGAAAGTTATGAGTCTTAAAACTGTTGGTGAAATCTGGAAAAAGATGGAAATTATCTATGAAGGAGATGATAAGGTCAAGCAAGTAAAGATGTAAAATTTGAAGATCAAGTTTGAAAACCTAAGGATGATAGAAGATGAAGATATTACAAGTTACATGCATAGAGTGGACAAAGTTGTCAATTCCATCAGAGGTCTTGGTGGAAATCTAGATGAAGATGAGGTGGTAAAGAAGGTACTAAGAACTCTTACTAAATCTTATAGCCATAAAGTTTTTGCTATTGAGGAAGTTCAAAATTTGAATAATTGTTCTAGAGATTAGTTGTTTGGTGCATTAACTAGTTTTGAATTGAGAGAGTTTGGTATAAGTGATGTAAAAAAGGAGACTTCTTTTAAAGTTGGAAAAGAAGAGAAGAATGTGGAATCAAACCAGGATGTTGTTGATGATGTAGAAGAAAATTTTGCGAGAAGATTGAAAAAGGGCACTAGAAAATATAGAGGTAAGTTACCTTTCAAATGATTTAATTTGAAAAGTCGGTCATTATGCTTCAAGATGTCCTATCGAAGCTTCAAAAGACAAAACTAAGGAGAATAAATGTAAATCAATTAAGAGAAGTTATTATGTTAAAGAATACACTAGTATAGCTGATGATGAATCTAATTATCCGGATGATGAAGATGATGAATTCTTGTTCATGGTTCTAAATGTTGGAACTAATTCTACTAACTCTGAGAGATGTATGAAGGAAAGTGTTTTGAAATTAGGTCATAACATTGGAGGAGAAATGGTGACTATTTTTCATGCTAGAGAGGAGAAGAACAATTGAATCATTGACAGTGGATGCTCAAATCACATGACAGTTGATAAGAGTAAGTTTGTTAAGCTTGACAAGTTTGAAGGTGACTTAGTTAAGTTTGGTGATGATACATCTGCTAAGATATGTGGAAAAGGTTCAATTATTTTTGATAGAAAGCATAAAATAGATGATGTTCTTTATGTTAAGGATTTGTAGCATAACCTTTTGAGTGTAGGAAAAATGTGTATCAAAATAATCTTGTGTTTTAAGACAATGGTTGTGAGATTAGAATAGGCTCCAAAATTGTGGTTGTAGCAGGAAGAAGGACAAATGGAAATGTTTATCAACTTAAGGGCGCAAATGGTCAATGCTTTATGACTCAAATTAATGAGAGTTGGCTATGGCATAGAAGAATGTGTCACATCAATTTTGATAGCCTAGTGAGGATCAGTTCAAATCAAGTTGTGAGAGATCTGTCAAAGATTACAAAGCCTATCAATGTTATTTGAAAGGAATTTCAGATTGGGAAGCAAGATAGAAAGAGTTTCAAAGTCAAAGAACAATCTACTATCGGTCCTTTAGATTTGGTGCATACAGATCTTTGTGGACCTACCAGAATCAAAAGTTTTCAAAGTGACATGCATTTCATGCTATTAATTAATGATTACTCTAGAATGACTTGGGTTACTTTTCTCAAAGAAAAATCAGAAGCTTTAGATAAGTTTAAGGCATTCAAATCTATGGTAGAGAATGAAATGAATATAAAAATTAAATTTTTAAGATCTAACAAATGTGAAGAATTCACCTCTAGTGAGTTTAATAAAATCTATGATCATGGAATAAAGAGGAATTTGTAGGCTCCTAGGACTCCTCAGCAAAATGGAGTTGTGGAAAGGAAGAATAGGACTATTCATGAAGTAGCAAGGATAATGATGAAGGAAGAAAATCTACCGGATGTCTACTAGAGAGAAGCAATTCATACTGTAGTCTACATACTTAACAGAGCACAAGCAAGGACAAATAGTTCAAAGACTCCTTATGAGTTATGGTATGGAAGAGCCCCTATTGTGAAATATTTTAGAGTGTTTGGAGGTAAATTCTATATCAGAAGAGATAAAGAAAACTTTAGAAATTTCGATGTGAGATCTGATGAAGGAATCTTCCTTAGATATTCTACAAGAAGCAAGGCTTACCAATGCTACAACAAGAGGCTAAAAAATATTGTTGAAAGTGCAAGTTTCAAAGTGGATGAAGACTTAACCAAAATTTTAGTGATGATAGATAGATATGAATTAGATGAGTACTCTTGTAGAGAAGAAGAGAAAGATGATGGTAAGGAAAAAGAAGTGCGGGTTGAAGAGGAAAAAGCTCCAAAAAATATCCCTAAGATTCCTAAGCATGTGTAGAAGAATCATTCAGAAGATCAAATCATTGGTGACAAGAGTAGAGGTGTGTTGACACGAAGAAAGGTTGCTATGATAGAAGAAAAAGTAAACCTATGTTTTCCTTCCAAAGTTGAACCTAAAATAGTGATTGAAGCATGCAAAAATGAATTTGAATTTTGCATCAAGGCTATGGAGGAAGAACTAATGCAGATTGAGAAGAATCAGAATTGGGAACTTGTCCCAATACCTATAAATAAGAATGTGATTGGAACTAAGTGGGTATTATAGAACAAGTTGAATGCGAGTGGAGAAGTGGTAAGAAACAAGGAAAGACTTGTGTGTAAAGGATATTCACAAGTGGAAGGAATATATTTTGAGGAGACATTTTCTCCGATGGCAAGAATGGAAGCTATTAGGATGTTTTTGGATTTTGCAGAACATAAGGATTTCAAAGTTTATCAGATGGATGTGAAGTCTACATTCTTGAATGGTGAGTTGGAAGAAGAAGTGTATATTGAACAACCATAAGGATTTTAATTATCAGATAATCCTAATATGGTCTACAGATTGAAGAAGGAATTATATGGACTCAAGCAAGTTCCCAGAGATTGGTATGCAAGATTGGATGGGTACTTGTTGTTGTTCCTAGAGATTGGTATGCAAGATTAGATGGGTACTTGTTGCTGTAAAGATTTAATAAAGGTATCACAAATAGTAATCTTTATTTCAAAGTTGAAAAATATAAAATCTTGATTATGGTTGTGTATGTTAATGTCATAATCTTTGGAGGTAATGAAGCAATGTGCAAGAGATTTGGAGAAGAGATGCATAAAATATTTTGATATGTCTATGTTTGGGGAGATGGATTTCTTCCTTGGACTTCAAATCAATTAGAAAAAGAAAGGGATATTCATATCACAGTCCAAGTATGTTAAGGAAATGTTGAAGAAGTTTGGGATGAAAGACTCTAAATCGGTATGTACTCCCATGGTCACTAGTTGCAAACTAAGAAAGAATAATGAATCTCCTAAGGTTGATCAAAGCAAGTACATGTCAATGATTGGAGGACTGCTATATCTAACTACTACTAGACCAAATATCATGCATGCAATTTTTTTTGTGGCTAGATTTCAAGAATATCCCAGAGATTCACTTGTGGCAGCAGTGAAGAGGATATTCAGATATTTGAAAGGCACTCTGAAACATGGCTTGTGGTATCCAAAGGATACTAATTTCTCTCTAGGTGCTTATAGAGATGCATATTGGACAAGTTGTGTGGATGATAGAAAGAGTACAAGTGGTGGTGCATTCTTTCTTACAAACAGGTTGGTGTCTTGGCTAAGAAAGAAGCGAGATTCAATGTCATTATCTATTATAGAGGCATAATACATTGCTGCAACATCATGTTGCACACAAGTGTTGTGGATGAAACAAACTTTGAAGGATATTAGGGTGGTATATGATGAATAAATTTCTATCTTTTGTGATAATACAAGTGCTATTAATATTTCAAAGAATCCGATAATGCATTCAAGGACAAAGCATATTTCAATCCAGTATCACTTTTTGAGAGAAAAGGTTACAAAGAATGAGGTGAAGTTGGAGTATGTGCCTACTAAGGATCAAGTTGTAGATATCTTCACAAAGGATATTCCTAAGGATATTTTTTAGTATCTTTGGGAGAATTTAGGGGTTATTTCCCATCCTTTCAATTAGATGCACAAGGATATGCATCAATTCCATGGATTTCAAGATTCATTCCTTGCTCTGGTTTGATGTTGGTGGCTACCTCTTAGGGGAGGTAGGTAGTAGCATTGGTGGTTATTGTAGTTAGGGGGAGTAAGTGTTTTCATTGTGTGGTATACATGTATTTTCCTTTGTCATATGTGTCAAAGGATATGTGCAATTGTTGTTGGTTAGTGAAGCATGTTGTGTAGTGTGCAGAGAAGGTTTGAAGATAATAGAGTGCAGTAGAAGTAAAGGAAGTTGCAAAGAAAATAAATGTGTGATTGATGTCAAAGGGGATGTTTCCCTTTGCCATTGATATCAAAGGGGGAGATTAAGTTAAATTTAAAAACCATATGAAGTAAGGGAGAGAGAAGTATTGAGAAAGAGAAAATGATGGAAAGTATAGATGCTTGTGTAAGGGGGAGCAATGTGCACTGTGATGTAGTATATGAGTTGGTGATCAGAGTTGTTTTTGTTGATGATGGTTTTTCACATCATGTGTTGCCATCAATGACAAAGGGGGAGATTGTTGGAAGTTTTTGTTTTCATTGATGTCAACAGACCTTTGTTATTACATTGATGTCAACTTATGGAGATGCTTTGATTTGTTGCATTATGTTGTCATTAGTAGTCTCACTGGTGTCAACCTCTAGTGTTACCTTGATATGAATGTGTATGGTTGGTTTGGTTGTAATGAGGAATTGTTTCAAATTATGAGAGAATGTGTTTGTGATGCTTGGTTTTCAAGTGATTTTGAGAAAATTTGAATGAAAGAGGGAATGGGGTGGTAAAGAGTGTTCAATGTAGCAGAGTGGTGTTCAGTGTTTTGCTTTGCATTTCTTCATGGCTAAAGATTTTCTTATGTGATTTGGATATGTTGATCAAAGGTGTTTAGAGGTGTTATATTCTAGAGTTTCTTGTTCTGGATCGTTGTGTAGAGAAAGTTGTGTTCACCAGTGTGTGAACTGTGTAAGCAGTGTTGTCTGGGAGAAATGTTTTTTCTCTCCATTTTTTCACAATTTGGTTCCTGATCTTACAGATCTGGAAGTGTGCTTATATTGCTAGTATCTATCTTTAGTCTATTTTTTTGTGTTTTGGTGCTCCACAAGGTTGGATTAAGGTGTTGCAGTGTGTGGAAGGTTAGCTAGTTGTGCAAAATAAATATGTTCTTCTAGTGTATGATGTTGCGAAGGATTTGTTGGATTTCAGGGTGTTGATAGAATATTCCAAATTGTGTTAAAATGATGTGTGTGTTCCGAGAGTCATCTTTGGATCAAAGAAAGTGCGTAATTAATTGTTTAATGGTGTTAACATAGGTTCAGACGACCTTAGGTGTTTACACTAATTGCATTTATGATTTGATGTTTGTGGAAGAGTGGTGTGGCATGTTCATGTGGATTTAGGTCTAAGTTAAGGTGTGATTTGGCCCGCCTTCATTCCTTTCCACCACGAGAATATTTTGGTGTCGACCTAATTTGAATTTGCACATTTGAGGTGCATAGTCAACCTTGTAGATTGCTTTCAATGTTGAAGATTGTATATATGTGTGATGATTTGATGGAGGAAACATAAGAGAAGTGTGTAATGTGAAGTGTTGAGATGTGATGTGCGAAAGTGAAAAATGCAATGTGAGATTTAATGACTAAAACTACTAGAAGCAGTGAGCAGAAGGTGTCTACATTCTACAGAGAGTGTGAATGTTCTAGTGAAGCAATGGTAGAACTTTTCTATTTCTTTGAGATGGATTTCTTGTTGTAACAATCTTCTTTCTTCTTCTTTCTAATCTGGTAATGATCCCTTCTTTTCTTTTGGGTAGTGAGCCCTCCAACAATGAGCCTATTGTATTCGGTGTTGCAATTACTTTATATTGTGAGCTAATCCTCACCATGGTTTTTCCCTTCTTGGGTTTTCCATGTAAATCTGGTGTTCACATGTGTTTGGGTGTGTTTTCATTACTTTTTCTCATGTTTACACTTTTCTAATACATGATAGGGGTTTAATGGTTGTTAAGGGTTAATGGACTAATGCAAATATGAATGTTAATGAGGGTTTTGATGTTTTAATATACAACTAATTCACCCCCCCCCTCTCAATTGTCTTGTGCATTCAACACATTTATCCTATAACAAGTGATCATATACCTAACTATGGGAACCTTTCCCTTGACCTAAGTGTTAGGTTGGATTCTTGTATCTTGAGGTCATATGAAAATATTAAAACATTAAGCTTTGACAAAAATATGAGCAAAACAAATTTCAACTATTGAGCTAAATCTTTGGCTTGCATAGCTTGTTGCCTATATTTTGATATAACCATTAAAAAAATTTCATTTCCTAATGAAATTATCTTTCCTATGATGGACATTGTCAAAATAAATTTCAGCTCTTAATGGATATATCCTTCCTACAATGGACCTTATCTATCAAAACTATGCTTATAATTTTGGAAAAAGATATGTTGGTTGGTAATTTTGTTTCTCAGTTGTTTTTTCTTTTTCTTTCTTGATTTTATCTTTCTATCCCATTTTCTCTATTAAATCCTATCTTAATGTGCTTAGAGAAGCTTGGCTCAAAGCATGAGAGTCTTCTTTGGCATGCTTGACTTTCTTTTGTCTCTTATTTGATTGATGAAGGCCTATATCTTAATGTTCTTAGAGAAGCTTGGGTTTATAAATGGATTTCTTTATTTTCATGTTGACATGTGTGTTATGTGTATGCAAGTTGGTTAAAATGACAAGCGTTATCCACTTGCTAAGGTTCATCTTCAAAGTAACATGTCTTATTTTTCTTTGTTTGTTGCTTTACATTTTGCATATCATCCTTTTTATTGCATCTTCTCTTTATAGGTTTCATTTTGATATTTTATCCTTGGTGGAGATTGGTTTCATTGCATTCACAAGTGTTAGCATGCATCATAGTATCATTATCATAAAATGTGAATAAATTATAATCATAATAACATAAATAACATCATAGATAATCATTCTTGTCATGAGCCTAACCAAAAAATTATTTTTCCTAGCCAATCTCTTGAGGGGGCATCATGTCCTCCATCCCTCGATCTACTGGGCATGTTGGGGCATATCGTAAATATTTTTTTCTTTGAAACAACGCTTTAAAAAATATTGTCTCAAAGAGGGACAAAATATAGACACATAAAATGGCTATTGCATTTTCATCTTATCATTTCTTCTATCTATATTAATTAAATAAATTTTTATTATTTAATTAAGTTAAAATTTTCCTCTTTTCATCCATAACAATTAAACATTTTTTAATTATTTAATTATCTTAATCTTTTTATCATATCTATATTAATTGAATAATTGTAATTATTTAATTAATTAATCTCTTTTCATTCCCCCCACATTAGTTTAAATTAAATTCAAATTTATATTTGGCCCTCTATAATTAAATAATTTTCAAAAAATATTTAATTAGCTAACACTCCTCTTTTAAATAAATTAACAATAATTTATTTAAATTAATTTTTTCCTCTATAATTAAATAATTTTCAAAAATTATTTAATTAGCTAGCACTCCACTTTTAAATAAATTAAAAAATAATTTAGTTAAATTAAATATTTTCTTCTAAAATAAATAAATTAATATTTATTTATTTCTCCAAGCTATCGTTTGAATTAAATAAATTATGTTTATTTAATTCCTTCCTTTAAAATTCAAAATTTGGGCCTTACCCTATTTTGAATTTTCCTATCCATTGATCTTCCAAATCAATCTCCATCACTAATCAAATATTAAGTGAAGCATATAAATAATAAGTTCTCATTTCCTTCAAACCCCCTAACACTTTTATTGTTAAGATCTCTCTAGCACTTTTATTGTCAAGATCTCCCTAAAAAATTTATGATCCAGATCTCCCTAGAACTCTTGTTATCAAAATCAATATAGCACTATCAAGAATTTAAGCATTATTAAGCATTCAATCATTCAAGTATCCAAGCATTATCAAGAATTTTCAAGCATTATCATTGTCATTTATCAAGCATAAGTATCATTTATCTTTGGGCATTTATCATTATCATTGTATCATATCATTATTGTTCTTTCATATGTTGTTACTTTGAAGAGCAACCGACAATGGAGAAAATCAAGGTCTTAGCTATGATGAATTTACTTGTTATCTAAATTCTATATTCTGATCTAAGATCTTGAACTTCATTGTGTGATTGTGAAAGTGTGAGTTTTGCATTATTGATATTTGTCGCCATCATATTTTTATAATTCATAGTTCCAATGGTTGTGTTGATGAATTTTACATCAGCATAGATGATAGTGAAGTATGTTGGTTATCTATTGTCCTAAAGGTGAGTAAAATTGGGTATGAGGCCTTTCTTCATGATGAAGATGTATCTTCTTCTAACAGGGATGAAAGTGTGCCTAAGTTTGAGTGCTTCACTTAGACCCAACATACATTTTGTGATGGCATTGAGAAACAATAATATCTCCAAGCTAGTAATCAATTTGTTACTCAAGTTTCCTATATTCTTGAGCTTCAAAATTTTGAGTTTGATTTATTAAGAGAAGAGTTTCCTTCTGTAGGTCAATAATATGAAGATGCATGTTTTTCTTTGTCATGTGAATTGGAGGCATTCTATTTTTTCCTAAAGTCACTTTTGGAGGTTAGTAGGTATGAAATAACATATTTTTTATTAGTGTTAATCGAAGTTTGTAGTCAATTCCCTTAGTTGCTATAAAGATAAAGGATGTAATGGAAGGTGGTATGGTGACCTATATTTTGTGGTTTTCATGCACTAGCAAGGTCTTTGATAGAGGCAAGTGGATGCAACAACTTATCCATGGCTAGGTTCGATGGGTATTTATGTAGGGTCTGACTTGCAAAATAAAGTGGTACGTTTATGCAACCATATATTCAGAGTTTTTTGCCTTCATGTCATTGGTTAGATATTTTTTCTCCTTGTAAATATTGTGTCTTCTCTTATACATATGTTGTTTTCCCTTTTTTTAATCCCTTTTTTATTCCCATTTTTGTCTACCTAAAGATCTAGATTCTCAATGTGCCTGCAAGAGGTACACATCCCCAACTAGAGCCACTATTGGGACTCAAATCTATAGTTATCTTTTTTCCTAAGTCCCTTCCCCTTTTTGTGCCTTAGCCATTATACATAATCTTATAACCGATATAAGAAATCAATCATGGGTTGTCTTCTGTCAAAATTTCTTAGCACCACTAGGTATAGCATAAAATTTTTAGATCAATTTCCTTTAGAATTTTTACAAAATTCCTAATGGCTAAGAAGTTACACTCATGCAGATTTTATCCCTCCATCCACTTCAGTCCATCTGACCTGTAATTTCCTATATTATTGGATTTCCCTACAAATGTATAGTTTGACTTGATTTCCTACAAAGGTATTAAGTGTTACAAAAAATGACTAAGTGTTGGAAAAGTGGAAATCCAACTCCCATTCAAGCTTCACCTCTTAACTTTTCTATCTGATTCACTTAGATTTTTTCTTTGCAATAAATTTCACCGAATCCAGTTTTGTAGGCATTTCCAAGTGAACCTACTCATTTTTGCTTGTTGTTAATTCTCCCACTAAGTTCTAGTTCCAAATAATCCTCCTACATTTGCAGTTACTTTTGGCTAAGTAAAGGTTTTGTGAGCAGATGGATCCCATCTTCCTACACCCTCCCAATGACATCAACTTCTCTTTTGCATAATTTTTCATGTGCACTTGTTTAGATCATTTCATTTTCTTTGCACCATTTATTTTGTGGAAATAAAACTTCCATCTGAACTTCACCTTTCCAATTTTCTTCATCCAGATCATATGACCTTTTCCACAAACCAATTCCACTTCACTTCTAGCATCTGCACCTAGATGATGTCATGTTGATGTCATCCCACCCTACTTACATCTTCATGATGTCATCATATCCAAAGCTCCTTGATCCATCTTACCCCTATATGATGACATCATCCTGACCTCACCCCTTGTTGATGTCACTTACAAGAATTTATATTAGAACTGGATATGTTGAACTAAGTGGATGCACTTGACTTCTCTACATGCTCCACTTGGAGGTCAATTGTAGGCAGTGCCCCGATGGGGTTCAAATTTTTTTAGGAGGCAAATTGATAGTGAAAAAGGTTGTGTCACTCATCCTTCACCTTATCCACCTACCAATATTCAAGGAACCATGTCTCCTTGCTATCAAAAGTAATTTTAAAGTACATCTCTCAATCTATAGTATCTATTTTGGGTGTGAATTGTCCTTTTTTTCCCATTTTGAATTGTTACAATGTGCAATGATTAGGGCTATGTCGAGTAGCTATTATAAGATGATTTTTGGTCATTTAAAAAATATGTTGGTTTTTTTTTTGTTCTTTAGATTCCAACAAATTTGTATGGCATCTATTAACATCCTAGTCCAATTTTTTGAGAGATTATAGACCTATGGAATAGAAGAAGATTAGTATTTTAATGAGATTTTGTTGCAGAATGTCTCCATGACACTTTGTATGTGTTGAAGAGAGTTTCCTAGTAACATCTAGAGATTTTTCCTTGCCAAATTTTATAGTATGAATATAACATCAAGTTGTATGAATGTAACAACATTTTGAATATATTACAAATCATGTAATGATCTTTCTCAATTTTACGCATGAATATATGTAGTTGTGTTTAGATTACTAAGTATGTTCTACTATAAGGTTTTATATCCATTAATGTATGTAAATGTATAGCTGCATGTTCTTCTTTTCTTGTTTTTTCTCTTCTCAGTGATGTGGCTTTGTTTCCCAAAAGATAGGCACTAGTCTAGAACCATACATTCCAATCTCAAATCCATCAAATTGAACACAAACTAGTAGTGTAGGAGTAGAATTAGTTTTTGTGCATTCATGACCTAGTTTTATAACTATGGATTTATCTTCAAGAGATCTATTCAAATGAAATTATATCATGTGGTTCATGATTGCATATGGTTGTTATCTATATAAGGGTTATATACAACCATTTTTTCTTAGTCTAGTGATAGTCTTTGGGGATAAGACATTAAATTGGGTTTGGTTTTCCTTTTTTTATTATTGATCATTTTCTATGATTTCAATATCTATTAAGGCGTACCCATAGGAAAACCCTCTTGATTCTAAGTTGAACTCAAAGTATAGGAGATTTAACACAATCTCATAGAGTTTGCCATTATCCCTCCACAATCTATTGATGATTTTATTTCACTTGCATGATGACAACACTAACCTTGTGAGTGATATTTTTCTCTAGGAAGTGGAGAAGTGATTTTAAGACCTAAGAAGCCAAAATAACTAAACAAGCTAGGATACAAGCCCAAAATGCTTAAAATAAAAATAAAAGTCATGGCCATCATGCTCGACATCAACTAGTTCCAAATCAATAACATAACCTACAATTGATTGACCCTCCAAATGTGAGAGCTCCATTTAGGAGGCAAGCTCAAATATTTTCACTGGTATGATAGCCCTTGGGACTAGAGTGGTACAAAATAATTGGATTTATTTGGAATATCATATCACCCCAATGTAATTACAAATTAAATAAGGGTAAATATGTAAAATTTAGGGTAATGATTTAGTTATAGGAAATGAACGCCTTAGGCACTTCATCAAGGTTACTAGTGATTATGAGAATGATCATAAAGACACCAAGATGCAGTTATTTGTGTAATATTTCAAGGAGAGTATAAGAGAATGATGCACGATTCTTTCTAATAATAATATTTATTAATGGGAGGAGTTTATGAGGGTATTAAAATTTTAATATGGAGATAGGATAGACCCAAATTTTGTCATACATGAATCAAAAACTATCAAGAAAGGAATAAATGAGACAATGATAGATTTTAATAGTAGATTTCATGATAATGAGAAAGGTGTCACTTAATTTGATACCTAATTGTGTTATGTATTTGGTCCTTTATTATAGTTTTTAATGCCAAGTTGGGTTATTATATCTTGTAAAATAATCAACAAGCTTTGAGAGAAGCATATGTCACTATGCTTAATATTGAAATAAATATGAGAGAATTATATACATATCAAGAAAATTTATATTAAAATTTTACAACCAAAAAAGATGCACCAAGCAAATCCCTCATAGTTGATGATAAGACCAATAAAATTATGGGGTGCAATTAATGATTTATCATATAGGACAACAAAAAATGAGAAGAGTTTTTCTTCCAATATTGAACAATTCATTTTAATGAAGTTCAATGAGTACCAACAAGCCATATAACACTAATTGGTCCAAGATACCACCACAAATTGGTAAACAACTAATTCCTAGGAAATGAAACTTCAAATAAAAATATAAATTAAATCCTAACCCTTTGTGGAGAGATCATTTGAATATCCAAGAGGACTCATTATGGTGTGAGATATGTTACCTACCCCATGATCCAATAAAGTACTCTATCACAATTGTGGTTATGAGAGAGAATATATTGCATTTATGGTAATAAGAGAGAGATTTCCCCAATGAATATGGAGGTATTAAGTATTATGAAGACAATGATATTTGTTATCCAGAAAGAGTCATAGTGTAGACACCACCAAGAAAATCCTACTACATCCTTTCAAAAAGATCTTGCGGGCCCTAAGATTGGAAGATACCATCTAGAGTAGGGGTAGAATAGATGGGTCATGCCCCATCTCGTAGATATATGAATAGAGAAAGATATGAATGACATAATAATAAGGAAGATATAGATGATGGGAAGAGAGAATAGAGGAATACATGTAAGAACTATATATATGAAATTATATTACGTATGAGGATTATATGTAAGAAAGGAAAGAGATAGGTAGAGTATAGGGGAAAATATATATTATACTCTTTTGGACATGATTAATATAATGATTACTAAAATTCTATTTATTTAATGTTATCTGTTATTCTATGGATATATGTTCAATTAGTTCATCATTTGTCTGAATCAATTGGTGCTTATCTTTGCATGACTATGTCATGGGTATAAATTACAACACTCAAAAAGTACTTGGGGCTTAGCAATCTAGTGTGTGTTTCCCCAGTTTTCTTGCTAATGTTGGTTTCATTGTCAGGACCCTAGATAGGTGATATAAAGGAAAATGACATCCCAATTTTTTTAAAAAGACACAATAGAAGAAAAGAAAATAAAGAATACATAAAATTCTACATAACCATCTTCTTGGCACTTACCTTGTGAGAGAGGGTTAGGAACCAAGGGTATGGAGAATGGAAAGGGGGGGAGATTTTGAAAGGGATCCTCGAAGAGATGTGACCTTTAAGAAAAAATATCAAATAACTATCATGGGAAATAATAAAAGGATCAATGAAAACACATATCAATAAAACCCATGGTAAAAGGAGATAATATAACCATAAGAAAGATTAGAGAACAAATGGAATTTGTAAGAAAATTAAACATGAGAAGCCCAAATGGAGAAGAGAGAAGACAACAACAAATTATTGAGAGAGAAGAAACACACTGTAGAAGAATGGAAATTATGGAGAGAATGAGAATTGAGTGTGCTAATGAGGGTGTTGTTGAGCATTCCAAAGGGGTTGTTGCCAAAGAAAAAGGAAAAGAGGATAGGGAAGAAGAATGGAAGACTTCGAAGAAATCTAAACTATGTTGGGAAAAGGTAGGATAACTTATAACTAGTATAAGGAAGAATACTAATGATTATGGAGAATCTAGAAAAATACTATTAGGACCCTACAATAATATAGAGACTTCATTATCACTGCAACCTTCTAAAAGTCCAAAAATTAGACCAAAAAACCTAACCATTAAATTGGATAATAGATTCATTAAATTTCTAAAAACTCTAGAAAAGACTCCATCAATTCAAGTGAAATATTTAGAAGAATTGGTCAATAGGAGTGTTAGGAAAATAAAAGAAGAAGAAATAAGAAAAAGCAAAGAGAATAAATTGAATTTGGGTAAAGAGTTATGCTTACAAACAAATAAAATACCACTAAAAAATAAGAAACTAAAAAGATACCTTGAAGATTCACAACTCCCTAACTAAGACTCATTCCCTCAGTTGTATAAGAGTCAAATAATTTTAAAGGAAGAGACGCTGTAAAGTGAAGGAGCAAAATAAGTAGAAGGAAAAGAAGTCAAGTGGGAAGAAATAGTTGGAAAATAATATTTCAATATCAAAGTAGTAAGAGACAAGGGTAGAGAGAAGAAACCCTATAGTATTAGAAAAGTTAAAACAGAAAAGGAAGAAAGGCTTAGTCCATAAATCCAAAAATTTGGAATTAGAAGTAGCAAAACCAATATGGAGTCTTCAATCAAGATCCCAGTGTTTGGAAGAGACACCATAGAAGCTACAAAATATATATTCTTATTAGAATCCCTGTGGGAAAGACAGGACATCGATGAAGACAAACCAAAATTACTTGATTTTGTATCTTCATTGAGAAAGGAAGTATTAGACTAGTATAAAAAAACCTACCGCAAACATGGGAAAAATTGGAATGAAGTAAAACAATATTTCCTAGAAAACTTTAACACTCTAGATATTCCAAGAGAGAGTGTTAGAAAAATGAGGGACCTAATATATGGAGAAGTAAAATCAATGAAAGCATATGACAAAAGATCTAAAGAAGTCTGCCACAAATTAAAAGAACCCCTCACATAGCGACAAAATATTGAATGGTTCATTTTTGGAATATAGAACGATATAAGAGCAACTTTGGATAGAAGAATATTCAATACTTACATAGATTTGATCATCAATGACATACTGTATAGAAGCCCAAACATGGAGCATACCTCATAAATATGACATAAAGGAGAATATTGAGAAATTACAACTAGTGGTAGAGAAAATAACTATATAAAATGAAATTTTGGCTAGAGGAGAAACAAAGAAAAGAAAATAAATTTGGTGCACATACTGCTCAAGGGAAGGTCACCTCCGGAATGATTATCCTAAGGCCCAAGTAGAAAGAACTGCAACTATACTACATGTAGAATTGAAGACATTACTGACTAAAATAAATACACTATATTGTGGAACTTTTCAAGAATGGGATATTCACCTCACTGAGGACTCACCTACAAACCAATTCCAAATCTGAAATACAATGAATCATCGTGATCCAAGGTTCCCTATGAACTATAATTGCAACATAGACATAGAAAGGAACATGACATATGATGTAGGTTATAGGAAATCGCCATAGAGAGACAATTTAAATGCATATGTGCTACAAAATAACCCACCACAAGAGTACATGGGAGATAATAGCCAATCAAACTATAGAGGAAGAGGATGCAGTAGAAACAACCATTAGAGAAATGATGGTACATGCTATAACTACGGGAAGATAGGTCATTATGCTATGAAATGTTGGGTAGAAAAGAAAAGAAAACGTCCATTTTGTAGAGATAATTCTCATGATATATTCATATGTGATAAGGCACAATAGTACTATCAAAATACAACACATTATAGAAATGATGATTTGCAAGATCACAAAGGAGCCAAAGTAATCAAAAAAGTACCACAAGGAGTTAAAACTTGTTAAAGAATATATAACTAGTCATCAAATACATCAAATGAAAAATACTTTGGAGAAGAACAACAATGATGCAAGCAAAGGAAGAAAAATCATTCTCTTGATCTCATTTTTCAAAACTCAAATCATCCTTTATTAGTTACTCATTTCAAGTTCACTTTTCCCTTCACAAACCCTTGTTTCAACTCACCAAACTGAGGACAATGCATAAAAACTCTTGTTTCATCTTCAAGACTCCTTAAGCAATGTTGAGATAACTGACCCAAACACAATTCCCAACCTTAACATTTCAAATGTGATCATTCTCAAGGAAAACTGTCCTAACCAACACTTAGGCCTATTTAGGCTACCAAACATAACAACTCCAATCTCCAAGCCCACTTTACCCTTGATGTTGCCTCAAACATATTTAAAATTCCTATACAAACTTATCAAACCATCCCCCATACCTTGAACAAGTGGTTTTATCAAAGACCATTCAAAAAAACCATTCTTTCCTGATTCCAAAATAGGACTTTGATAACTCTATCCCAACAGGATAGTCAATAAACAAAGCCCTCAAACTCATCAATACACCAAATCAAGTCAAGAAATAGACTCACATACACCCAATCACCCTTTTAAATCAATACAACTCATGAAGGGCTTAAAAATCACAATCAAACCTCATAAAACTTCATTGTTCACAGTTTTTACCAGTCATTTACATTATTTACAGACCTAGGGCTTCTTAGAAACAACCCAAACCCTCAACCTTAAACTCTGCAACTTCAAGATCCTTTAGAATACTCATCTAACATTTCATTCACTAGTTTACAAGGGATTTCAACGGTTAAATCAAGAGAAATACAATTTTGAATATATATTGGTTACCCTAGAATAGGGTTTTAACAGTTTTCTAAAGAACTCAAATAACTCCCTCAAAACTTGACCAATTTGCATGAAACAAAAAGAAAATGGAAGGTGATTGATCACTTTAACACTTACAAACATTTATCCAAGCATTTGAGCCTGTACAGAGCCGTACAATGGCTGAACACAATGAATTTCTAAAGAAAATATAGAAAACAATGCATTTTATCATTCTATTCTCAAAACTTCAATCACCCACGAGTTACAAAATGAATACAAGGAATTTTTAAAGGCATTCGAACTTTTCTTTTGAGTTCCTAACTACTTTCCAATGGTTTGAGCCCACTTGACCTTTCATCTTCCAAATGCAACTTTACATCTTTACAATTTTTTCATCTTTTGAATGACAACTTTTCATCTTTTTTTGCAATTTGACACAAAACAATAAACAATGAGTCAAATGACCTTGTAATGACCCATAAATGTGAAAAATGACTCTTTTAACCTTATTACAAGGTAAAGATACCAAAGTTGATCAATTTTCAAGAATTTGCATGATGGAAACATGATGCAGCCAAGATGCTCCTGCATCATTCTCCTGGCCAAGAAAATTTCCAAGCCCTCGACTCTGGATGGCCTAACAAACTCATCCTGACTGATTTTGAGACGACAATATCTATTCATTTGACTTATTTATGACTGAATTGATTTATCTTGACTTTTTCAACGTCCACCATCCATAATTCCCGCTTCTTTCATCCAATCTTGACACTCAAATCATTATTCTCCTTTCCCTCTAAAATCGCAAAGCCCCATTCTACTTTATTCATCTTTATGTTTTAGAAATGATCAGACTATCTTCTATCCTGAATTCTTTTCTTAGCATCTTTGAAACTTTTCTTCATTTTCCTTCTCCTCTTTTGATCATTCTTCTTAATGGGCTATACTTTACTTTTCATCACAATGCTAAATTTGTTGCTTGAGCTTGATCCATCGTCGATTTTCAGGATCCCCTGAACTTTTATCCACCTTCATCTCGATTTTACATTATCTTCGACAATCTTCTTCCTTTTCTTTTCCTTCGCTTTGTACCCTTTCTCCATCTCTTGCTTTTCTCTTATTTCTAATTCTTTCAATTCTTTGTCCGGTTTTGCAACGAATATCCTTAACTTGCACACAACCACAATACAAAACCACAAAACAAAAATCCAACTCTCTCTCTTTTCCTAGATCCTTCTAGCTCTAATACCAAACTAATGCAAGCAAAGGAAGAAAACTCACTCTCTTGATCTCATTTGTCAAAACTCAAACCATCCTTTGTTAGGTTACTCATTTCAAGTTCACTTTTCCCTTCACAAACCCTTGTTTCAACTCACCAAACTGAGGACAATGCACAAAACCTCTTGTTTCATCTTCAAGACACCTTAAGCAACATTGAGATAACTGACCCAAGCACAATTCCCAACCTTAACATTTCAAATGTGATAATTCTCAAGGTAGACTATCCTAACCAACACTTAGGCTTATTTAGGCTACCAAACATAACAACTCCAACCTCCAAGCCCACTTTACCCTTGATGTTTCCTTAGAAATATTAAAAATGCATGCACAAAGTTATCAAACCATCCCCCATACCTTGAACAAGTGGTTTTATCAAATACCATTCCTAAAACCATTCTTTCCTGATTCCAAAATAGGACTATGATAACTCTATCCCAACAAGACAGTAAATAAACAAAGGCCTCAAACTCATCAATACACTAAACCAAGTCAAGAAATAGACTCACATACACCTAATCACCCTTTTAAATCAATACAACTCATGAAGGGCTTAAAAATCACAATCAAACCTCATAAAACGTCACTGTTCATAGTTTTTACCAGTCATTTACATTATTTATAGACCTAGGGCTTCTTAGAAACAACCCAAACCCTCAACCTTAAACTCCACAACTTCAAGATCTTTAGAATACTCATCTAAAATTTCATTCACCATTTTACAAGGGATCTAAAATTTCATTCACCATTTTACAAGGGATTTCAATGGTTAAATAAGGAGAAATACAATTTTGAATATATATTGGTTACCCTAGAACAAGGTTTTAACAGTTTTATGAAGAACTCAAATAACTCACTCAAAACTTGATCAATTTGCATGAAACAAAAAGTAAATGGAATTTGATTGATCACTTTAACACTTACAAAAATTTATCCAAGCATTTGAGCCCATACAAAGCTGTACAATGGCTGAACACAATGAATTTCTAAAGAAAATACAAAAAAAGTGCATTTTATCATTCTATTCTCAAAACTTCAATCACCCACGAGTTACAAAATGAATACAAGGCCTTTTTAAAGGAATTCAAAATTTTCTTTTGAGTCCTAACTACTTTCCAATGGTTTGAGCCCACTTGACCTTTCATCTTCCAAATGCAACTTTACATCTTTACAATTTTTTCATCTTTTGAATGACAACTTTTCATCTTTTTTGTAATTTGACACAAAACAATAAACAATGAGTCAAATGACCTTGTAATGACCCATAAATGTGAAAAATGACTCTTCTAACCTTATTACAAGGTAAAGATACCAAATTTGATCAATTTTCAAGAATTTGCATGATGGAAACATAGTGTAGCCAAGATGCTCCTGCATCAAACAAACATAAATACAGAAAAAGAAGAAATCCAAAACAAAGGAAAATAAAGTTATAATGCTAACTAGACAAGGAACTGATATCAAAAGAAATAGATAAAGGGAGATTGAAGAAATTAGTGAAGAATTAGATCTAGAAGAAGAGGAACATGATTACTTCCGACCAAGTAAGCAATGTGATATGATAGTAGAAAAAAAACAATGAATCATACAAAAACAAAAGGATGGCATAGCATGTTTTTTAGAAGAAGTGATGATGCTGAAGAATTTAGCCTCTTTGGCCTAGAAAAAATATCTCTTGGTAAAATTAAAATAGGGAAAATATTGGAATAAACAAAAATAACAAAAAATCCATCAAATTGTGGAAGAGCGAAATTGGAAGAATGGTCATCTTTTAATCATTGCAAATCTCAATAACAATAAATTCAAACATGTAATGGTAAACCTAGGTACGAACCTTAATATTATTCCAAAAACCACTTGAGAAAGGCTAGGTATACCCAAGCTAATCAAAACACCAATGAACATCAATTTGGCAGATGGTTGAGAAAGGCAGTAGAGGTAGTATAGGAAGTTTATAATTTAATTTCTAGATTATTAAGATATGTTCAATTGGCTATCTTGCAATATTATTATTATGGTTTATATGCATAGATACTAGCTTATATGTAAGGCTATGAAGGATATGCATTGTTTCCATCTAAGGCACCATCTCTTAGTTTTCTCTTGTGATGTTCTTTGGTTTTGAAACCTTGACTTTTCTACCCATACAAGATACATAAACCCATTTTTTATATTTTCAACTTGATGTCACCCTAATACATTTAAAAAAATATATATCCTTACTAATAGTAATAGAAATTTATCTTTCACGTGCACGATCTTATTGTTTTAGCAATATAATCATTTTTGTGTTTTGCAAACACCTTTCATGGTGAGGTATGCATTATTATCTTACCACATCCATGTGTTGAAGTGAAAACTAGCATTGACAATTTTAATGGATTAAGAAGAAAGCATTTTAGGCTCTACATGGTTTTCATATTAGCATATAGAGGTTTGAAATCCTTGTTTCTAATAAACCAATATATAGGTGTTAGAACACGTAGATATACTGAGAGGGGGGTGAATCAGTATACCCCTCAAATTAATCCAATTCAATTTTAACAATCAAAACTTATTACTGCCTTAATGAGATAAAACATTCAAAGCACAAGCACACAACCAAAACACCAGATTTATATGGAAAACTCAACAAGGTAAAAACCACAGTGAGAAAGCTGCTTGGAGCTATTGTCTAAATCCAACCTCAAAAAAATGAAACAAGATTTATAACATAGTTTTATGGCTTCAACCAAAGGAAGTTTACAACTCCCTTTCAATACAACACTTACAGAAAGAGGCTACAACCTCAAAATACAATCCTTGATGAATTCTAATGATCAATAGCCACTGCAACACCTCTACTACCTCTATCTCACTGCCTTCAACACTCCTTCATACAATTTTTCTTTTGGCTCACTGCCTTCAACATTTACTCACACACTTCAACTTTTGGTTCACTACCTTCAACACTTCACTCATACACTTTTGCTTTCGGCTCACTTCCTTCAACACTTCACTCATACACTTTTACGTTTAGCTCACTGCCTTTAGCACTCTTCAAATACTCCTTCACGCATTTGCACACATTCTTCTACCTTCAGCTCATTGCTTTCAACACATATCAATTTTAACACATTGAATGCGTCAACATACTACTCGAACTACTTGATCACACACTTGATCTTTCATTTTTATCTTCTGTAAGATTCAAAAAGTTTCTCCTTATCGACCAAACTAAAATGTATAAACATGAAATGTGTAATGGCCATAATGAGTCAACTCCAAATCATCCGTAGGGAAAGGAAATTGAGTGTGGTCCAAGCTAGGAGATAAGCAGGACCTATTTTACATTTGCATACAATCCCATGTTGGTGCACACAACAAGATCTTGGCACAAACACCTTAACATACCAAGTCAGCTCAAAAAAAACTTCACCCACCAAATATTAACTCCAAATCACAAGCAATATCGAAGAGACTAGCTAACATCATGCAAATGACATTACAAGCATAAAGTGATATTCAAAAACATTTCCATGCCCTCCTTTTATAATTTCACTTAACATTATTTTGGCGCAAGAAAACAAAGATTGAACCAATATCTCATGCATACCCTAAAACACAATCTTGAGATAGAACATTGAAAACTAACATGTGGTACACCTCAACATCTGAAATTCAAAGGGATAAAATAGATAGACATTTTGAACTCATCCTCCAAACTGCAAGACCACAACATCAACTATGAGGAAATGAAGATAATTTCTCTAAACCTTCTTGACTATAACATCAAAGTATTAACTCTTCTAGCTTTGGAAACTTCTACGGTAACTTCTATGTTCTGAAATTAGGAACATATATATTGTATATCTACATCTAACAAACTTCCAAATTGTAAGACAATTTTTTCAAATGTAGAGGAATTTAGAGCATTCTTTGGAGCTTTTCAATATAACTTTCTAAGCCATTGATTTCAAGAAAATATTTTATACATTTTACATCAACAGATAGTGAATACAACATCCAAAACATCATTCACCTATTCATGAGTAAAAAACAATTGTGTATAACAATCTCATGACATCCATGATCATACATAATACTTCTGATCAACATATTGAAATTGCAACATATGCAACCAACACACACTACCACATTGTTGATATCAATGACAATACCAACAACAATCTTCATTATGTTGACATCAATGACATCACTTGTAAAAACCTTGCAATAATCTCCCCCTTTGGTATTGATGGCAACACCAACTTGATATACAATTTCTCCTCCTTTGACATCAAGGGAAAAGAGCTAGTGGTCTTCAACTATGCTTACAACTACATACAAGCTCCCCCTCTCTACACAAACCTTATCATCCTTCTACTTTCTCCCCCTAAGAGGTAGCCTTCATTAATCCAGGGATAAAAATATGTCTTGAATTGCTCCCCCTGAACAGAAGCACAATCTATTCATCTAGTTAGAAAGAAGGGAAAAAACCCTAAGTTTTGTCTAAGATATTCAAAGGTGTCCTTTGAAAGTGCCTTTGTAAATATGTTTGCAACCTGTTCCTCTGTGAGCACATACTTAATCTTACTTCTTGCTCTATAGCTTTCTCTCTTAAGAAGTGATACCTGATAGATATATGCTTGGTTCTAGAATGCATCAAAGGATTCTTTAAAATGTTGATGGAACTTATATTACCACACAAGATAGGAATGGGTTCATCATAAATCACCTTGATATCCTTCAATATTTGCTCCATTCACAACACTTGGGTGCAACATGATGCTGCAACTATATACTTTTCTTTTTGTTATTGATAAGGACATCGAGTCCTGCTTCTTACTAAACCAAGAGACCAATCTCTCCTGAAAAGAAATCTCCACCACTGGTGCTTCTTCTATCATCAACACTCCCATCCCAATTAACATCAATATATGCACATAGAGAGAAGTCATCATCTTTTTTATACCATAGTCCAGAATCTGAAGTGCTCTTCAAATATATTAAAATCCTCTTAATAACCTTTACATGAGTTTCTTTTGGATCAGCTTGAAACCTTGCAACCAAGTAGACAACTTGCATAATATCAGTCATTGATGTTGTTAAGTACAATAGGCTCCCAATCATAGACCTATACAGAGTTTGATTAGCCTCGGGTGACTCGCCATCTTTTCTAAAATGACAACCTGTTGAAGGGAACACATCTATTGAGAGGGGGTGGGGGTGAATCGGTAGATATACTTAATTCAAAATTCTCAACTTCAACACTATTTACTGGATCATACAACTTGAAATTTTTCTATTGTTAACTAGATTTTTAACATGAATATCACTTAACCATACAAGCAAACATAATACAAGATAACACTAGATATAATTGCTTGGATCTACTACCCAAATCTAGCCTCACAATGCATAACTATAATAAGTGAGATTACAACATGAAGTAGGCATCAACCTACTGAAGACACCAATACCCAATTGAATCTATAAGCACTAACCTATTGGAGAAAATAATCACCACCAGAAAGAGACACCAATCCCTACCAGAACAATATAACAAGTATAACACCAGTCCTACTAGAATACAAAAATAATGGTAGATTTTAAATTTAACTCTCGTATGTACCAGAGTCACAGCTAACACTCTTCCACACTGAGAATGATCTTCTAATACTAGTGCTCCATCTTTTCTTCATAGTTCTGCACTCAAATTTTCCTTACTTGATCACAACTAATACAACTAATGAAACTCACACATTATCATGCATAATGCATATGAACATTTGAAATATATACATGACATTACATTAACACTCTTCTATGTCGGCTAGGGATCCACACAAAACCAAGATGACATAAGGTGGACCTAAATTCAATTTAGATGAAACATGTAATACAACGGTCCAAATACCAATAGTGGCATAGTACAATGGTTAAATTGTTGTGGTATTGTTCTTTCCATCAAGGTTCAAACTCCACCGGGGTGTAATTGTTATATGTTTAAATTGGGGATGAGGTCTCTCATTTGTGACCTCACTGGTTCGTAGCTTTGGGTCAAAGGAATTTACCCCTTAAAATAATAATAATACAACAGTCCAAACACAAATTTCTTGCCACCAAAAGAACTTGATGCTGTGTGCCACAATAGGAGCCTTAACTAGGTCTTATCCTCACTCCACACGTAATATTTGAATTCCACATGCTACGAGTTGTTATTGCACATGCCTTGAAATTTCAATAGGAATAGAGAAATTTTTGACACTTCAAACTTCTTACACGTTGAACATATCTTTCAAAAACTTGGGAAACTGATAAAACAAATGTAGGCATACTCTCCTTCTAAACCATAGAGCAAACATACATTTCTAAAAGAAATTCCAACCATATTTAGAAATTTCCTTGTCCAAAAGATGTCCTTGAACTGGCTTTTAGACCACCAAACTCATACTGACTACATACCCAACATGGTATAATAATTACACCAACTATTTGAAGGTAGTCACGTCTCAACATAACTTAATTTATGTTACTTGATATAAGATATGATTGATTAGACAGTCTACACAATGATAACCAACATGCTTCTATAACATGGCACTTTAATTCAAGGGAATAAAATGATAATTCAAGTATGATACTTCTAGTACTCCTAAAATATTTCATCTTTGACAACCTTAACACCCTTTGATAACAACTATCAACAACCTTTGACAATCCTTTGACATCAATGAAAACCTATGTTCAATAATCTCCCCCTTTGTCATTGATGGCAAACAAAAAAATGTTGGGGCCACCGAACACATCCAAATAACACGTCTGAATGATTTCTTGGTTGTATAATTTACTCCCCCTATGAAAGACATGATATTTTAAGATTATTCTTTTTGATCAATCCAACATTCTAAGCTCGCTTTCTCCATACTTTAGCATCTCCTCAATTCAACATTTTGAGCCCACTCTCCCCCCCTTTCACATCAATGGCAAAGGGTCAACAATACCTATGCTAATATCCACTAACTCCACTTAAGAGGAGGTACCATTTTTGAAACCTTTTCCACATTTACTAGTACACTACACTATCTAAAAACCTATTTCCCAAATAGACTTCCCCTAAGCCCATGCTTCACTACCTCTGAAGTTATCCTACAAGAGCACCAACCCTTCTTGCAGCAAGGAGACCAAGCTCCCCCTCACCCTATGCTTCCTCTTGAGTCAAGAGGAGGGAGAAAAAACTCCCAACTTATGCTAGAGAAATTCAAATGTCTCCTTAGGAAGCGACTTCATGAATATATCTGCTACTTTCTCTTTTGTATCCCCATATTCCAATCTTACTTCCTTCTTTGCAACCTTCTCCCTCAAGAAATGATACTTGATTGTAATGTGTTTTGTTCTTGAGTGCATCTCTAGATTCTTTGAAATATTTATTGCACTGGTGTAATCACAAAGAATAATGATAGGGTCTTCAAACTCAATCTTCATCTCCTTCAAATTCTACTTCATCCAAAGCACCTGAGTGCAACATGATGCTACAACAATGTATTATACTTGAACTATTGTAAATAAAGAAATTGATTCCTACTTCTCACTCAACTAGGACAACAATTGTCACCAAGGAAGAATGCACCACCACTTGTGCTCTTTCAATCATCAACACATCCTACCCAATTTTCATCTATGTATGCAGTTAGAGCGAAATTCTCACTCTTTGGATACCACAATCCAAAATCTTTAGTGGCCTTCAAATACCTGAATATCCTCTTTACTTCTTTAACATGAGTCTCTTTAGGTGCTACCTAAAATATGGAAACCATTCCAACTTCCTGCATGGTATCTGATCTAGATGTTGTCACATACAATAAACTACCAATTATAGACTTATACAAAGTCTGATCTGCTAGAGTAGGTTCATCATCTTTACTCAACTTACATTAAATAACCATAGGTTTTGCCACTGATTTTCAATCTTCCATCTTTAACTTACTTAACATTTCCCTTATGTACTTGTGGTACAAAATAAAAATTCCTTTGTTTGATTGTACAATCTGAAACCCAAGAAAGAAAGATAATTCCTTGAACATAGACATTTCAAACTCATTTTCATTTCCTTCTAAAAATGATTGCACATTTCTTCATTGCTAACTCCAAAAATGATGCCATCTACATAAACCATAACTATCAGCATATGTTCTCCTTCTATTTTATGTACAAATTATTGTCTACACTTCCTCTCCAGAATCCTTGTTGCTACGAGTATCCATCCAACCTTGAATACCAGGCTTTAGGAGCTTGCTTGAGTCCATACAGAGCCTTCTTCAATCTACAAATATAATATGGATTGTTATAACATTGAAATCCTTCCAGTTGTTTAATATAAACCTCTTCTTCTAGTTTCCCATTTAAGAATGTTGATTTCACATCCATCTGATACACATTGAAATCCTTGAATGTTAAAAGAGCTAGGAACATCTTGATTGCCTCTAGTCTTGCTACTAGAGCAAAAGTCTCTTCAAAAGATATTGCCTTCAACTTGATAAAACCCTTTACACACAAGCCTTTCCTTGTTTAGGATCACTTCACCTTCTTCATTTAGCTTATTTCTGAGCACCCACTTTATTCCAATAACATCCCAAGTCTTTAGATCTTGGGAAAACGTCCCAAGTTTCATTCTTCATGATCTAATTTAGTTCTTCCTCCATAGCTTCTATCCATCCTTGTTCTTGGCATGCTTCTTTGTATGACTTAGGTTCTATCTTTGATAGTAAAGCAAAGTGTACTTGGTCACCTGGTATCCCAAGTTTCTTTCGAATCTAAACCGCATTATATTTATCTCCTATGTTATGATCTTTAGAATGATTACTCTGAACATATTTTTCTAGAGTTTTTGTAGTAACTTCTTCTGAATCTTCAATACTACTGTGAATTGGTTCATCATCTTCTACTTTTGAAATGCTAGTAGATTGAATAGTCTCATCAACTCACATTTTCACTTTCAACTATCATCTTCAATATTTTGTTATAACATTTGTAAGCTTTACTTCTTAAAGAATAACCAAGAAAAATACCTTCATTTGAATGTGAGTCAAACTTACCCAAATTTTCTTCATATCTCTTGATATAGCACTTGCTCCTAAATATCATGAGATGTCTTACTGATGTCGGTCTTCCTCTCCATAACTCATATGGAGTCTTCTCAATCTTGCACCCAACCTGAACTCTGTTCAGAATATCAAGTAGATTTTCTTTATATAACATAGTTATTGCCATCTCTTGTACAATCTAATTCTTTCTCTTTGCAATTCCATTTTGTTGTAGAGTTCTAGGAGAAAATAACTCCCTTTGAATCCCATGTTCTTCACATAATCTATCATACTTTTCAGTAGTAAATTATCCACCTCTATCTGATCTCAAAACTTTGATTATCCTTCCGTTTTCATTTTCTACCAACACCTTGAACGCCTTAAACCTATCAAATGCTTCTGAATTCTCTTTCATAAATGTTATCCAAGTCATCTTATTATAAACATTAATGAACATGACAAAATACCTATCTCCTCCTGGAATCTTAGTCCTCATCTGTTTGCATAGATCTGTATGAACTAGATCTAATGGTTTTGATTTGGAATACTCAATAGGATATTTACTTCTTGTTTGCTTCCCTTCACGACATGGCTTGCAACTGATTGATTGATACTTCTTAATCTTTGTCATATCATAGAACATCCCTCTTGAGATAATCTTCACAATACTATCAAAATTCATTTGTTCTAACCTTTTGTGCCAAAGCTAGCTTTCATCTTTCTATGCAGTGAGACAACTTTGTCCATTCAACTCACTAAGATGATAAATTTCTCTTTTAGTCGTGCTTCCTTCTGCAATCAATTCACCGATACTTGATTCCTTGATTTCATAACCTTTAGCACTAAAAGAAAGCTTGTAGCCTTTGCCACACATCTGACTAACACTTAACAAATTGTGCTTTAAACCTTTAACATATAAAACATCATGTGTCTTGGTTTTACCACCTTCAAGACTTAAAGTACCCTTACTAGATATTTTGGAAATTGAATTATTTCCAAGGGTCACCAAACCACCTTCAAATTTATTGAAATTCATGAACTTACTCTTGTCTCCAGTCATATGGATAGATCAACCACTGACTATGATCCATAGGTTCTTCTCCTTTTGAGCATGTAGCGCAGTTTGAGCAATCATTAATTTTTCAGAGTTCTTCTCTTCAAGAACCTTCTTCTAAACCTTTCCCGATTCATGAATTCTACCTTCTAATTATTTTCTCCCACTTTTTGGCAAGGGAGGACTCATAAAATTGCTTTTGCAGTTCCTTGCAATATGTCCAAAATTATTGCATTTGAAATAAATGATACTAAAGTTGTACAAAGGTGCAAATGCATTATTGTTGATAAAATTACTTCTCATTACTGGAGCTCTTCTACAGTCCCAAACTTATCACCAATATTGTTGTAATTAGAACAATAAATAGAGAAAGGAAAACTTGACTTGGTATTGTATCCCTATCTTCCAGATCTTCTTCCTTTATTCTACACTTGAATAAAGCTGTCATTGTATCTCATGCTTTCATCACTTACCATGATTCTTTCAGATTTTGAACTTTAGGAGTTAGTCACTTCCAAACTTGCCTTAGTAGTCTTTTCAGACTATTCTATCACCTTCTTCTTCTAATCAACAAAACCTATTCCAGTTTTGCAATGTGAAGCTTTTTGACTTTCCAAAATTTGATCTATCGTTTCAATACTCTTAATGAACTTCAACTACACCTGTTGGTTCACCTTCTCAAGCTCTTTTCTTACTGTCACAATTTTTTCTTCCACCTTCTCACAGTCTTTGTCTCTTGATAGCAGCTTTTCTATTAGAAATTATTCAATTATTTTTTCTTCTTCTACCTGGGTCTTCAATTCAATAATCATCTTTTCTACATTCTTCAATTCCTTAGATACCTTTTATGTAGCTCTCACTTCTTCAACAATTATGTTCTTCAATCTCTGGATTTCTTTTCTAGCACACATTAATTCTTCCATAAGATCCACCTCTTCTACATTGTTTTTGAAATCCATTTCAACATCTCCATTAGTAATTTCAAAAGACATGAACACAACCTTTTCTTTTTCATCTCCGAATGAATCTTCATCTTCTTCTTCAGTGGATTAGTCTTCTTCCCAATTATTGTAGAAACTTTTACATTTCCTCTGCCCTTTGAACTTTCTCTAAAATGATTTCTTTCCATTTCTTTTCTCAACATTGTTAGAATTCTTATGGTTAGCCATAAAATGCCCTACTTCTTCATAATTGAAAGACTTGAAAGCTAATTGACTTTGTACTTACCGAAACCTCTTTGGAGCTTCTCGACAAAAATTGCTTCTTCCAAATTTGATCTAGAATCAAAATATTCATCAACCTTCTTCTTAGACACTTTGAAATCAGCCTCTTTCCTTATAGAATCTTCACTTTCAAATCTCATATCAAATGAAATTAATGTTCCATGCAATTCAATCAACTTTAAAGCATTAATATCTTTAGCTTCTTCAATAACAAATATTTTAGGATAAAACCTTCTGGGGAGAGATCTGAGTACCTTCTTCACAACAATCTTCTCATCCAAAATTTCACCAAGACCTCATATATGATTGACAACTTCATCCACTCTAAGCATGAATGTAGCAATGTTCTCATCTTCAATCCTTTAAACTGAGCTCTGTAGGTCTGTAACTTTACCTCTTTGACTTTGTCATCACCTTCATAGATTGTTTCTCGTTTGTCCCATATGTCCATTGTTGTTTTGTAATGCATTACTTTCACAAATTCAGATTTAGTCAGTCCACATAAAAGAGAATTATTTTCCTTAACATTGAGTTCAAGAGCCCTCTTTCCAACTTGATCCCTAGGAGGGTGATTTTTAGGAGGCTCATATCCTTCTACAACTAATATCCTTATGTCCATACCTAAAGCCATCAAATAGGACTCCATCCTAACTTTCCAACATACAAAATTGGATCCATCAAATACTAGTACTTTATTTCTAGAAGAGCTCTCTTGTGTCGTACCGGATCTAACTTAAGTTGTTAAGCTTATTCAAAGGAAATTATCTCTTATACCAATTCAAGGGCACATAATCTACTAAGAGGGGGGAAGTGAATTAGTAGATCTACTTAATTCAAAATTCTCAACTTCAACACTATTTATCAGATCGTGCAACTTGAAATTTTGCTACTGATTACTATATTTTCAACATGAAGAGAACTTAACCATACAAGCAAACATAATACAAGATAACACTAGATATACTTGGAAACCTAAGATGGGAAAAGCACAATGAGAATAGCTACTTAGATCTACTACCCAAATCCAGCTTCACAATGCAGAAATATAATAAATGAGGTTACAACATGAAGTAGGCACTAACCTACTAGAGACACCAATCCCCAATTGAATCTATAGGAACTAACCTACTAGAGACAACAATCACCACCAAAAAGAGACACCAATCCCTACCAAAACAATACAAAAATTAGAACACTAGTCCTATCAAAATACGAAAATAATTGCGGATTTGAAATTTAACTTTGATATGTACTAGAGTCACAGTTGACACTCTTCCACATTGAGAATGATCTTCTGATATTGGTGCTCCCTCTTTTCTTCACAATTCTATACTCAAAATTTCCTTACTTGATCACAACTAATACAACTAATGCAACTCACACATTGTCATACATGATGCATTTGAACATTTGAAATATATACATGACATTACATTAACACTCTTCTATGTTTATTAAGATGGAGAGCGGGGGTGGGAGAGCTGTGGGTAGGCTTGCTGGAGGTTTGAAATCCAACGATGGAGAGGATGGTTCCTTTGAAGATGACGATGATGCAACAAGGGATGTTGGGGTGTGCAGTGCTCTCCATGCGTTACATGTTCACCGAAGCCTGGTTCTTGCAGGTTTTTGGGCATTCTTTGATGCATCTGTTTCCCTTCTTAAGATGTGTTTCCCTCTTTTTTTTGCAGATCCTTTTTCTCTGGTAGCATGTACGGAGGATGGATGGCCTATTTTACAATCCTCCATATCTTTCTTGTGCAGTGTTGGATTCTCTTGCTTGCATTCATTTTGAAGTTCCTATTGTCTTTGGGGGGAGCAGTTGTTGTTCCCTTTTTTCTCTTGTTGGGCTTATACATTTTGAGGCTCCCTTCAGGTTGCAAAGGTTAATGGTGCTTGGAGTCTATTGATTTGAGGATGATGCCTCTTTGGCCTTCTTCAAGACCTTTTTTCTTGCATCATGGATGCTAGCGTGGTTTGGTTGTTTGGCGGGTTCCTGTGGATAGCGGTGGAGATTTTTTGTCCCTCTTTGTTTTTATCATGATTGAGCCTATTTTTGCTAGCTCTTTGGGAAGCCGTGTTGGAGGTGGGAGTATGCCTTTTATTTTTTGGAAGACCCCTTGGCTAATCGGGGTGGTGTGGTTTTTTTGGAATTTAAAGTTTTATCCCTTCTCTTTGTTGAATACCTTGGGCATGTTCTTGTTCAGTTGTGTGGACTTGGGCTCATTATTAAGTGTTGTTCTTGAGGTTGTGGTGCAAATTTTTCACCCTTGCTCCTCTTGGCCTCTATGGTCTCCCTTTATGGAGCAACCTGGTTTCCTTTTATGCTATTTTTTCTAAAGGTTGCTATTGTATTTTTTGTCTGTTGTGTGGGTCTTGGTCTCCTTGGAGTTGCTTGGAGGAGTGCTTTGTGGTGTGTTGTTACAGGGCTAGGGGATCTAGGCCTTCCAAGTTTTGGGCTCTACTAGGGGATTTGTATTGGAGCTTGAAGGTTGTGTTGTAGTTGGAGTATCTTCTCTCTTTAAGGCTCATATGCTTTGGTTTTTTTATTTGGTAGTTGAAGTGCATTCTCCTTCTTTCTTGGTTTAGTACCTTGCTTTACCAAAGGAGGTTGTGACTGCCCTTCCTTATGAATTTTTCCCTCTAAATCTACAGTTGGTGTCTTCTATGGAGGTGGAGACTACTCCTTTTGAGGTGAAGCCCTCTTCTATTGAGGTGGAGGTGGGTGTTGTAGGTTTGGTGGGGAGTTCTCTCTTCTACTAGTTCCTATCGAGGTGGAGCATGTGTGGGAAAAAGAGTGTTAGCTTTGGAGGGTTGGGCTCTCATTTCTTCCTCTCTTATAGAGGGGAACTCCCTCCTATTGAGGTGGAGTTGGGGTTGGTGATTCTAGTGGGGTGCTGCTACAAGGTGGTTGATGTGCTCCAATGGTCTGTTGTGCTCTCTAACTCCCCTATTGAGGTGGGGTTGTTGGATTTGCTGACATTTTTGTTTAGGGGTTTGGTGGTGTTCTACACCATTAAGTTGATTATCTATCTTGGATTAGTGGTGCCATCCATGAGCGATTGGTTTGATAATGCGTGACAGATGCAGGCGGTTTCTTTGTGCATCTAAGGGTTTCTGGTCATAGTTTAAACCAGGTTGTAAAGGGATCTCGATCCCTTGCTTTTTTGTATGATGCAACCTGTGTAGTCATGTTTTTCTTTTAGCGACTATTGTTGGGATGTTGTTGGTATGTGTTTTATCCTCTTTGCAACATGATTTTCTTTGATAGGGTTATGGGTCCCTTCAAAACCATTTTGTACTAGGTTTTGGGTTCCATCAAAACTTGTTTTACCCCTAATAAAAAAACTCTTCTATGTTGGCTAGGGATCCACACAAAACCAGGATGACATAAGGTGAACCTAAATTCAATTTACATGAAACTTATAATACAATGGTCCAAACACAAATTTCTTACCACCAAAAGAACTTGATGTCGTGTGCCACCACAAGAGCCTTAATCGGGTCCTATCCTCACTCCACATGCAAGATTTGAATTTTTCACGCTAGACGTTACCACACACACCTTGAAATTCAAACAAGGATAGAGAACTTTCTGACACTTCAAACTTCTTGCATACTGAACATATCTTTTGAAAACTCATGAAATTGATAAAACAAGTGTAGGAATACTCTCCTTCCAAATTGCAGAGCAAACATGCATTTTTGAAAGAAATGCCAACCATATTTAGAAATATCTCTATCCAAAAGATATCCTTGAGCTGACTTCTAGACCACCATACTCATATTGACTGCATACCCGACATGGTATAATAAATACACCAACTATATGAAGGAAATCATGTCTCAACAAAACTTAATGTATGTTACTTGATATAAGATATGATTGATTAGACAGTCTACAAATTGATAACCAACATACTTCTAGAACATAGCACTTTAAGTCAAGGGAATATAATGATAATTCAAGTATGATACTTCCAATACTCCTACAATCTCTTTCATCTTTGACAACCCTAACACCCTTTGATAACAACTGTTAGCAACCTTTGACAATCCTTTGACATCAATGACAACCTATGCTCAACACCTGTTACCATGGGAGTACTCACTGTTTTGCAATCTTCTATACCAAAATTCTTCAACATCTTCTTGAAATACTTTGCTTGAGAGATAAAGATACCATTAAATCTGACTATACAATTTCGAATCCAAGAAAGAATGATAACTCACCTATCATAGACATTTCAAAATCTTTATACATCTCTTCAACAAAATTCTTACACATTTCATCATTGCCACTAAAGGTTATATCATCAACATACATCACAACAATTATAATTCTTTCATCTTCAATTTTAATAGATAGATTGTTATATGTGGTACCTTTCTTGAAGCCCTGTTGGAGTAGGTACTTGTCCAACCTTGCATACCAAGCCCTAGGGGCTTGTTTTAGACCATACAAAGCCTTCTTAAGTATGCATACCATTTTTGGATCCTTTGATAGCTACAATCCATTAGGTTGCTCTATATACACTTTTTATTCTAAATCACCATTCAATAAAGAAGATTTCACATCCATTTGATACACCTTAAAGTTCTTGTGAATTGAAAAATTTAAGACACATTCTGATAACCTCTATTCTCGCCACCAAAGAAAATGTTTCCTCAAAGTCAATTCCTTCCACCTGTGAATAACCTTTGCACACCATCCTTGCTTTGTTTCTCACCACTTCTCCATCTTCATTTGGTTTGTTTATGAACACCCATTTTGTTCCTATCACATTCTTGTCTGCAAGTCTTGGCAACAATTCCCAAGTCTAATTTTTATCTATTTGATTTAGTTCTTCTTCCATTGCTTGAATTCATCCTTCATCCTTGCTAGCATCAACAAAATTATTAGGTTATATTCCTGATAACAAAGAGAAATTTACCTATTTATTTTCTCTTATAAATCTCTTTCTGGTCTTCACACCTTCATTTTTGTCTCCAATTATCTGATATTCTAAATGATTATTTTGAACATATATGGCAAGGGTCTTGGGGAATTTTTCCTATGCTTCTTCTTTTTCTACAATTTCCTCTTCTTCTTCCTTTGAGTAGGCAGGTTCATCAGACCAACAATCTTCTTGCTCATGTGTGTTTTGATGTGACTCTTCACTAACTCTAACATTTTCACTCTCAACAATCTTCCTTATCCATTTATTATAACACTTATACTTGCTTTGCTCCTAGTTGAGTACCCAAGAAAGATTCCTTCATTAAATCTTGAGTCAAACTTTCCCAAACCTTCTTTATCTCTTTTGATAAAGCATCTGCTTCCAAAAATTCTGAAGTATTTGACAATTGTTGGTCTTCCATACCAAAGATCATAAGGATTTTTGGTGCTATCCACCCTTAGTTGAACTCTATTAAGTATATATTTACAGTAGTATGGACTGCTCATTTCCAGTATACATCAGGAATCTTGGCTTCATCCAACATAGTTCTTTCCATTTCTTGAGAAATTCTATTTTTTCTTTCCACAACTCCATTTTGCTGAGGAGTTTTAACAGTAGAAAAATGCCTCTTTATTCCATGCTCTTCACAAAATTCCTCAAATTCACTTGATGTGAATTCACCACCTTTGTCAAATCTTAGGTAGTTGATTCTAGCATTCATTTCATTTTCAACTATTGAATTGAAAATCTTAAACCTACTGAGAGCTTCTAATTTTTCTTTTAAGAATGTAACCCATGTCATCCTAAAGAAATCATCGAGTAACATAAAATACCTTTCACCTTGGAGACTCTTTATTCTAGTGGATTCACACAAATCAATATGAATTAGTCCCAAAGGTCTTGTGGAGGAATACTCCTTGGTATTGAACCTTATTCATTACACATGGTGATTGTAGGCTTGATAATCTTAGGCATATCTCTCACTAGTTGCATGGAGTTGATATTTACAAGATTATCAAAGTTGATATGTCCCATCCTTTTGTGCCACATCCAACCTTCACTTTTCTAGCCTAGAAGACAACTTCTTCCATTAACACCCTTTAGGTTATATATATTGCTTTCAGTCCTTGACCCTTTTGCCACCAATCTACCATATTTTTCTTTTCTAATTTCACATCCTTGATCATGAATTAAAAGATTGTATCGTTTGATGCACATCTGACTTACACTGAGAAGATTGTGCTTGAGACCTTCAACACAAAGGACATCTTTTTTCTTGAATTTTCCATCAATACTTATGGTACCCTTTCCATAGATCTTTGTTGATGAATCATCTCCAAACTTTATTGATTCGCCATTCCACTTAACCAAATTGATGAATTTGATTTTGTCACAAGTCACGTGACTTGAACAACCACTATCTATTACCAGAGATTTTTTTGTCCTTGAGCATTAAATGTTGTTTGAACAACTATTGAATTTTCAACCTCATTGCATGTTTCCTTGACTTGCTTTGTAACATCTACCTTTTGAATTTCTGATTTTGCTAAATCACTTCTGCAATATTTTGCTATATGTCCAACATTGTTGCATATTTGACATCCACCAGAGAAGCAAGATAATTTCTACTTACAAATTTCTTCTATTCATTTCATATTTACACTCTACAACTTTATGACCATAGTTATTGCAGATAAACAATAACCAAAAAATACATGATTAAACCTATTTTTAGATATACTTCTTGCATGGTGAGATCTTTCTTGAGGTTTGATATTAGCTTTCAGATTTCCAGACATTGCTTTCTCCAACTCCTTTTTGAGTAAAAGGATTTCTTTCTCAAGCTTTGTACATTCTTTTATCTTAGCTTCAATCATGGCCTTTTGTCTTTTGTTCTCTTTCCTTACACAAAGAGAAGAAACAACTTCGCCTTCTTCTTCAACCAAATTCTTGCTTGAGCTCTTAGAGAACATAGTGGCCATGAATAGGGATTCTTCTCCATCATCATCTGGTGTGCAGTGATATGCTTCATCTGAGGAGAAATATTCTTCTTTGGAGAGAAGGTTCCTCTTGAAATTGTTTCTTTTGAACCCTTTGTTGCTATTTTCATTTTCTCCAAAAGGATATTTAGATGCATAATGACCAATTCTTCCACAATTAAAATATTTGAAAGGTAGTTTACCTTTGTACTTTCCTGATCCCTTTTTCAACTTCCTTACAAAGTTTTCTTCTTCTTCCTCATATTCACTATTAGAACCAGATGTTCCTTATTTCTTCATTTCTTTAAGAGCAACTTCTCTTTTATGTATACCTTGAACTTCATTTCTCATCTCATAAGAAGTGAGGGATCCAAACAACTCTTCCATAGTAACCTTTGTTAGATCTTTGGCTTCTTCAATTGTTGAAACCTTTGAATCAAACCGATGGGTGAGAGTCCTTACAAATTTCTTCACAACAACTGAATTAGTTATATCTTCACCAAGTCCTTTGATCCCAGTGACTATCTCATCTACTTGGAGAAAGAAGCTAGCTATATTCTCCTCTTCTTTCATCTTTATATTCTCAAACAATGTTCGGTAAGATTGAAAATTTGCTTGCTTTACACTATCATTCCCTTCATACAAATTTTTGAGCTTATCCCATATCTCCTTGGCAGTCTTGCATTGCACCACTTTCACGAATTCAAAATTTGTTAGACCACCCATGATGGTATTCTTTTCTTTAGCATTGTTCTTAGGAGACTTTTTCACATTAGCATCAGTAATAGGATGAGCAGGTTCAATATAATCATCCTTTGTAGCTCTCCAAACATCATACCCTAGTGAAGTAAGGTAGGCTTCCATCCTCACACTCCAGAAAGCATAGTTGCTTACATAAAATGACGACGCTTTAGAAGAGGATTCTTTTTGAGCCATGTGTTCTAAACCAAGATCTACCTTCAGATGTTAGGATGCACCAAGGAATTCAAGTCTGATACCAATTGTTAGAACACACATATATACTGAGAGGGGGGGTGAATCAGTATATCCCTCAAATTATCCAATTCAATTTTAACAATCAAACCTTATTACCACCTTAACCAAATAAAACATTCAAAGCACAAGTACACAACCAAAACACCGAACAAGGGAAAAACCATGGTGAGAAAGCTTCTTGGATCTACTATCCAAATCCAACCTTAAAAAAATGAAACAAGATTTTCAACACAGTTTTATGGCTTCAACCAAAGGAATTTTACAACTCCTTTTCAATACAACACTTACAAAAAGAGGCTACAACCTCAACATACAATCCTTGATGAATTTTGGTGATAAAAAACCACTGCAACACCTCTACTACCTCTGACTCACTACCTTCAACACTCCTTCATACACTTTTACTTTTGGCTCACTGCCTTCATCATTCACTCACACACTTCAACTTTCGACTCACTACCTTTAACACTTCACTCATACACTTATGCTTTCAGATTACTGCCTTCAACACTTCACTCAAACACTTTTGCTTTTGGCTCATTGCCTTTAGCACTCTTCAAATACTCCACATATTCACACACATTCTTCTTCCTTCAGCTCACTACTTTTAACACATTAAATTATTCAACACACTACTCAAATTACTTGATCACATACTTGATCTTTCATTTATATCTTCTGTAAGCTTCAAAAAGTTTCTCCTTTTCGGCCAAACTGAAATGTATAAACATTAAATGTGCAATGGCCATAATGAGTTGGCTCCAAATCATCCACGAGGAAAGGAAATTGAATGTGGTCCAAGCCAAGAGATAAGAAAGGCCTATTTTACATCTACACACAGTCCCGTGTTGGTGCACACAACAAGAACTTAGCACAAACACCTCAGCATACTAAGTCGACCCAACAAACACTTAACCCACCAGATATTAACTCCAGACCATAAGCAGTACCAAAGAGACCAAATAACATCATGCATATCACATTACAAGCATTAAGTGATATTCAAAAGCATTTCCATGCCCTCATTTTACAAATTATTGCAACATTATGATGGAAGAAGCAAGCAGACACTGAACCAGTATCTCCTGCATATCCAAAAAACATAGTCTTGATATAGAACATTAAAACTTGACTTACGATACACCTCAACACCTAAAACTTAAAAGGAGAAAACATATAGACATTTTGAACTCATCCTCCAAACTACAAGATCGCAACATCAACTGTGGCAAAATGCAGAGCATTTCTTTGAACCTTCTTGACTATAACATCACAGTATTCACTTTGCTAGCTTTGGAAACTTTTGTGGTAACTTCTATGTTTTAAAATCAAGAACATGCATACTATACATTGGTATCTAAAAAACTTCCAAACTACAAGGAAATATCTTCAAATGTGGAGGAATGCAAAGTATTCATTAGATCTTTTCAATATAAATTCTTGAGCCACTAACTGCAAGAAAATATTTTATACATTTTATATCAATAGACAGTGAATACAACATCCACAACATCATTCACCTATTCATGAGCAACAAAAAAAATAGGTATAGAAAAATCATGATATCCACCATCATACATAATACTTCTGATCAACATACTGATTGCAACATATGCAACCAACACATACTACCACATTGTTGATATCAACGACAATACCAACAACAATCTCCATTCTATTGACATCAATGACAACACCTACAACAACCTTGCAATAGGTACATAGTGACAATCAAATAAGAGTTGCTTATGAATTGGGTATGGATTTCCTTAAGGTATATTCCTTCACCATTTTCATTTAGTTATCTCAAGATAAATGTCTTAGGGAACACCCCAATAGTCCTAAGAAAACTTGAAGTAGAAGAATGAATTAGCCATCCTTGTTAAGTGGTTCATCATTGTCATAGCTTGATCATAAGTTGTAAGTTATATTCTCTAAGTTTGACACCCTTGGTGCTTAGGCATAACTTATCTTTAGGGATTCAACAATCCAAAAATATATGCACCAACATACTCATTTCTAGTGACTAGTCCTAATCCTCAAATTTACCCCTTTCTTGCTTGGATTCTAGCTACATTAAATGTAAAGTAATCTTGATCGCCTCTACACTCACATAAATGATCCACTTTTCAAATATAAATCTTAATTTGCAACCAAAATCACCTATCTTTGTGAGTGTTGTGTGTCAAGTAAATTTGTTAAAGTGTTTCATTTGATGTTGTTGCAAGGTGTGCACCCTTGGTCTCCTTGTGTTGTACAACACAGTGCTTGGGTTCGTGACATGGCTTAACCACCTCCCATGGATTCATTAATTATGGCAATTGTATCAAGCATTAACAAGTTGATCTTTTAGTGGAACGAAAATTGTTTCTACAACAATTGGTATTAGAGCCTGGGTCATGGGTTTGAACCCCTGGCTTGCGTTGGTGGGGATTGTTGCAAGCTATGCGACCTTGGTCTCCTTGTGTTGTGCAACACAACACTCGGGTTCATGACATGGCTTAACCACCTCACGTGGATTCATTAACTCTGTTGGTTGTATCGAGCATTAATAGGTCGATCTTTTGGTGCAACGACAACCGTCTGTACAACAAATGCTTGGTTTTATATTTAAACTTTCAACCTTAGTTCATTTTAGGTATGCTAGATTTGATCATCTCCTAGTGACATTCTAGAGTTATCATTTACTAATCACATGCATTATCAAGAGTATATATCAAAATATCTATATTACACATACATGTAAGGAATATTTCATGTTTGTGAGTGTTCTCCCCAATCATTCATCTGACCATTAAATTGGTATGCTTACATGGTTTGACACAAGGAGGTAATTATCCTTACCATGTGCAAACAAAAAGCACAAGAACCATTTTTTATGTGAGAATTGAGAGGAAATCAAGGTAAACGAAATGCGACATTATAAATTTTATGAAAGAATAAGGGATGCCATTAAGGAAATACAAAAGTTAAATTATAAAAATTATCATAATTTGGATCTGTAGGCATCAATTATATGTAAGAGCTAGATTATATCCATAATTGCATAATAAAATCCATATTTTTGGAAGAGATATATAGTGAGACAAAGTATTCACTCATTCAAAAATATTTATCTAAGAATTATTGATATTTTATGCTATTGGTGAATCATCATCCAATATCTATCACATCTTTTAGCTGAGTACTTCTATTATTTTATTCAATTTGTGAAGCATTCATTATGTTTATTTATTGTTCCCAAATCCCACTATATTTAGGGCACATTCTAAATATTGATGCTATTTATTTACTTACCTTAATTAGGTTTATGTAAAAGGGATTTTATTTTCTCTCATTTATTTTAAGAAGGATTGATTATTTTTATTTCAATAATAAACATCCATACTTTTTATATAATCACAATGATGATAATTACATTTAACATCTCTTATCACATGTTACTAACTCTTTTTTTGTGATAAGGACATGGTATTCCATGAATATGGAGATTGCACCCTATGATTCTTTTTTATGATGATTATTTTTCTAACATGTTTAGAATAATGATATTTAACACTCCTTTATGTTTGTAAGATGATTCCATGATTTCCTTACTATGTTGATCACACATATTACTATTTCATATATTTTTCCATGGTTGCATGATCATCTATGGCTCTTGTTCTTATCTTCTATAAATTTAGAATAATCCAATTGTTTATGTTATGTTTATCATGCTTACATCTTACACTTTATGGTTATGAGGTTTATAATTTATTTTTGATGATATCTCATTGTTGCTTAATTTTATAGGACACCTCTATCTAGTAGTTCATGGCTATATTTCTCACCCTATTAGGAGTACCATTAGGGGCATATTATTGCCTATCATTATATGTTCTTTCATGAACATACAATTAGTATATTTTTTATTATATGATGTTATCTTTATTTTGTCATATGATAATTGAGATTTTCATAATTTATTTACCCTCTTCCAAATGTAACTTATTAGAGGGGTGGCATGTGAGGTCATTCAAACATTTCTATTATCAAAGAATAATAGTAGAAATGCCACATGATTCAAATCTATTTGTAAATAATATTAATTTTTTTGGGGCCTCAAGCTATTAACTATCCACCCTAGTGCTACAAGGGTGACATCTCTATCCCCACCTCTCTTTTTTATTATTTTATTGTTGAATATCAATTTATTATTTTAAATGCTTGTATGATGCTACTCATTGCATTAATTTCTATTTTGTAGGTTTTCAAGACGAAACACTAATTTCAAGAGAACAAATACTAAGGAAAAATATTCATCCATATCAATATTCTTTTTACGAGTTTAGGTGCATTTACTTTCTATTGGATACTTATATTTAATTTTACATGCACCCTCATTGTAGTTTTCATGCACATCAAAGTGGAACAAAATGATGGTGAAAGTTACATACTCATGCCCTTTTCCTTATGTTTTGTACCCACTTTGACTAGAGCGACCTTTATGCAATAACAACCATATAAATGGTCCATTTTTAATTGAGAATAGGCCCACAAATTGAGTGTTGAAATACAAAGTCAACTATTGCAACAATAACATCAAATCAAGTGCATATATTTTAATGTGTTCATGTATTAACCAATGAAATAGAAATGGAGAAAACATATAAAATTAGCAAACCATAATAATTCAACACATAACACTAGATGCACACAGAGTAACTCTTTCAAGAAAAAACTCCAATATTAAAGAGAGCACAAGTTTGTATTAATTTTTAATCCAAGGGTACAAATATAGTGAACTTCTCTCTTCAATATAATGACATTCTCAAAATACATGTGTACCTATAATAACTCATAAAATCTCCATCCAAGACATATAATTTATGTAAGAGAGTTGTGAGGAAACTGTGAGTGGATTCCTAAAAGCATAACACCCCAAAACCATTGTATGAAAAAAATCCAATGCCCCAATGTGAAAAATAATGCATACATGAAGAAAACATAACTCCTCAAGTGTCTTTGACCCATGTGAAGAGTGGAAAAAAATCCCCAAAACTAGCACTCTATTATGCTTCCATTATCTTTGTGGACCCAACTCAACATGCAAAGATTCTCTACTCTCTCACCTAATGCATGTAACTGAGAAAGTGGTATAAAGGAAGTCAAGTCAAACTGTAAATGTCACCATCATGCTCCACCTGCCTCTTCAATATCATTACAACCAATATTTGCAAGTTGTACAAGGAGAATAATCAAATAATAATATCTTAAAATTACTTACATGGGTGTCCAAATACCCATTCCAAGATGTTGGAAGATCTAACATTAGACATTAAAATTGTAATTAAATATCACACTTTCCTAACATTAAGCCTTATTTGTTCCTGAACTTGCACTTTTTCTTAAGGACTATTCTTACATTTTAGTTTACTCCTTTCCTACCCCAGGTTAGACTTACACTTGTGGAAGTGACTCCTTAACTTTTAAAACTTATATTTAAAAAATGGGGCCAAATTTACCTCTCTTTGTAACTATTGTGTGTCAACTCAAGATGGAGTTGCATTTTATTTGACCTTTGGTGTTGCATTACAAGGAGAAATCATAGTTCATTTTAGGCATCATCTCAGATTTGATTCAATCATCTCATCCTCTTCAACACATTCTCTCTACTTATCTCTCCTCTTTATTTTTCTCCCCCTTCTCCCTCCATATCTATCTATTTATAAATATATATCTCCCTCTCTATATCTTTGCATATCTCTCTCTCACTCATATACAAACACTCCCTCTTTCTCCTTCCCTACCTCTATCTCTATCTCTCTATCTTTTCGCCTGTCTATACCTCTCTCTATTACTTATCTCTATCACCTTCTTTCTCTCACTCTTGCCCCCTCTATCTCTATCTCCCTATCTCTCCATCCCCCTTGCTATCTATATCTCATTAAATGTCTACCTCTCTCTCTCTCACTCCTCTATCTATTTCTATCTAAATATCTCTATATCTATTTCCCCATCTCTCTCCCTATACATATATATCATTTCCCTCTCCCCCCTTCTTCTCTATCTATCTTATTCATTCCATCTCTTCCTCCATCTCTTCTACTCTATATCTTTATCTTTATTTCTCGCTCGATCTCCCTCTCAGTCATCTCTCTATCTTTTTCTATCCATATCCTTCTCTAAGTATATCTCCCTATCTATCTATCTATCTATCTCCCTATCTCTTTATCTCTTTTCATGTATCCCTCTCTATCTCTTTATATCACCCTCTATCTATATCTCTTCCTCTCCCTCTCTCTCCTCTTCCCTCTCTCCCTCTCCATATCATATCTATCTCCATCTCCATCTCCTCTTCCTTCTCTCTATATCTCCTTATATCTCTATCTTTATATCACTCTATCTCACCATATCTCTCTCTCTCTCTCTTCCTCTTCCTCTTCCTCTTTATCTCTTTACCTCTTCCTCTCTATCTATCCTTCTCTATCTCTCTCCCTCTATCTCCCTATCTCTCTATCTTTATTTCTCTCTCTATCTCTCTCTATATCTCTATCTATTTGTCTCCCTCTTCCTCTTTCATTCTATATTTATCTCTACCTCTACCTATTTGTCTCACTCTTCGTCTCTCGCTCTATATTCATCTCTACCTCTATATTCCTCTCCCCCCCTCCATCTCTAGAAATTTCTCCCTCTTTCTACCCATCCATCTCTCTCCCTATCTCCTCGCCTCCCTCTTCATAGACCTTCATTGGCTTCTTGATTCAGAGGTTTTCTTTCACTCATTTTTAGAGACCTTTGTTGCACAAAAAATATCATTTTCTTAATGGCCAACCAATTGAACTCATATAATACACATTTATGCAAAAAATAGACTTAAATTTTCCCTAATTGACATTCCACACCTCTTGGCATACCCATTGCACATCAAAGTACGATTGCTAGTTATTAATCTTACATAATAATTGTATATATATTTATGTTTAGTTTTTATATTATATTCATATTTGGTTATTTGAACTCTCCTCTTTATTTTACACTTGGTCTTGTATAGATTTTAATAGATTTTATTATCTTTTAATTAATTAAAAAATTAAATAAGATTTATTCATCAAAATATTTCTATTAATATTTGTTATATTTTTCCAAACAATTTTTAATAAATAAAATAAATATAAAAACATTTTTTATATACCCGTTATATTTTTTAATTCTCCGCTTTATATTGAAAGAACTGTTTATTTTTCTTCTGGATTCTCTCTTTCAACAAAGAGACCGCTTTCCGGTGGTTGCACAAAATTAAAACAAAACCAAAACAAAATTTGAGCGCAAAATACAAAAATTCCAACTGTTTTATCACAATACCTACTAAAGCCACCTCGAAGCTCTTTTCTTGGAACTTCGGAAAGAAAATTCGTTGTCGATGCCTTTTTCATTAAAGAGGGTTCATAAACCAATAAATTGCTGAGACGTTTAGTCAACGTGTTACCTGTTTTTAGGGGGCCAATATAAAACATAAATAACATGCACGTTCGCTACAACGTGATACCTTTACCGGTTCTGAGGATACAAATTGGCGAGGGAATTTCTAAGAAAAGCATTCTAAAATAGATTTGTGAAGAAATTATCAATTCTACCCAGGAAGGTACACTGTTGAGAAATAGGGTATGCACATTTCTATCTCTCTCAAAATAACCGTTATCACATCAACCATGAAAGCTTTCAATCTGAAGCAGCAGCTGCTGCTCTTCCTGTGTACCCACATCATCTTTCTGTCTCTCTCCATGGCAGATGGTAGGTACCCATTTCTTATCTTTTTCTTTTCTGCATCTGTATTTACATTTGATTTATCATGCTTGAATCTCACTTTAAACTGTAATACGATTTTAATATGTTCATGATCAAATAATGTTGATAACTTGTGAATGGGACAAGGAAATGTCCACATTCTCCTATTTAGATTTTGGTTTGGATGCCATGTAGGCATATTTGATATTATGCATTGGCTTAGCTTCATATAATGGTGCTAAGCATCGACCTGGATTAGCTTAAGGCCCTCAGGTTGACTTGAAAGTTTTGAGATTTACAGCATTACCCAGCAGCCTGGACCAAGAACTCAAGTCAAGCTTTGTATCTATGTGCCAATGTAATATATCATGTTGGTCTTGAATAGTTATATTCTTCGATCGGGAATGTGTTGAAGAGTGATTGGGATCTGTTGAACGACATACATGAGGTTAAAGTAAAGGCCTACGATTTTAAGGGAGTCTTTTGCGTCTGAGAGCTTACTATAGACTGGGATTTTGGTCTACAATTCTCCACAATGGTTTTAATAGGTCAAAGTTGAGTAGGGATTGCGGGTTTAGTGTTATATGAAACTGGTTTCCCTGTGGTCTTCAGATGTATATGGTACACCTTGACAGATCAAGACTGTTGCATTGTTGTAAGACATGGATTGGCAAGGACTCAGGCCTATCTCCTTCCATTGGCCCTTCTGTGCACTTTACAATTATATCACCGACTCTTTGGGGTTTCCTGGAGTGTCGATTGAACATCCAACAGCCGGGCATTTTCTTTTGTGAAAACAATGCAACTTCCAGGGATTTAACTTGCAAGTATGGTGGATTTTGTGATGTCCGAAATCTCATATGTCAAGATAAGTCTACTGCAGGAAAAGGCCTCACAAGATATTCTATTTGATTTATATTATTAGATCCAAATTTCCAATGCAAGGCCCTGTGATTTTGACTGGAAGTCTTGCTTGTGTCTTTTTTCGATGAAGAAGGTTCGATACTGGGGTTAGGAGGTGACACTATTGTTGGAAACATAGTAGTATTATATATCAAAAACTTGCAATTAATCACAAGCAGTTGTGGCCTTCTACATTTGCTGTGCCTTTCCTAATGTTTTTACTGGTATTTTCAAAATGTGGTTCGAATATCTTTTATATATATTTTAATGTATACCTTTCTTTTTTATTACATTTTTACACTTCGGCAAAAAATTAAAGCACAATAAGATTATACATTTTTAATTTAGGGTTAAGGCTAAGGCATTTTAGTTTTTCTGTTTTAGACTCACAGTTTTGTTTTGGACAGATTTGTTTTAGAGTTGAAATTCTAAACTCTGACGAGGTTTTTCTTTTAATTTACTCTCTAATGAGGGTTTAGGTAAAAAACTTTGGGCTCTTTTGAAATGGCAGGATGGTTCATGGTAGTAGTATCTACTACTTTAGGACTTATCCTTTGTTTAATAATTAATATATAAATCCTTTGATTTAAAAGTGAAATAAATTTGATTAAAAAATACTACTCCCTTAGGTAAAAGTAAAATAGTTAAATATCTATACATTATATTTGACATGAATTTGAAATTTTAAAAAAGTTAAATTTTCTTAATTTTTATGAATATTTTAGATTTTTTAAGTTTTGCCTTGGTTTTTCCTATTTAAATCCCAGTAACCATTTCCACTTTTTACATGCCATATAAATGGAATATTATTATGGTTGGAAATATGGGTCAGAACATTGGAAAAATAGATGCTTGATTAGGAGAGGAAATAAAAATTGTGTTGGCATGAATCGATGTTAGAAATGAAAAACTCTAGAAAAGCTTTTATATGAAGATAGCTGTAGCTACAGTAAATTTTAGTATGTTGCATAGGTATATGAGGTTAGAAATAAAGGTGACTTTAATGTTGACTACTCTCCTTTTTCTGTAATTTACAAATTAGAGGTCTCTTGATGGGCAGTGAGTGACATTGTTGAATCAGCAGTGTCAAGTCGATGATGTGCATCTTGAACCTGTATTACTTTGGATCACTAATTCCATTTGAACTTGTATAGTGGCATTACATACCCAACACTAATTGTTAATATATTTTTTAAATTCTTACTTTATGTGCCAAATCAGACAGTTAGGAATTATATAATGGTAGAGCCATCATCAAGGCATTGACAAGCCAAAGTCCCCACAAACATAAATTTAAAATAATACTTCTAGAAGACTAGAACTATGAAAGCCAAAATTTACTACAAGGATTGCATGATATTCCACCCTATGTACCTATACTACTCCCTTTCCTGTACATGAAGGACAAATGTCTTAAGCTAGTTTTGGTGGTAACAGTGCCCCTAGTGTCCCATGATGATAGTTTGTACATTGCCTTGTTTTGTTATTGATTTGAAGCTCCAAAAAGGTGAATTGGAAATTGCCAGTTACCAGGTTATCCTCTACAAAAAAGCAGAGAGGTGATAATATGCATATCCCTGATTGATTAGCTTCCTCAGATGTATGTTGCTCAGTTGTAGAGGGTTAAGATTGTTGGTTAGATAAATGTTCAGTCAGATCCTTGTGTCTGTCATTTCCTTCAGAATGAAGAAGGCAAAGGTTTGGACCAGATGCTTTTATTGTCTTATTTGGGAAGGCAAATCGTGTATTGCTACCATTACCATGCTAATAGAGTTCTTTTGGTTGGTAGCTATACATATTATTCCCTTTTAGTACTAGCAAATGTTTATAGTTCAAAGTTCAAACAATCCTCTTTACAAACCCATTCTATTTCTTTGGCCAGGTGTAGATATCCAACTACTTGTTGGATCCAATTACAATGAAATGGAAAACACTTTTGGTATAGTGTAACGAGGGAGATACAAATGCCATATCTTAATAGTAAAAGAGCTTGTACAATACCTTTATTAATTATTTGGATTAAAAAAGAAGATTTTCTTATATTCACCTTAGAGCACACAAAAAGTCTTTCAGAGTGCTACCAGGGTATAGAGTTTTGACTATCGAGACCTTCAAATAATATAACGTTACATCTGCCAAAATCCATAATCCAGTCACTGAAATAATAGTCTATGATGAAAGTACAATCTGGATACAAGCGTCTAGAAGTCTAGCTCAGCAATCTTCCATGGAACAAAGTTCTCAACAAACATAGATAGAAACCAGAGTTAATGATCATTGTCTCACCTTCCATGAACTACGACATGACACTGTGTAAAACATACCCATAAATTAATAGGAAAACCAGGAAATATAGCAATTTGCTCTGGCTAGATGGCCTCTCTCACATATCCACGTCCAACTCCCTCATAGAGTGTTGAACAAATCATGAACTCAACTTGAAGATAACAGTGTGGAGGAAACTCAACTCTTGGTTAATATAATCAGAACTGACAGAATTTCCCTCCTTGTTCATCATTTTCAAGTGCAGCCTCACACCAAAGAGGGCCTCCTTATTCCATGATAGAGGTCTATCAATATGGTGTAACCCATCATGGGTGGGTTTTAGAGAATCTCAACAAACTGAACCACACACCAAAATCTTCACCTTCCAAAAACATAGCTACATCCTTAAAGGCTAGCATAGCCTTGCCCTGATATCAATACATACGATCAAGTGTGGCCTTGCCTCAGCTTAATACAACAAATTTAGTGCAACGGCTGCTCTCCTCCACCTGTGTAAAGACTCCACCATCCCAGTTGTGACGTGTTGGAAGTGGAGATCTGTGTCTAAGCTTTGGATTATCCTGAGAGTTATCCCTTTCTGAGGTAGAAATTCAAATATGTTTTGCTTCTCCTGTATGGCACCAGGGCACGGAGCCATGGCTGAAACATAACTTAGGCCCCAAGGTCAAACAACATAGAAAGCATCTGGTGAGGGTGATGGTGATAATGAAAACCCTGGGGATAGGAAGAGGAAAGCTGAAGATACAGGTACACTTCAAAAAAGCTTCACAAGAAGAGGCAGATGAGGCATATTTCCAAGTTTGAGTTGCAGTGACAAGGTACTCCTCCTGTCTCACTTTCCACTCCTCTTGTTCACATTCTTCTACGCCTGTTGCATCTTCTGGAGCTATATCCACTTAGACTCCAGTTTCCACCCCTTATATCATCACTGCCATTCCTCTCTTTACTCCACCTTTCATCACTTCTACCCCTCTCCCCAGCTCTGCAATTCCATTTCAAACGCCTCTTATCACTCCCCTTCCACATGCTTCTTCCTTGTACAAACTCCCATTCTCCCAACCATAAATAGCAGGGCCCCTTGGCCTTGTACCAACCAGGGTTCGTCCTACTGCCGGCATCTACTAGACTTGCTCTGGCAATGAAATGAATTTGCAGGAAAACTGACCCCCCTACTTTAAATAGTTCTCACTAGAGAATCTTTGAAGTGTCTCCCCTGCAAGGTCAGGAAGCAAAGATTGATCAGTCAAGTCCATGCTTTGTTGCAAGGAAAAGGAGTTTTGGGTTGATCCAGGTTCATTCAACTGCCCTTATTTCTTTTTATTCCTGTCCACCCTACCCACCACCTCTTACCACCAACCCCCTGTCCCATCCACCCCAAATAGTTGTAGTAGTCTCCCTCAATCTCCATCATCAACGGATTCTTGTTTATTATTGTGAAACTGAACACCATTAAGGATGAGGGCCAACACATGGAAAGAGTAAATTGACCACAGATAGCAATATCAGTATCCTAAGGGAAATACCAGAGAAACTCAATGTAGAGGTGAGTGATAAATTCTCTATTGAATCAAAGTGCATTTCAGATCCAGATGCTCCCCATCCTATGTTTCTTAAGACCATAAACATCCCAATGAATGCTTGGTTCCCCATGGAAATGTGGTTAGGCAAGAGGTAAATGTTTTAAAAGCACAACCATAAGGGCACAAACTATTACGATTTTTCCACCAGTGATATAACAGAAGGCATGTGTGATCAAAGAACAATCATAAGGGCCACAAACTAGCACTGCCATTGAGGGGATAATTGACTCCTTACAACACACAAAAAGGTTTCAAACATAAATGAGGTTATATGCTCTGCCTATCATAATTTGATGAAAGCAAAAGTTAAATAATTCCTCAACTCTGACGTAGTGACTGGGATATAGTTCCAATGAACATAATCTGGTATATAATCTAGGACTGAATAAGGGAGTAATTGTGGTCATTATTTACCAATCAACTGAGGAAGATTCTTCAAGCCTTCCATCATCAATGTAAGCTTTCCAAATGTCATGGCTAATAGCTAAATTGGTTACAGTTCTGGCATCCTTTTTGCAGAACATCTAACTTTGCGATACAAAATAAATCCAACACTGTAACTTTATAAATTGAGTGATTTTTTGGTGGTTGTGGTCATTTCCAGAATTGCTTGCCAACTTATCTATCAAGAGCTAGGATACTACTTCTACTAGGACTCTTTTAAGAGGATTGCTAGAAGCATGCCACCTTCCTTAATAGGGACTTCCTTTTTATATCGGTTGATTTACCAAGTGTCTCTAAACTTAAAACCATCTCAAAATTCAGCCCTCTCAAATAATGCCATTTGTTTCAACTCATCTCAGTTCCTATTAGAGGCATTGTCGAAGTTGAGTTTAACTTTGTGAGGCTCAGAAGAAAGATGTAATGCTAACTTACTTTATTGTTAGCAACCATATGGCTGACCCTATATGGAGAATAAATATTACAATTTCAACAAGAGGTCAATGTCAAGTTATTATGACAATAGAGATGATCTACAAACATAGCAATTATCTTACTTCCAAAGTAAAAGACTACATAGAAAACTAAACGATAGCTATGGTGACTTTCAAACAAAGCTTAAAAGAATAGGCTAAAACTCAAAACAGACTGTAAGTTTAAGCCTTTGTTTAACAGACAAAACAATGTGCAGGGAAGGAACTAGTGTTATTAGAGCAATCTTTGTTCACTTCATTTTGCAGCAATTCTTGAGGAGATGTGGGTAGTATATATTTGCATGTTTGAAGAAGTTGAGAAGAATAAATAGTTGCTCAAAGAGGTTTAACTTCCTCGAGACAAGAAAGGCTACCGGAATGAGCACCATGATAAACAAGAAATCTTTTGCCTTGCTATAGAGGAAATAGTACAGTGAAAATTGAAGTGTTCTTGTCTTTGTAATCCTTTGCCCAAATAATTACATCAAACAGAAGAAAGATCTAATGAAGCAATGAACAAGTTTCAAACAGGATCATCCATTAAAGAATAAATGTTTACCTTTACTGCAGGAATAATGTGAAGAATAGAAGAGTATCTTGAGTTGAACTTGTTGTGCCAAGCCTTTAGTTCAAGGAGAGTGCTAGACCTCCTAACTGCAGTTGAGGAATGGAAATGGGAAGGAGAATTGATCAGGTTCAATGATTGAAGTGATCTAGATAACAAGATAATGCTATGGATATCATGACTGATTACAATCAAGCCGCTACTTTTTTATGGTTAAAGATTTCAAAACTCCTCTGAGACAGTGGCTAGATGATACTTAAAATGTAGAATGTTTTGAAGAATTCCAGTGAAATTTCTCTTGACATTGGAAAACCAAGTTCTTTAATCCTTAACACACACATTCATGATAGTACCATCCATCATGGCCCCTAGCATGGCACCCAGGTCAGAGCTTAGATTTGTGAGTTCTCAAATAACCCACACCTGATGAACACCAGGTAGTACAATGCTCCAAGCATGGAGGCACAGAAGGGAAGTCCCAGTTTGAATGCAACACTAAGAACAAATCATTCATGGCATTATAGCTGCCTGCAAGGAGTGGAATTATGGCATCCCTTATGTCTCTAGTTTTCTATAAATGCTGCCTCAACATATGGTCCAAATCAAGTGATCTACACATGGAGATGAGGACCAACTTGCACCTTTGCCATCGGCAATCCTTGGGAATGTGCAGGCTAATTGTTGCCATCAGCAACACCTGCCATGTCCATGTCATATTTATTTCATCTACTCTGCTGCTTAAAAAGGTTTATCCTTAGGAAAAACCTTCTTAAATTCAGCTATAGATAGGAAGCAAAGACAATGCATAACCAATTCTTCATAGCAAGGGCCTCCAATACATTATATGTGGCATAGATCAGTTAGCTTGTCTACAATATCACCGCAGGACATTCCTTCTATGTTCAGTCTGACAAAGGTGGTTGCAGGGGCATAAAATTCATCCCTCCTGGCTCAGTGATATACTTGGCCTGTTCCATTATCAAGGGATTTGTACCCTATGGTTTAAGTTTTAACTGCTTCTTGACATGTGTTTTTAATGGTTGGATTGGTTGTACTTACATGCTCTTCTATTTCTGAGGGTTTCTAAGGTCAAACCCTTTGGCAACTTTTTAGAGTTAGGGATTCTCCTTATGTAGTCCCTGAGAATCTTCCTGATCTTTTTATTCCTTGTAGTTGTGTTTTTTGAATGAGCTCAAACTGAATTCAATGGTAATATGATTCCTTTGAAGAGACGAGCACATTCTTAAATTTCAGAGATGCATGCAAATACAAAATTTGGTGAAGAAACAAAATTTGTTCCATTGTTATTGTTGCAATCTAGATCTAATGCAATGCTGCAGGAACCTGAGTTGCATCAGATAAGCAGGCAGGAGATACTTTTCTTGATCCTTTTTGGGACTAGAAATTTGAACTCTCCCAATTTTAGGCAATGAGACCTTTAACAGATTCCTTAATACTCTTTTGGCACGGAGTAATACAGATCGTGCATCATGATTAATGTCTGATGATTGTGTTCAAGAGCTTAACTGTGAAACTTTCAGACGCTTATGTTTTGAATCTTATGTTGTGTATTTATGTTGTCTTCTAATGTACTCGAGTTGAAACCTGCGGCTGCAATAATTTTAGGTTACCTTATGGCTGCTATCACTCTAATTTAGTTGAAACCTGCAGCTGCAATAATTTAAGCCTATCTTATGTCTGCTATCACTCCCCTAATATAAGGCTACCTTAATGGCTGCTATCACTGCCCTTGCTGTTTACTAATATTGTTCAGTTAATGAAATCCATCTTTTCAAGCCAAGGAGGTCTAACTATTCCATAAAGCTAAGTGATTGATGTTGATTTTATGTGTCCCATTCCTATTTTTGCTCAACGAAAATCTACAACTACAATAAAAAAAGAAAAATATCTGTAAATGATGGTTCTATTATACCAATAATTTTTAATTTTAACAATAATGTCATTTGTCATTGCAGATTTATCAGATGAATTATTGGCCAATATTAACAAGTTTAGACAAGACATGAAGCTTCCCGTTCTGACCCAAAATGAAAATGCCGCTTGTTTGGCAAAGCAGATAGCGGATCAGTTCAAAGGCCAAGTATGTAGTAATTCTACAGGTGAAGATACTGTGCCTGGCACAGAACCTCAATTTCCAAACTATCCACAGTTTTTGGAAAATTGCCATCTGAATGTATCTGATACCTTAGATGGACAAGTTCTTCCGGATTGTGTTCCTGGTTTAGATCCACAGATAGCATTTCAGAATTACACGCATTCACAATATATTCAGTATGTGAATGACACAAAATTTGTATCGGCTGGGGTTGCTTCTGAAGACAATTGGTTTGTGCTGGTTCTGGCTACCAATACAACTGGTGGCAATTTCCAAGCTTATAACAGAGGCACCATACATTATATTAACAAGCTATTGTCCTTACTGCCAATCTTGGGGACATTGCTTCTAGCAGCCTGAAGCCCCAATTTGTTAATTTTAATTATTTAGATTCCATATAGTTTGATATGGTCCAAAAATCGCATTCCCAGTAGGATTAGATGAAGTGAGCATGTTATAAGAACAATCCCAATGCCCAAATCCACTGAAACCAGAGCCCATATATCAGTTGCTTTGGGCATTGTGGTCTGTTCTACTTCTCTCAAAATTTATTTGGATGATTTTCATTCACAGAAAACTAACTTATTTTCAGTTTCCAGAAAGCTTTGCTATCAAATTATGATGTCTAATTGTAACATTCTAGAAGCGTCCTTTTATTTTTAATTCAATTGTGTCCTTAAGCTAGTAATATAATAATCAAAATTTTGAGAATCAATCTGAAAATTTCTATTTTTGGCTATGCCCAAGTTTGGCCCCCAAAAAAAATGAATCATACAATTACATGACATTAATGATCTATAATGGTTATTAAGGATAAATGCTGAAATACAACTAGAGTAGAAGCCAAGGAAACCACCAAAATACAGCTCAGGAAGTTGGGTGTCTAATAATTGATCTTTAAATAGCCAGAGCCTTCCAAACCATAGTAACGAGACGCAGACGCGGCTCAGACTCGGCAAGGGCGACTCGGCGCGGGACTCGGCGACTCCGGACGCGGACGCGGCGCAGACGCGGCAAAATGAAAAAAAGTTGAAAAACCCTAGAAATTTAGAGATTTTTAAGGATTTAAAACTTGTTTCAAGCACCCTTTATTGAATACAACACAAATAAAATCAAATTTGATCACATGCACAAGTATACAACACTTACATAAGTATAAAGTACACAAATTGTAGTTGCGCTGCTGAAGGAAATAACATACTTAGATATATAAAATTAGTCAAATGTATACAACACTCATGGAATATGAAATCCATGACATCAAATGTTCCATACAAATATGAAATATGAAATATGACATCAAATCAAAATGTTCTATGACTCTATGCCCTATGGCATAGTGGAGCCAGCATCCTTCCTACAAAGGCGTCTAAGGGTCCTGGATGATGTTGCAGCTGCAGCCATAGTCTCTGCCTGTGTCTGACTCTCCAGGCCACTCTCACCAACAACATCTATGCCTCCTCGTGCTCTAGCCTCCTCCTCAGCCATGGCTACAACCTCGGCCTCTCTCTCTGCCTAGTCCACCCAATCAAGGTCCTCGTCACTAAAGACTGCATCTGTAGCCTCAGTGACTAAAGACACAAATAAAAGCAAAGTTGATCACATCCAGAAGTATACAACGATCACATAAGTATAAAGTACACAAATTGTAGTTGCGCTACTGAAGGAAATAGCATACTTAGATATATAAAATTAGTCAAATGTATACAAAACTCATGGAATATGAAATCCATGACATTAAATGTTCCAAACAAATATGAAATATCAAAACAATAACTACAAGTCTATGGCTAAATGGAGTTTGCATCCTTCCTACAAAGGCATCTAAGGTGGGTCCTAGATGATGTAGCAACTACAACCATAGTCTCTGCTTGTGACTCCATGCCACCCTCACCAACATTAGTTGTGGATGTGTTTGCTCATGCTTTAGCCTCCTCCTCTGCCATGGCTATAGCCTCAACCTCTCTATTTGCCTAGTCAACCCAATCAAGGTCCTCGTCACTAACACAAGTACACATCGATCATATAAGTATAAAGTATAAACACAAATTGTAGTTGAGTTGCCCAAGGAAATAACACACTTAGATATATAGTCAAAGACTCAAATGTATACAAAAATCATTGCATATGAAATCCATGACATCAAATGTTCCAAATAAATATGAAATATCAAAAGATTCAAAACAATAACTAGAAATCTATCGCTCAAAGGAGCTTGCATCCTTCCTAGGAATGTGTCTAAGATAGGTCATGGATGATGCAGTAGCCATAATATCAAGTATTAGGGAAATTTACCTAATGGGGTTGAGGGGCAATGCCCTTTGTGGGGGTGTAGGTGTAGTGCCTCTAGTGGGGTTGAGGGGCAGCACCCCCAATGGTGCCAAGGGCAATGGCGATTGCGAGAGTATGGGAGCAGCGCCCCCAGCGGGGTCAAGGGGTAGCGCCCCTTGCGGGGGTCTGGGGGCAGCGCCCCCAGCGGGGTCAAGGGGCAGCGCCCCCAGTGGGGTTAAGGGGCAACGCCCCCAGTGGGGTCGAGGGGCAGCGCCCCTCGCAGGGTCCCAGGGCAGCGCCCTGGGCGCGCTCCCTGTCGCGATACAGGGCGGGGTCGAGGGGCAGAGCCCCCGCCACCAAGCCCAAATTAAGACCTCCAAAACCATACAAACCTTCATGGGGTACATCATTTTGCATTCACAATAAGTAAGAAGACTCGTTTGGACTCGGCGAGTCTGACGAGTCCACCAAGCTCCCCAAATGATATATGACCCTGGATTTGTCTTCAACAACTTGCTGGTTGCCCTCTCTTCTCCTCCTATTTTTCCAAATGAATTAAATGAGGTTGCTTTTAGGGCGAAATAGAAAATATAAGTGAAAAAAAAAATTAAAAAACTTAGATTTTGTTTTGGTTTTGGCCTTTTGGCCTTTGCCGCCGCGAGGGTCGGGACTCGCCTGCTTTTGGCGCTTCTGGCGCGTCTGGCGCGTCCTCCCCTGGACGCGGCCGCGTCCGCGTCCGCGGGCCCAGGACTCGGCCAGGGTCGCGCGGTGCGCGACTCGCCGCGTCCAGGGGACTCGCGGCGAGTCTCGTGACTATGTAATCCAAACTCATTTTTCATTGTACATAAAATTAAGCTTTACCAAACAAGTGAAATATATCTAATTGTCTTCTTCATGATCATTTAACTCTATAAGAGTACGACATTGGCTAAGTAGTTGAAGATTGTTAGAGCAAGTCGATATACTTGAAGCCTTACGATCTGGTTGTCACACATGCCCGAATTCCAAATATGGTATCACTTCTGAATATGAGCAAAAGGGTATATTTCCATTGTATTGGTTCATGGGTTTCTTTTAAAAAAAGTCTTCAAGAGTTATGTGCTTTTTGGGGGTTTTCCTGCATGAGTACGATATACTTAGGTTGTGTTTATCTTCATGTTCTTTCAACGTTGTATCTTTTTGTTCATCAAATTTATAACGGTCATTCAAATTCCAAATCGCCATGAAGACATTATTCGGTTTCAGATTCTCTATTGACATAAATAAGTTGAAACAACTATAATGAAATATGTAAATTTGAACTATTAACTTTCAGATTCATTATTGACATTGCGAAACAATCACAGTTAAATCTTTTGAAAGTGTATACAGATTTGAAATTTGTTTAATTAATAAGGATTATCATATGACAAATGTTATGTGATTGCAAAATTGACAAATCATTGATAACACAAAATTTACATGGAGAAACTTTTTCGAAAAAAACTTCACATGAGAAAGTGGACAAGTATGTTTAATTCTCAAAGGAGAGATACAACTATAAACTATGTTTATAGACTAACATGAGAAAGTGGACAAGTATGTTTAATTCTCAAAGGAGAGATACAACTATAAACTAACACTCTGAACTTCGACAACACTTTGGTAGCACGTGTATTTGTAAACCAATCCTATAAAACTACTATTTCATGTCTCCAATTTAAAGAGAAAAGAAGCAGGAATGCTACAAATGGTTTCACAAAACAATAGATCATTAGACTATGGTAAGATGCAAAAACTCCTACCTCCAAAATGAAGAGGCATTTCGAAGAATATTAAATGTAACTTTCAATGAGCTATATATAGTAAAAATATTCTTCTACTAACAATAGATGACATCTTTGATTTGTAACTCCGTAATGACCCATATCCCAAGGTAGGTATCCAAAATAATCACCAACTCATATGAGTCGCCAGTAATGCTCAAGATGTTCAATTAGTCAATTCTTATACCAAGGTTGAGAGATTTGCTAAAACTAACTTTGTAATTGTCATTGCAAATTCCACCTCCTTAATTCTAACAATAATAAGAATACAATCAATTTCACTATTGACGATTTTTAGTGATTTTTTGAAGCATGCAACAATAGAACACATTATAAGATAAATTGGACCTAGGTGAGCCTATGGTAGGAATTGCATGAAGATTCATTAATTCACCATCATAGCATTCAATCTAAAAGATTCTCACATGTTTCGATGACTACATGTTGCACTTGGCCTTAGCATTAAGCTTTACATCTTCTTGTGACCAACTAAGATAATTTCTATGGCTAGGAGTTGCTATATAAACTTCACTCATAATCATTTGAAAGCAATGAGGTTCAATATTTGGGTTTGGAGTCAAGTTTGAACATTGTATTGTAATATTTTCTAAATTATGTATTTTGCACATTTATAATCAAATGGTTGAGGCCTAGCATATTGGAAGCCCATTGTGGAAAAATGTAATTCATTCATAACTAAGAATCAATAAAATCACGTAATCATTTCATTTTTTATTGTGTGTTGTTTCGTTTCATTACATGGTGGGATAATCCTTCATCGAACTCTCCATTCATGACTACATCAAGTGGTATCAAGGAGTAAGGTTGGTATCTTGAAGGTTTTTCTTTTGAAGAAATTTCCAAAATAAGGTAGTTTACAAGAAGCTTGACAATAGAGTGTCAATTGGCAGGTAGTTGCAAGGAGTGATTGTAGACCAACTATTGACTTAGGCAATTTGCATCAAAGCCTAGGGAGAGATGCCTCCATGAAGAGTTCAAGGTGTTGCTAATGTTACAAGAATAGAAGAGATTTTTGAAATAACAAAGGCAATGAAGATTTGAATGTATGACATTGAAGAAGATTGTAGAAGAAGCCCTAACCTTAGAGCTAATAAGAGTGATGAAGAACATGAAACAAACCATGCTGAGCAAAGTAAAAGCAAGGAAGAAACAATGTTAAATTTTATACCAAGTGTCAGTAAGAAGACTAGAATAGATATTCCAAATCATGTTGGTATTCTAAATTTTGAAGAATTGATAGATTAGATAACTAATATAGAAAAACATTTTGAGTATGAAGATATTGATGTTGTAGATAGGATAAAATTTGCAAAGACTAAGTTGAAGGGTAATGTTGCCAATTGGTGGAAAGAAATAGGATGGGTAAACTAGAATTGGGAAATGGGATAGAATGGTGGAACATTAAAATCTAAGTTTAGTTCTACAAATTATCATTTAAAAGTGCTAAAGGAAATGCACAATCTAAGGTAGACATATATGATTGTGAAAGACTATATTGAAGAATATTGTATGCTGACAATTTGATCAAGACATCATGATGAAGGAGTAGAGAAAGTGAATATACATCAATGGTTTTAGAGGATCGACTAACAAAGAGTTGAGCATGTGAAATATCCAAATTGTAGAAGCATATTAATTGTCTCTAATCACAAAAAATGAATTGAAAAAAAAGACTTGAAGATATATAGAACCAACGAAAAGGAAGAAGAGGAAAATTATACATAGATAAATCTCAATGCAACAATAGGGAACCATATCTAGAGGATTTTAAGAATTATAACTCATACTGCAATGAAGGAGGAAGCAACATTTCTCACTACAACAACATAGAAGACAATAGTCCCTAACACAAATAAAATGATGACAAAATTGCTATGACGATGACATAATTGATGGATATAAGAGACAGGAAATGCAAGAGGTTTTAGAGGGGCATGTTTCAAGTATGGACAAGAAGGACATTGAACATTTGAATGTCACCTAGGTCAGATAAGCTCTAGAAAAATGTTAGAAGGAAGAGCAAGATTTGCACATGCTAATGAGGAGATTGAGGAATCATACAACTATGAAGATGGACTAGAGAAAGGAGAGTCACTTGCCACAAGAAGAATCTTGCTAAAGTATGAGAATGAATAAGAACCAATACAATGAAATAATTTGTTTATAACAATAAGTTAGGAGGTGATGTTGTGAGGTTGCCATTGACAATGGAAGTATTGATTTAATCTAGTGTCTAAAGAAATGGTTGATAAATTGATGCTAAAAAGGTTAGAGCATCATAGACCTTAAAGTAATGTATTATATTGTAGTGGTCAATTAACTTTTAGGATAGACTTTAGGAATCTTATTTAAAAAATTCATGTTGACTTTATATATTTTTCTTATGATTTGTCATCCTTATCCTTTGCAGATAAGATATTTGTCATCATTATCCCTTATGGATAAGATTTACCTTTTTGCTTTATGAGTTGTCAATCTTATCCCATGTGATGTCATCCTTATACTATTACCTAGTTGCAAAAGAAACATAACGTATTAGTGAAGGATAAATATTTGGTCAAATTTAAAAGAGGCTCATATCATGATGAGGTTTTGTGTGATATAATTCCAATGGATGTGTCATTTGTTATTTGGGATGTTGGTGCTTCCAACTGATTGTCCATGTTTCTCTAAAGATTAGCTAGACCCTATGATTAAGAACCCTAGGACAATGGCCAATGAACATGAGATATGTTTTATGTTTTTTCTCCTCTACACTTTAGGCTCTGCAAAAGCAAGGTGGGTTCCTCTCCAGACAACATTATATAAATGATAGAAATACTTACAATGATGCCAAAATATATGGTAGTCTTCACCTTAATCTTTTAGAGGATGAGCTTGATTGGCTAGATCATCTTCAAAACCCTCTATTAGCTCTATATTTTTTGATAGTGCGGATTGATCATAAATAAAATATAAATTATAGTAAAGGTAAATTTTGATTTTATATTTGATTCTTCTCAGGCTTGAGTTCCATGAATCAATTTGACCAGTGCCTTATCCATTACAAGGTCAAGAAATGAGATGTGTAAGACCGACCCCTATGTGACAATTAAAATTTTGGTATTCTTTGACATGTGTTTTATTATGGGTTGAATGAAGTAGATGCATGGTGTGATTCATAGTTGGGTTGGTGTATGGTACAGGATCACCTAAGCCACCATTTCCAAATTTGAAGGTCATTTAGATGAGTTTAGGATGTTTGGAGAAGTTTGAGTCTTTTTGCTTTAGTCAAGGTCTATTTATGCTAAATAAGGTCTAAAAAGGCCATTTGCAATGTAATTAGGGTGGTTTCTAAGTCATTTGTGTCTAAAGAGCAAAAGTTGCACAAAATGCAAAAAAATGTTGTTAAGCAAAATTGATAAAAAATGCAATTTTCAAGAATATGAAGGGTCGTGATATTTTAAAAGACAGTTAGGAACGTTGGGGCAGTTGGAATTGGAATGTAATGTGTATAAAATCCTCAAAAGGCTCGAAGACAGGTTGTTGGAGTTTGTATTGAAGATTTCCAATAAAAATACAAAGTTGTTTCTGCAAATTTCTATGTTTTATGAACTTTTCCTATACTGTACGACCTATATAGACTTTATGATGCTTTGAAATCTCTTGTGAATCATAGCAGCATGTGTTGGCTTTCATTTCCATCCATTTTGAGAGTCTAAAACTCAATTTTGTGCAAGATCTCTTTAAATTTTTGAGTAGCCCTGTTTTAACAGTTTTAAAGGGTTGAAGGGTCTCTAAAATGGCAAAATGACCCATTCCACTTTTTGTACCTACTATTTCTCATGGAATGGGTCAAATACTCTCTAACTTATGTGTTTCCATGCTTTGGTAGGCTATGGAATTGAGTTGTGTGAAATGGAGAGATGCCCTAGGGCTGGGCAGTGAAGTTTTCATAGTGAAAAGGTGGTGTTGTGATAGGGTTTTGTTAAATTGTTGAAGAACCTGTCAATTTAAGGGTTGATTAACCTTGTGCAGGGTATTTGTGACCTGTTGGATGTGTTGGTTGAGTTTGGTAAGCCCAGGAGTCTTGGTTTTCAATAAACCCTAGGTATCTTGCATGAAGAATGAGGGTTTGATGGAACAACGATCTAGAAGCCCTAGTTCTAAGAATAAATGTTGGAATTTGGTGTTTTGATACCCAATTAGTGACTGTTTGTGGAGATTGGTAGAAACTTGGAGTTTGGGAAGCACTTCTTTTGGAAAATAGGGCTAATCTAGTAGCCTAAAATAGGGTTAGTGTATTGGATCTTTAAGTTGTTACAAAGAAGTCAATTGAAACCTTTGGGAAATGTTGAGTTGGATCTGTGGTAAGTCTTAATTGTGGTTTGTCAGGCCTTTGTACAACCTTCTCCAAAAGATAAGTCTAGTCTTTGGTCTTTGAAGGCTACAAGCCTTAGAGTGGGTGTTTGAGATAAGTAGAGTGAATTGAGTTGAAAAGGTTGAATCCTTGTTAAGGTCTAGTCATTTTGTGTTGAATAGTGAGTGTCAACCACCTTGCTTACATCAGTGTATCAATTGTATTTGTAAATCATATGGGTCAATTCTTCTTTGGACTTATGTAGCAAACCTAGTTATTTTGCTAAGAGAACCTTGCATAATCTTTTTCATGGATTGACTATCTAAGAGATTTTTAGTCTTTGCATTCCTTACATGGTTGAATCTTAATGATGCTAATGATTGCTATGGATAAAGATAATGGACTATGGATTATGTAAACTTGGAAAGATGATTGATTTAAGCTATTTAATTGTTAGTATGGAATGTTAAATTGTGATGACTTAACCAAGATATAACAAAATTAGTTGAGTAAAATATGGTTACTAATGTGGTATTGCACTTTAGTTTACACAAATGTACTGAGTCAAATGGTTGATGAAGACGCTACCTAAGCTAGGTCTGAGAGGTCTTAAGGGTTTCATAACAACAAAAGAAAGTTGTCATCGAACATGTGAGGAAGTGAGTCAAGGTAACATTTCTTGAACAAGTGATCAACTTCAGGTACGTATGGGTGCATTCTTGATAATAAAAAAAATTGTTAATGATGAAATTAGGAGGGATTAGACCAATGGTCATGATTTTATTTTATTTCCTTATTTGATAATGATTTAGATTAATTATATCAAATTATTTTTATCAAGTAATTAAGGAAGAGACCCTAATGAGGCTAGTGAAATTATGAATTTCTATTAATATTTAATCATATGTGTATTGCATATATCTACTAATGTATGACTATTATACAAAAAATTTAGAGCCAATAGGGGAGAAGGGAGAAGACACCAAAATCCTGTCAAAACACTTCATTTGTTGAAATTGTTTACTTTGTTGATAATTAATGTGATAACTTTTTATTTATGTGGGGTTATTGCTATCTTATTTATTTGATATTTTCTCGAGAAATTTTGTGCTAGATATAGGAGTCCATTTTTACTTTTGTTCAATAGGAAGGTATATTTTGTAGTGAGTTAAATGTGTTTTTAAGTGTTTAATATTGTTTATAATTGCGTTTTTGGAAGCCTTACTTGTGTACCTAGGGGTTAGACACCTTTTGGAACCCAAAAATTAAGTAAAACATGAGTTTTAGACCATTTTATTTCTCATTTTTAAAAGTAACGGGATTTGAAGTTAGGGTTGGTTTTATTTTTATATTATTCATCATTGGGGAATAAGAAAGAAGAGGAAAGAGGGAAAAAGGGGGCATTCTTTTGGGGGCTGAAAGTAGAAGGGTTTGGAGAGAAGGTTTGAGAGGAAGAAGGAGGTGTAGGAATCAACATGGGGAGTAAGTAATAAAAGAGATGAGTTCTTGAACCCTTTCTATGGTGCCATAGATAAATGGATACATGTGCTTCTTTTGCTTATTGAAATGTTGGTTACATTTTTTGTATTTTTGTTGGTTTCATGTTGTAGATGACTATGTGATTGTTGGGTTTCTCTTTTAGTAGAGTGGGTATTTGTTGTCTAGTTTTTCTTTTGGGAGAGTGGTGGGAGTCTCAACCCAATATTTAGTGGGTAATTGTTAAACTAGTCGTATGAGGTTTTAATGCAAATTTGTTATGAGGCTTAGTTGCAAACTTATTGGATTTTCTCTAGCTGTTGGGATTTATTGAACTGGTTATTTGATTTTGGGTTTGGTGCCTTCTCCTTGCTCGGGGCTTGGCTAGAGCCTAGTAATGGCTTGATGATGCCATGAAGGTTGGGTGGCGAGCTTGAACTTCCCTTCCCATTGGCACATTATTCTTGGGGTTTCAACAAGGTCTTCCTTGGAGTTTTATGTTGAATAATATGGCTGGAAATAGACGTTGAAATAAGATATTTTGGGTCTTCATGTTGATAAAAGAGGAGACATTGGGTTATAGAAAAATTCTCCAAACAAGAATAAAAAGAAAGAAAGAAGAAGAAACAGTTAAATAGAAACATTGACGATGAGTGAGTCCGTAAACTAGTGTGCAGGTTGTACATTTCCTCTTGAGATGCAAGTAAATGTTTGTATGGAAAGAAATAATGTTGTTCATTCTTCAAAATTGAAAGAAAGGAAAAACTTCCCATTATTTTAATGTTGCTAGTGTTTTACTGTTCTTCAAGTGTGTACATATGGGTATGCATAAGTAGTTGCTTAAAGGGGCATAGGAGAACTTGATTAAGCTTCCCTCTCTATTGTACAAGAATGCATTGATGAAGTGTGAGCTTGTGTAATATCATAAGATCCTTATGCTTCCTACCCACAAGAGGAAACAAAGAAAAATGTGAGAATGTATGTCTAAGATTTGATGTATGTGCTGGAATGAATGAATTACATGCATAATAAGTTTCTTTACGGCATTAATATTCATCCTTGAATAAGGCATTGGGTTTATTGATTGGAATATAAGTGTTGAAGGTAAAAAGACTTACATTCTTGAATCTATTGTATGATGAGCCAAATATACATAACACACATTTATTACTGTTGAAAATAAAACATATACCAATCTATATTTAATGTTGCAAACATTAAACCATGGAGAGTATGGAGTCATAATGCATTGTTACAATCTAAACTGGTTTCACCCTTTGATTTCAATATTTATGAAGATGATTTAGAATGTCTATATAACAAAGATATATATATATATATATATATATATATATACCTTCAATATGTCTAAAACTTTTTGAAAAAAATGTGTTATATATATAAACATTTATATTATTTATGGCAAATATGTATATATTTTTGGAATACAAATAAAAAAAAGATATATTATATTATATTATTGGTATGTAATACAAAACTATATATATAAACATTATACATTATGTATTATAAATATATGCTAAACATATTTTATGTTTTAAACTGTATATACAAAATATATTATATATTATATATATGTTATATATTTAAATATATATAAATTCAATATATACTACACATTAAATAAAAATAAAAATAAAAACCTAAAATATTTAATGTTATTTTATTTAAAGAAATAAATATGAAAACAAACAAAAAGAGAATGAGATAGGGGCTGAGTCATCCCATATGGGAGGCGCTGCCCCTCCCCTCATGAGAACAAAAGAAAATAATAAATATTTAACCTATTTTTTATTGTTTAAAATTTTTAAACATCATCATTGTTGTCCCAACACAACAATAAAAAAATGGAGTTTGTTGTTACATACAACAACAAAGATTATACAGGAAAATATATATATATATATATATATATATTTAAAATAGATTAAACAAAATTGCATAAACATTGCTTCAACACAAATAATGCAAATATGAAATCATGGCCATTGTGCTGGGGAGTCTGACAAAAAAAAATCTATACATCTGCAAACACAATGTCCATTAAAATGGGAGGATTAGGAAAGAAAAAAAAATCACCAACTGTTGGTTGTTTTCCAGTGCACCAATTCCTATGTTCAAGACTCCTGAAATGATTGGCCAACTAACAAGATCTAGTTGAATAACTGAGATCTTCTGCACTTTAGGCTCTGTGGGGCCAAGGAGGGTGTTCCTACTGTGTTCATTTTGAGAATATGCTTTATAGAACACATCATTTTCACAGATCAGTTTGAATGAAGGATAATTATGTTACATTTACTACAAGATTGGCTTATCTTTAAGTAAATTGCTTACCCATTCATCAAAACAAAGGGCATTCTACATGATAGTTGACAAGTACATGCGTTGAGATTGATGATTTTTTTTTAAAATGAATTTAAATCCTGACTTTAGGTCGGTCATCAGACAATTATTTGATCAACCCTTTAGGTGAATCATTAAGGAATAGATCAGTGCCTTGTTACATTGGGCAATAGAGTCACATACACAAGAACCAGTAACATAGAGATAACTTTAAAATTTGATGGGATTGACTGCTCTCATAAAAAAATTGCATTATGGAGTTCACTCTTTCTGATACATAACTACTTATCAAATCCCTTGCAAATAATTGTAAACCTATGACTCCATTTAAGCATTTAATTGATTGCTTGACTCAAAGCAGAAACAGAGACATACATTTGAACAAATGTTCAAAGAAGAATGAAAATATCATTAACATTCCATTCAAAATTCACACAAATTCACATAAGGAGAGAAAATATATCAGAATTATACGTTCATTCATGTTTATCAGTCATATCTGCATAACAATTTAAGATAATTTGCATATGTTCTTCCAAAAGCTCAAAATAGACTATCTATTCTATTCCTATCGTTCTACCCATGTACACTTGACTCAAAACCTAACCGTAATTTTCATCTTCACAAAATGAGCCCTAAGTTTCCTTTTATAAGACAAGGGAGTAGAACAAGCTTCAGGCTCAAATGCAATTTCATCACCAAATTTCATTTCACCTAGAATTTCATCTGCATTTCAAAAATTCCCACATGCTGATTATGCAAAAGCACGTTGAACATGGGGAAAATGAAAATTACAGTCGCTATCCAAAAGAGAAAATGCAAAGGCTCACCAAAATCTTCCTTTATCGCCCAGTACACACCACGTCAAATGTCCACATTGCCACGAGGGCACACATTCAACATCAAACCCAAAAAGTAATAGTCACGTATGCCGAAGAAGAAACTAACTGCTGCAACAATATATCAAAACCAAAATTTATGACCCTAGATGGCAATTCTTTATCGACCAGCCACCCCACTCTTACTAGTGTTGAAACTACGATACACACGCCCGCTTCGAGTCATCACAAGGGAAGGAGAGAAAACCTCGACTTCTTCCTCATCCTTTTTCTTACACAGCACAGTACCAGTCCACCCGCTTAGAGTTCTGACTGCCAGTGGAGGAACAGACAATATTTCTTCTCCTAGGGCCTGAGTTTGACCCAGAGTGTTAAGATACTGCCGATACTCAGAGTCTGTCTCAGTCTCTCTATGTGACGGGCTCTCAGTAAGGTCAATGGGTGAATGTTGGCACCCGAAAGAGCCACGCCCATACCTGATTCTTTTGCATCCTCCAACAACGAAGCGCATTGGTTCTTTGCCTTTATCTTTGACTTTTCCAGTAGCAATGTTCTGGAATTCTAATCTTTGGCTGCATCTTGTGGGTGCAAGTATGGGCTTGTTAGTAGGAATATCAGCCTCCATATTTGAAGTAGCTTCCGGTACAATAGTACCAGGCTTATGAGAGCTCAGGCGAACAGACCTCCTCACTGGTTCACTCATTTTCCTTATCTAAAAATTGCTCAAACTCACCTTGTCTTAATCAAGAAAACTTCTAATTGCTAAGTGTGAATGACACGAATAACAACTATTACTTCTATATTTATCGTGTGAAGTGAAGGCTCCCACAATCAATGTTTAGCAAAACACATGCGTAATCCGGGAAACTCATTGGCATATGTACTATCACCATTTAATTCCCAATTGCATGGAAATCTGTAGATCACACTTCATGATTTACAACATTTGCATTTCCACACAAATTGAGATCAACTTGATCACTCCTGTAGAGATCTGGCCATTAATGCGCAATGGTTGCAAAGTAAAACGGCTATCACGTGTCGTTCACCAACTTTGAATATTATCCATTGATCCTTTGAAGAGATGGCAAATCAAATGGTTCACCTTGGGCTAACTAGGTTTGAAATCCAACAAAGCATCGCTGGATTTCTCTCAGAAAATGGTAGTGATCCACCTCAGACAACAGTTTCCCCATTAGCAAGCTTCGTATGTCTCATAGATTGAATGGTTGGAGGCACGTTTCATGATCTCACTCATCTCGCTAGTCTTAACTAGCGTTCACTTTCTCCCAGTGAACCAGTGGGGAAAGGTGGAGATCGTTCTCGAGATTTGATCTCGGCCATTCGTTGAAGGTGTTAGACGGTGGGCATGATGGTGGGGATTGGGTCCTACAGACGTACAAGGACGTGTGTCCTTATCTCGCTAGCCTCATTGCTTTTAACCTATTGGCACTTAATTCCCGCGAGCTGGCTGGGTACGACCAAGATATTATCCCAGATCCTCTGATCTTAAAACTTGCATTCCATACAATGTTAGCATTAAATATAAAGGACTCAGTTAAGTTGATGACGACATGACCCCTTGAGGATAGATGACTTAGGCTTAAGTCGCCGAGAAAAATTTAAAACTCAACTTAGGGAAAAAGCTCAAGTCGGTGGAATAATTGGTGACCGGTGCTTCGAGCTAATGGGGTTGGTAAAATGACGTGCAATATGGCTCAAGAGATGACTTAAGGGATGAGTGACCGATGGAGCAAGTCAACTTGCAATTATAATGCTTGCATACTCTTGTAAACAAAACCCTACTCATTCATGGGGACAAGGGTTAAAAAATGGAGACAAAGCCCATGGGGCAAAAAGAAAATTCCTAAGAATTTTAGAAGCTCCATTAGTGGCTCATGCTTGGGGACACATACCCCTGGTGGGTATGGCAAGGACAGAATCTCCGGTTGAAGCAGACCAGGGTAGAAGAGAAAAACCAAGGAACTCACCCGGACAAGGTAAGCATAACCAACAGAAAGCAACAAACCAAACCAGCATATGTACACTACTTACAGAATATACATTGTAAATTACTTCCATAAGATGGAGGCCTTAGGCCCCCAAAGTTTTAGGGACAATTCTTCCCTCTATCAAAGACTGTGGCTTGTTTATCTTGCAGTGAATTCATATGAGTATTGTGTAGTCCCAAGTTATCAACACTATCTTGATCAATACTACCTATAATACTTGAAGTAGCATTGCCACATTTGTCCCTTTCCATTACAGGCTCATCAAATTGAACAGGAAAAAGAAATCCCTCATATTCTACACTGTCATGAAGTATACCATCATGTTCCATCTGTTCATCAAACCTGAAAAAAATCATATACACTCTGGCTCAAATTAGGCCAATCCTTAGTGAATTCAAGAAAGAAAGCATGACCAAGTCTATTGTCAGCATGCTTACCACAAGTGTTAACCCCATGAGGTGAAAGAAGTTCCATAATCAAATCCATCAGACGAGGAGTATCCACAAAGAACTCCACTGTAGCTTTATACTGTCCTATATTATGTTCATAATCACCTGCGTTTTTTATTTCCCTTCAAATGGGTGAAAATGTACTGTAATATTTGCATCCTTTGCAAAATCATCAAGTAATTCCTTCCCCTCAACACAAGGAAGTGTTGTTGGAATATCCATGCAATCATCCTGTGGAACATGAATACTTGACCTTTCAGTTGTTTTTTCAAGTGTACAACTTGTTGGACACTAGGAACACTGAGAAGGGGGGGGTGAATCAGTGTTCCCCAATATTTGCATTTCAAACTAGATCTAAAACTATCAAAAACAATATTTAAGCTTTAATGGTATCCACATCATATAAACAAAAGGAAACACACAAACACATTAAAGAACACCATAACACCAAGGTTTTTATGTCGAAACCCTGTTAGGGGAAGAACCACGGTGGATGTTAGTCCACAATATATACTCTGTCAAAAGTATGAACACAAGGGAATGCACTTACATTCAGGCACACTGCTTAGAGCTCACATATCAAAATAAGAAAGGCTCACTGCCTTAAAAAATGTTTGGGAATACAAAAAAAAGGTTGAACTGAGAAAATAACATCTCCAAATGCTTGGATTTAGTTCCAATGAAGCTCAGTTAAAATGATCTTCAACCCTTCTAACTGACTCTTGTGTGGTCGATTTTATGCGTGATAAATGTAGATTAAAACAATAAATCAAACACACCAATGAAAATTTAAATTAAAACATAAAATAAAGAAATGAAATTGCAAACTCCGTTTATGCTTCAAAGACGTTCCATTGTCCTCTATCTCCAATGTTTTCATTGATTCCAGCTGGCTCTCAGATCTTGGGCTAGGCTCAACAAATGGTCTTCCTAGAGAACATGATCGAATATGGATGCATGCAATGCTATACTAAGACATGATTATGCTTATGCTAAACATGATTGTTAAAATGAAAGATTACGAAATTAATAAAAGACTATGCTAGAATGCTAGAATACTAGAATGCTATAATATAATTAAATTCTAATATATATGCGCTATAAGTCGTAGGTGTAACCAATGCTTGGATTTGTAGGGATATTTATAGAGTTTCCGAAAGATTCTAATTGGCTGATGTGATCAACGGCTGTGAAAATTATTGGCAGATCGAACGGTCGAAGATGGATAAGATTGGAGAGAAAAATAGAAGAAAATAGAAAGCAAGCTTTGTTTCCTTTTTCAAAAAAGAGATAAGATGAGATGATAAAGATGAATTGTAAAAATAATCTTTTTGTGAGATTATGGAAAGATTTCAAAGATAAATAATGAATTATAAAATTCAGTTATTTATTTATTGGTGACATGGAAGATTTTTCTTAATCAAATAAGATATTCAATTAAGATTTGGATAATAATAAAAGATTTCATAATTAAATAAAATCTTTAATTATGATTTGAAAAGATATGAAAGATATTTAATTAAACTTTTTAAGAAATGACATGTAAATGGAATTAATTAAATAAAATATTTAATTAATTAGAAGAAAGATTTGAATAGGAGAAAGAAAATTAAATTTAATTAAATTAAAGATTTAATTAAACTTAAATGTGATAATTAATTTAAATAAACAATAATATTTATTTAACTAATTAAGTGGACTTAAGAATATGGTAATTAAATAAAAATGAATTTATTTAATTAAAGTGGAGGAATAAAGTGAATGAACAATATAATTAAATTAATTAAATTTAATCATATGTAGAAGACTTTAAGGATTAATTAAATAATAAAATATTTAATTAAATGCCAGGATTTAAACATGACCAATTTTATGCATATACATTTTACCCCTCTTTGAAGTGATGTATGAAACGCATTGCTTCAAAGAAAATATTCCTACTTTTTGAAATTTTGCCACGTTTGATTTTTGCCCCTAGTCAAATTTTTTTAACTAATATGCCCTTGATTTGATTCTGATATGTGGTTGATACTGATGATGCCCCCTCGAGAGATAAATCAATGATGATGAGAAAACATTGATTTGATGAGAAAATATTAGGATGATAAAAGGGACGCAGTGATTTAGCTCCTGATAATTGATGAAAAAGATGCCCCAATTGAAAAAAAAATGCCATCAAAAACCCACTTTGTTTGACCCTTAAAAGGTAAAAAGGTAAAAAGGTAAGTCATTTTCACTTGTTGACTTTTAGAAACCTTGTGCTCTGACAGTGACTTGTCGCGATGGAGATCCCTTATCACCGACATAGATTCGAGCGGTCCTGCCGATATCAACGACCAGCAGCGTATGGACCACCGGTGAGTCAATTCAAACCTTTGTATGTTGAAATTTTTTGTTTTTAGTCAATTTTTGATGCATTTTAGTGCGGTTTTAAGTTTTAACTTGCCGTTTTAGCACTTTTAGAAAATAGAATAGCGCATTCAAGTTTTGTTTTAGCGCATATAGGTCATAAAGTAGTGCTTTTAGGTTTTTGATAGAATAGCGCATTCAAAAAATAAAGTAGTGCATCTAGGTTACATGTAAGAAATTTGGTACAATAGTGCATATGGCAAACCGATTAGCGCATTTACGGTTGGTGCGCATTGAGTAGATGAAACAATGCATTTGATAGGTAAAGTAGCGCATATAGGGAAATACAACATACATGATTTAGTTTAGCGCTTTTAGACCGTAGAATGGCACATCTGGCATTTTAGTGCATATGGGGGAAACTGTAGCACATTTAGGGTTTTGGCGCTTTTAGGCGACAGGGTAGTGCTTTTAGGAAAATTTAGACAGAATGTTGTTCTGATGAAAATAATGATGAATTATTGCTTCCTTGGTCAATATATAGTAAAATTGTCATGTCATCATGTTGAGAAATTGATAACTTTGCTTCCCAAAATAGAAAACAAAGAGTAGATAGCCAATAACTTTGTTCCCAAAAGAATGAAAAACAAAGAGCAGATGATTGATATGAATTTTGATAAATTTTCTTTCTGCGATAGAAAAAAAATAGTAGATTGATTTGAGTGAAAACATATTTGCATTAATGATTGAAGGACAAATAAGATGATGATTGTGATTGTTGATAAATTTGCTTCCTGCGATAGAAAAAAAATAGTCAATGATGATAGAGTAGATTGATTTGATGTGTAGATAGATAGATTTTGTATTGATGGCCTGATATGATTTCCTGAGATAAAATACTTGATATAGGTCACATGATATGATAGTTGATATGAGTCTAATTTGTGTCTCATGATTGATATGGATCTTTTGATATAATCTAATTGAGGTAGATAGAGTGTTGTGATATGAGTTGATGATATGAATCTGATTGATTGTCCGTGTGATGACCAAAAATAGGAGGTTTTCAAAAACCTCTAGATTAGAGAGCGCTTCCCAACGGGTTGGGATAGGATTTGAGATTTGACACCTGCCGATGTGCAGTTGATAGTGAGTTGTGGGTTGGGATCTTTGTTGTCGATGCCTCCTATTCGAGTCAACATGGGACTGTTGATCGTGTTAGCAGAGAGGTGGCATTCAGAGCATAACACTTTTCATTTGCCAACTGGTGAGCTGACAGTGACCCCAGAGGATGTATACAGGATTTTGGGGATCCCGGTGGTAGGTGCCCTTGTGTTCTATGATCACAAGGAGTTGGGTGGGACAAATTCCCTCAGGAGAGTGTTCGGAGATGCACATATAGCAGGGTACTGGGTGCCATGGGCAGACTTCAGAGGATATCCGGCCTTACCTGCAGTGTTGGGTGCTTTCATTGGAGGCCTCCTTTGTGTGGATCGCCGGTCAAAGGGGCTATCAGTTGGATGGGGGAGGATCATCAAGCAGATGATAGTTCAGCTGAGGAGATATGCCTGGGGGAGTTGCATGCTAGCTCATTTGTATCATGACCTACATCAGGTGGTATATAGAGGATCATCTAGTTTATTGTGTGGTGTGACTCTGCTCTAGATCTGGGCATGGGAGCATATTGTTGTTACTAGACCACTATGTTTGAGAGCTAGGCCACCAGACTGGCCATATGCGTATGCTTATTCGTTTGCACTTGTCCAACCCAAGCTGGGCAAGGTGGAGTATTGTAGACGAACTCTGGATGACATGAATACCATGATATGGAGGCCCTATATTGATTGTGATGTTTGGGACACAGATCCCTTGGAGATGCCATTTGTAGGTATACCTCAATTTTTGATAGGCCGTACTCCATTTATTATAGAGAGGTTTTTGGTCTTGTGAGTACAGAGATAGTTTGGTTTCACACAGGGGATGCTTCAGGGTGTGGCGCACTACGGACGGTGCAAGGATGAGCCTGGATGGGGTCCTTGCATTGATTATCGGGTCACATATACTAAGTATATGGCATTATAGCCTAAGGTATGGGATCCTAGACCTGATATTGTGGATGCCGGCATGTCAGAGGAGTATTTTCAGTTTACTATCACACACACCCATTTCCGCGATTTACATGTCCAGATGAGCCGACACCCATTTTGGTGGCACCTCAGCCAGGAGTTGGGAGACAAGAGGATGTGGCAGGTGGTGAGAAGGAAGTTGTCAGGGGAGAGGAGGATAGTGGAGATGAGGAGGAGAGTGGAGAGGAAGAGAGCTCGATGATGATGGGGATGATGGTGGACGAGAGGAGCAGAGGGCAGTGAGATAGAGGGATGATATTGCGGGCAGTTCCCGGGGTATACGTAGATCGAGGAGTGACACTGGCCGACAGATGGTGATCAGAGTCACCTCTTCAGCACAACAAGCGCATATAGACACATTATAGGCCCAAGTTCAGACACTGCACGGAGAATAGGCACAGTTGTAGAGCCAATTGGCTCAGGCTCAGGGTTTGGTAGCACAACTACAGACACAGCTGGCATAGGTATAGGCACAAAGATAGGTACCTCCTCCTACCCTGAACCCATAGGTAGCCCAGTTCACAGTAGAGAGGGATTCTTTCAGACGGCGGGCAGTGGAGGCATAGGGTGTAGCACAGAGACTTATGGGCACTGTTGAGAGTGCATCATTACGAGAGGCCATTGCAGAGGGGTTTGAGATGGCTAGGGAGGCTGAGTACTACCGAGTTCGATACGAGGAGTTGTGTCCTCCTAAGCATAGAGAGCATTTCCCACAGTCCCACAACAGGACTAGGAGTAGATCACAGACAACGACATAGAGCAGAGGGGTTACAGGGCCTCGACGAGATCTCGATGCAGGGACGAGTGGCAGGTTGTCATCCTCGAGACGAGCTCCATCAGGGGGGTCCACCAGCCAACCTTGAGCCATTGATAC